>JAJEJO010001610.1:128711-293426 GCA_020662805.1 Glaucomys volans | reverse complement strand
AGGAAAACTACCCCTTTCACAATAGCCTCTAAAAAGATAAAGTACTTGGGAATCAATGCAACAAAAGAGGTGAAAGACCTCTACAATGAGAACTACAATACACTAAAGAAAGAAATTATAGAAAATCTGAGAAGATGGAATGATCTCCCATGTTCTTGGATAGGCAGAATTAATATTTTCAAAATGGTCATACTACCAAAAGCACTATACAAATTTGATGCAATTCCAATTAAAATCCCAATGATGGACCTCATAGAAATGGAGCAAGCAATCAGGAAATTCATTTGGAGAAACAAGAGACCCAGAATAGCTAAAGCTATTAATTCTTAGCAAGAAGAGCAAAGCAGGGGGGATCACAAAACCAGACTTTCAACTTTACTACAGATCAATAGTAACAAAAATGGCATGGTATTGGCACCAAAATAGGCAGGTAGATCAGTGGTACAGAATAGAGGACACACAAACAAACCCACATAGATACAGTTATCTCATACTAGACAAACGTGCCAAAAACATACAATGGAGAAAAGATAGCCTCTTCAACAAATGGTCCTGGAAAAACTGGAAATCTATATGCAGCAAAATGAAACTAAATTCCTATCTCCCACCCTGCACAAAACTCAACTCAACATGAATCAAAGACCTAAGAATTAGGCCAGAGATCCTGCACCTAATAGAAGAAAAAGTAGGTCCAAATTTTCACCATGTGAGCTTAAGACCAGATTTCCTAAACAACACTCCCAAAGCATAAGAAATAAAAGCAGGAATCAATAATTGGGATAGATTCAAACTAAAAAGCTTTTTATCAGCAAAGGAAATAGTCAGCAATGTAAAGAGAGAGCCTACAGAGTAGAAGAAAATCTTTGCCACACACACTTCATATAGAGTACTTATTTCCAGAATCTATAAAGAACTCAAAAAACTTTACCCCAAGAATACAAATAACCCAATCAATAAATGGGCTAAGGAAATGGGCAGACATTTTACAGAAGACCTACAAGCAATCAACAGATAACAGAAAAAATATTCAACATCCCTAGTAATAAGAGAAATGCAAATCATAATCACCTTGAGATTCCATCTCAACCCAGTTAGAATGTTTATTATCAAGAATACAAGCAACAATAGGTGTTGGCAAGGATGTGGGGGAAAAGGTACACTCATACATTGCTGGTGGGATTTCCAATTAGTACAGCCACTCTGGAAATCGATGTAGAGATTCCTTAGTAAACTTGAAATGGATCCACCATTTGACCCAGCTATCCCACTCCTTGGCCTATACCCAAAGGACTTAAAATCAGCATACTACAGTGATGCAGCCACATCAATGTTCCTAGCTGCTCAATTCACAATATCAAGATTGTGGATCCAACCTAGATGCCCTTCAATAGATGAATGGATAAAGAAACTGTGATATATATATACACAATGGAATATGACGCAGCCATAAGGAATAATAATATTATGACATTTGCAGGTAAATGGATGGAGTTGGAGATGGTCATGCTGAGTGAGATTAGCCAATCCCAAAAAACCAAAGGCTCTCTCTGATGTACATAATGCAGGGTGGGAGGGAGGCAAAAATGGAGGAAGGATGGATTGCATAGGGAAAAAAAGGGGGGTGAGATCAGGGAGGGGGATAAGAATAATAACAGAATGAGACAAACATCATTACCCTATGGACATGTATGATTACACAAATGGTGTGAGTCTACTTTTGTACAACCAGAGAAACAATAGCTGTACCCCATTTGTGTACAATGAATCAAAATAAATTAAAAAAAATTGATTGGGAAGGTATTCAGGACACATTGTAGGTGATGCAAATGTTCTATAGTTTGTGGTTATTCATCAAACCATACAGTTAAATAGGGATGTTTATTATTTGCAAATTAGCAGAATTAATTTAATTTCAAAAAGATTTGGGGTGACATTTGTATATATGATTATAAATGATGTCAATTCTATTATAGCCTCTCAGATGCTGAAAATACATTTTCTGATATTAAATCTTGTTTTTAGAGGAGATATTCTGTTTAGCTATTAAAGCATTTTACTATAGTTCAAATGAAAATTATCTGTTTGAATATGAAAAGAAATATTCTTGGGAATCTATAAATGACCTATGATTATATTCTGTCCAAACTGAAATCTATTTTCCTGGGCATTTCTAGAGATTTATAGAAAAATTCTATAAAAAATGTTTAAATTTTATTACTTCCAAATTCTGGATCCTCCTCCACTTCTGTTTCCAGAAATTGCCTCCTTTGCGGGTCCATAAGCATTGAATTAATCATGAGATAGTAACTATGGTGATATAATCTCAACTAGAAAGGTAATATAATTATTAATCAAGTTTCTGTTTAAAACATTAACTTTTACTTTATTTTTATGAGGTTAAAGACATCACAGGATTTTTAAAAATAATCCCATGTGCTCTTGTTAAAAACGTTTGCAAATTGTTGTAAAAAAATCATATCTTAAGCCAGTTTTACTGCTATTCCATCAGAAAATGATTTAGGGGATAAATCAGAGTGTATCCAGTTTATACCCCATAAAAGTGAAAAATACATGTTATGAGGTGCTGGTTACCTTCACCCTTTAATGGTTTAGCCAGACTATTTATCTGTGACGTCCAGTTGTGTGTGATGACATACACATCAAAATGACCTTGTCGAATTAGGTGTTTTACAATCTGCTGCATTTGGTTTTACATTCAATTAAAAAACCTTTGTTGAGTTGAGGATTAATAATGATTGTCTTGTTACAGATTTTTAAAATTTACATTGATGATCCAGTGTAGTAACCATTTGTTCAAATTTTCAAGCCCCAGCATTGCAGCTTTAGGTGTTGTATATTATCTGCGGGTTTTGATTTGTTCAAATAAGTACAAAATCATATGTTGCTGAACATATCCCTATTGACGTACATATGAACAGACTCAACGGCTTAATGTAATCCTTCTAAAGATTATAAGAGTATGCCTAGACATAAAAATTCAACAGTGAGCATGTTTTATAAACTGGAATTGATGAAAGAATAGATCAATGTAGAGTCTAGACACTTTTCAGCTTGTGACTTGAAGTCAAATTATATTTTCCTGTCCAGAAATACATGTCTTTGACTGTAAGTGGCAATCCACTAACAATATTCTATTCATGAATAAGAATAATGTCACCAAAGTGTTGAAGAAGGAGAGGTGAACAACAGAATAAATTAGGAAATGTTTACCATTACCGTTTGCCATTCTTAATTCCAATTCTAAGCAATTTGGTTTATTAGCAGAAATTCACGTACAAACAGTGTTTGCTTTAAACTTAACCTAGTAAACTATTTTTTATGGTGCCATTTAGTTCTCCTAATCAATTCTGCAATCTCTCATTAATATCTATGCCTATAAACATGCCTTTAAAATGATGGATAGAGTCAAAGTTCTTTTAAGACGGTGTTTTATTACCTTTTTGTAACTTAGCTTGTTTTAAATTATGTGTAGTCACTTGATGAATGCTTCTGGTGTTTTCCTTCCCTCAAGAGGTACTGTGGCATGAAGCAGTAAAGAGCACTGCATTTGGGGTCAGGAGGTAGCACCTGATGTGTCTGTCATATGAGATGCAAAGAAAAATTGAATACCACTTGTCTTTGCAGTGTTTTACACATGATAAATATAATTATAGAAGTATAAGATTCCGTGGGAGGAAGCGTGCAATTTAGGGTTTTGAAGAACAGATTTAAAGAATGGAATATATTTGAGAAATAAGTTGCTAGATAAAGTAGAGAAGTGGCATTTAAGTCAAAGGAAAAGCCACGACAGGTACAAAGCAATGAGACGAAAAACCTCTGGAATTTACAGCATTCTGACTTGACTCTAATCTATATAATGTTAATCTCAAGTGATAAGAAACTGCCAAATAATATCTGTGGCATAACATAGAATCCTGAAGTCTGATTTTTATGGGTATATTCATCTTTATTCATGTCTATATAAAAAAGGTAAATCTAACTTTAATTCCTACCCATAAATGTGAGTTAACTCCTGTTCTCAAATGTATTAATGTACAATCTTTCATATGTATTCTATTGTAATTTTGACTGTGAAGAATTTTATCATAATATCTATCCTTTAGGCTGATTTATTCAAGTTATCATGTCTACTAATAGTAAATGATTAGTCATATAGAATTTTACTACATTTAACAACAGCATCCTTGCCATGACTAAAATAGGACACTGGGATGAAGATTTATATTTTATTGTACCACAGTTCATTAATAAGGATTTGAGTAATGAGCTCTGACAGGTTACTGTAAATATCTTGATTATAAAGGTGATTTTGCCATGAGACTGGTTTTTTTTTTTACAAATTTGAATATTTAGCGTATGTTCATTCATTATTTCGTAAACACTACAGAAATTTATATTTCAGAAATATGGTAATATCTCCCATACTTTATAGTTGGGGTAGATTGTGTTTTCAAAAATGGTTTGAACAAGATTTCTAGCTCCATGGGGTTTTCTAGAATCTTGTCATTCTGCCACCAAAGGGTTGATTCTAAGTTTCCCCCACCCCTTGACCTTGGATGGGTCTGTAGGGTGATAATAAAGTGGAAGTGACACTATGTGTTGGACAGGATTAGTCATCAAAGCAATACAGCTTCTGTCTGGCTGCCTGCCCTTGGAGCCCTGCCATCAAGCTATGAGGAAGGCCAGGCCACCATGGAGAGATCTACCCAGAGAGGAACGAGTCCACAGACCTTTGGTCCTGCCTGAGTTTTCATTCAACAACTACCACCAACCGTCTGCCACATGAGTTTATACCACATGACTTCCTCAACCAAATCCTGGCACAGTATAGACGAATGTACAAAATGAAAAGACCGTTGTTTTAGGCCATATCATTTTGAGGTGATTTGTTAAAAGGTAATAGTCACTGGAACAAAAGTAAGTAAAAGCATTCAGAAAAGTTACATTTTGTACTAGAGCGCATTTCCTTGTAATGTAAATTTTGACCTCCAGGAGAACCAAGCTTGCTTTATTTGGTTGGCTTTAATATGCTTAGTGCTCAGAATAGGGACCAGACTAAAAAGTATGGACTTAGTACATAAAGTAAATATATAATGTATACCAGAATTGATTTAAATATCCCAAAGATATATTTTCTCTGTTTTCCAAATATTGTGTAATACTTGTAATTTTGATTTAAAAATTACTGAAAGTCCCTGTAAATATTATCAACGAGAAATTCAGATTCAGATTCAGTCAGATGTTTTCTCATTTTATTAACCTGAAGCAAAGCACTCATTTTCCAAGCAATGCTAAAGGCTATTGGAGAAAATTCCATAGTTGTGAAAAATGCTTTTTTTCTTTTTGTTTTGTTTACTCTGGATTGTGATGCAGAGTTTATTCCAAGTGTGACTGGCAAGGATACACATTAAATAAATAGGTGGAGGCACATTTTTTCGGTGTGAGAAAAATTATCAAGCAAAAAGTCACTATGTTGTTATTAACTAGTTTATATTTTTGAAATACAAATTTATCTGTGATGAACTTTGGACTCCTCTCACAAAGATATTCACATGTATTCTAAAAACAGCAACTATTCATTGATTAGTATCATTTAAAATCCTTAGTTCAATAGATTCAGAGGGAATACTATATTGGATTTTTTTAAACTTGAATTTATTAAAATATCAAATACATCCTGTTCAGGGAAATGATATCTTACACAAAAATGAATATTCATGAAATGATATAAAATTCTAGTAAAGTAATATCTTATATTGCTAAATTTAAATAATTAGATATAAAAGAGCCTTAAATTGTCAAGATTTATGATATAAAAATTAGGAAGGTCTCCATGGTTAATGCTGAATTTCAGTCAGTTATTTTCCACTTTGAAATTATCTCCTGTGGGCAATTCTTGAAATTAAAAAACAAAATAATATAAAAACAAAAACCTAGTACATATGGATTTAATTCTGATCTGTTGTTCTTGATATCATGTCCCAAGGTATTCTAGCATGGAATGAAGATGAAAAGTCTTGTATTTCAAAGGCAAATGTTTAACAGCCTCATCCTTACTAACATTATAATTTAAGTTGTTGACACATTTTTAATACTGCCTACAAGACATAAATGATACATTTCATCTTAAAAATGTATTATATTTCCAAACTCAGGATGTGGTTCTGAAACTGACAGATAAATACCTTAAAATGCATAAAACAGCATGCTGATATCACTGAATAAAGAAGGCCAAATGTGTTACCTCTTCTGATATTTATAAAATTTATGAATAGGACAAAAATCTGTCTTATCTGCTTCAAGGAACTATAGTTTGAAGAAAATTTTGACATGATTCTGTTTTTGAAAATGTAGGAATACCAGGTAGCTAAATGACTAATGAATGTCCAGACTCTTAATAGATTAATAGCATAAATAACTTTGCTCGAAAGTATGAATAATGGTAAAGATGTATTCTTTCACTGTCCCAAACACATGTTGAATTACTCAATTTTGCTTATTCCTCAACCTGAACACTTCCTAATGTATTAAGAAGTGATAATTCTTAATATGAGAACCCAAAGAACTTCCTTTCAACTAATATTTTCAACTTACTGTCTCAGAATCCATGAATTACAGGTGGGTCCCTTCAAGCTCTCTAGCATCAGGTCAGTATGCATTTTCATGGTTTTGATTATGCTGTGTCTTCTGATTTCTAGGCATATTTCTGGCCTGAATGTCAAATCTTCACCTGACAAAATTAGAGTCTGTTTTTAAAAGTCTTTTCAGGAGTGTTTGGGTGTCCCCAAGACCATCCCACACTCAGAGATTCACTAGAAGCACTCACAGGACTCAGCATGTTGGCGCGTTTACCATAAAGACTTGGTATGGCAATGTAGTAAGGACACACAGCTGGATCACATCAGGAAAAGGCAGCACAGTGTCTAGAGGAATTCATGTGGCAGCTTTTTTATGCTCTGTCCTTCCCATGAGGAGTCATATTGAGTTCCCTCAACCTTCAGTAACAAAATACAGGCACAAGCCATATCTCTGCCCCAGGGATTATTAGACTCCTAGGTAGGGGCCTAGAATGTACAGTACTAGTGTTCCAGACTCTCAGAAGAAAAGTCGGTGTTCAATATAAACTAAATAGTTTGCATAAATAATCTAGGCACAGTGAAGCACCTTCATCAATAACTGACCATTAACTTGTGACCAAGTTTCCAGATACTAACCAAGGATCAATCTTCGTAGCAGACTTTCTTCTAAAGATAGCAACTGGGACCTCCTGCATTAATTCTTCCTTCAGGAGGAGCAATTCTCTGAAGATTCTATATTTGTTTCCTAGAGAGTTGGCTTCTGATATTCACTGTTCCAATGCTCTTACATATGGTAGCATTTCCTACCTTGGAGTACCGTTACCACTGTACTGAGCCTAACCTCCCATCACCCTGAATGTTCTTGGAAATAGAAAGCACTTTGAAAAAGTTTGTTGAAAATTTAAATAATAGTAATCATCACGTCCGTTTTCTGCTTAGTCTTTATAGCACATCCCCTTTCCTATCCTCTTCCCTTTCTGAACAATTACCCCACTCAGCTCTACCATTTTCTTTCTTTCCTGAACAACTCAGGCCTGATATCATAAGTAGGTCATTTATCTTTGCCACTGTTAAGTGCTATACGTGTGAGGTGGAGAGGATGTTCATTTGAAGTAGTTTCCTCTTCTTTTTCTGCCAGTTCCTTCTCAATTAGATTTCTCCTGCACATGGCTGCAAGAAATAAAGTTTATTTGCTATTTTCTTTTTAAATCAGATATAGGAAAAAAATGCAAAAAGGGGGTATAATCAGTGTTTGAATAGTTTTTGGAACTCCTTACTTTTCCAGCTTCAAATTTCTTTTTTTCTGTCAACAATATCTGCTCTTCCTATAGTATCTTCACCTCATGCCAAACATTCCCCCAACTTCCTTATTCATATTTAAATGTTTTAAATATATTGTAAAATATACTTTAAATAGATTTAAAATACTTTATGTTCCTATTTACTAGGTAGTTCTTCGCTAAGATAGAAAAGTGGCACTTTTCAAATTTTTATATAGAGTATAATTAATATTTTGAAAAAAGAGACAATATTGAAAACTAGACTCTTATAGACAAAGGATATCAAGAGGCAATTACTTAATGAGCATTCTGAGCTTATTGCTCTCTCCAAATTCTTGAGCACCAAATTCTTGTTAAAGTCAGTGAGAGTTCTGCCCCAACCAGGGTTTCACATAGGGAGAAAGAATGAGAATTCAAATAAATAAGTAGAACAAACTTTAATAAGCTCTCTCAATTAGTGTTTACCTGAGAGACTAGAACAGCTGCAATATAAAAATCTGTTTAATAACCCTCTGTTAAATAATTGTCTTTATTTAAGTCCGTTTTTCTTTATAAACAATCCATTGCAGGCTCAGTCAAAAATAAGATTCACATAGTATCATTTTCTAAAAGGGAAGTAATACAGGGCTCTCCTATTAACCAAATATTTTTAAGTATTGCATTGTTCTGCTTTTCATTAAACTCTATTCTGAGTGATTTATGAAAGTCAACCACACAATTGTGCATGGAAATAATGAAGCAAATATCCTTCATGCATCAAAGTGGCTTGCTAGAGTATATCAAATTGTCTTCAAGAAAGTAAACAAGCAAATTAATTATCAATTTTCTCACAGAATGCAGTTTCTTAACTGACAAAAACCCTTTAAGGGTTTTTCAAGGTTTTCAATGTCCACAAAGTGTACAGAAGCAATTTGTCTTCTTTGCCATTGTTACTCCCTTATGCAAGAATTTGCTCTTCTCCAGCTTTTAGGTGGAAAAAAACAAACCAAACAAACAACAACAAAAAAACAACAGGAAATAAGCAGTCTTGCTGCTTATTTCTTAATTTTAGTCATGATTCTTATTTTATGGCACTGGAATTATTCCATAGCAATTAATCCCGAAGTTCTAAATATGATAATGAGTCCAAGAAGCAAATTTATATGTTCTTTATTTTTCCTCTTTTCTCATATCTAGCAAACAATTCTTAGAAACTAAACCACTTAGTGTAAAGATTCTGAAATGAAACTCATAAGTGTTACTTTTGGATTAAATGAGAGCTCCATCTCTCTTTCTAGCTCTTTCTCTTTTCATCTCAGATGTCTAGTTTCTTTAGGGTCAACTGATCTTACACAACTTGAGTTATTCTATGTCCAACTTGATGCCTTCCATATTATGAATGATCAACAATAATAACATGTTAAAATTTATTTTTCCTTCTAATTTGCATCCTGCTTTCTTAGATCACAGGGACAATAAGCGCATCACCATTCATGAAGCTAAAAATATTTTAACAATGAAAACCATCTTTTTTACAACCTTATTGGAGTATACAGATATGCAAAGAATTGCAGGAATTTAATGCTGCAATTGAGGAATTTGGACATGTAAAAATATTTGTGAAACACCAAGCCATCTCATGAGGCAAAATTGAGGCTATAACATGATGGTTAGATTCAGTTTATCCATTTACAAAATTTGTCAGCTTTACAGAGTTTCAATCACACAGAATATGACAGTCTCAAAACAGCATTGAGAGTTGAGTCCATTTATAAAAAATATTTTTGAGATTTGTACACATATGAAAAATAGACTTCAGGAAAATAGATTATTTTGAATACAAATTGTACAAGATCTAAACCTTGTTAAGGACTTTGACAGCATTAACAAAGGGAAAAAAGTTAAGCTCAGGTTGTCAACTGATTGCTTTAATAGTAGTCCAAAAAGAGATGCAGGGTCATTGCCCTTTCCTTGGTGACTGTATTCTAGGGATAATATGAGGTTTCTGAAATTGCAAGTATGTTTTAAGCCTTTTACAACCCTTAGCTGCCATGACTTTCACACGTTCCCTTTTTTCTTATGAGTATTTCAGATTTTATTCTATTGGGAACAAAGGCAAAAAGAAAAAACACATAGAAACAGCTTGGGTAGATGTATTGAATCATATTTTTTGTATAATGTTTCCAATTTGTGATCAAATGTTTCTTTTTTAAATATTTAGCAGTATAAACAAATACAGTGTTTTAATAAAAATTGATATTTTGGTTAGACTTTTCTTACTATGAATAAAAGAACTGACAAGAACAATGTTGAGAAGAAAAAGTTTATTTTAGCTCATGGTTTCAGAGGTTCAGTCCATGGTGGTGAACTCCTTAGCTCTGGGCCCAAAGTGGGGCAGGACATCATGGCAGAAAGGCTTGGTGGAGAAAAGCAGTTGCAGACACGTCAACAAGGAAGCAGAGAGGGGTCTGCTGATCAGGGACAAGATATAAACCCCAAAGGCACACCCAGAGTGGCCTATCTCCTCCAGCTATATAGTCTATCTGCCTACAGTTATCACACAGTTAATCTGTATTGGTGGATTAATCCATTGATTAGGTCACAACTCTTATAATCTAGTCATTTCACCCATGAACATTCTTGCATTGTCTCACACTTGAGCTTTTTTTTTTTTCACCTTTTACTTATTTTATTTTATTGACTCTTTTTAGTTATACATGACAGTAGAACTCATTTTGATATAATTATACAAGCATGGAATACATCTTATTCTATACTCATTATTATGGATGTACATGAACACATGAGCTTTTGAAGGAGACTACATATTCAAACCATAACAAGTGAGATGTAAAAATTTGACACAGACAAACTTCAATCAAAATTTAATACACATTGCATAGCAAAGGAAACAATCAGCAGAGTAGAGACAACTCATAGAATGGGAAAAATATTAACAAACTATTGAACAAGAGATTAGTGTCCAGAATATATAAGAAATTCAAACAATTCAAGAGCAAAATATAATAATCTGATTAAAAACTATGCAAATGAGCTGACAGACATTTTTTTAAAGAAGATTTACAAATGGCTAACACATATTTTAAAAATATTCAGCATCACTAATCACCAAGGAAATGTAAATCAAAGCTATAAGTAGATCTCATCTTACTGCAGTTAGAATGGTTATTATATTAAAAAAAAAACAAAATGAACAAGCAAAAAAACCCAACAAATATTAGCGATGGTGTGGAGAAAGGGGAACTCTCATACACTATTGGTTGGAATGTAAATTAGTATAGCCATTATGAAAAACGGGTGGAGATTTTCAAAAAAGGAAACATAGAGCTGCCATGTGATCCAGCAGTCCCACTACTGAATAGATATCCAAAAGAATAGCTCATTACAGAACTATTCACAATAGCCAAGATATGAAATTAACCAAGGTGTCCATCAATGGATGAATGGATAAAGAAAAACATGATATGTATTCACAATGGAATATCATTCAGCCATAAAAAAGGATGAAATCCTGTCATTTGCAGCAAGTGCAGTTCCATAGATGGAACTGTAGAACACCAAGTTATGTGAAATTAGGCAATATAGAAAAAAAACTGCATTTTCTCACTTATTTGTAGAAGTCTAGAAGTCGTTTCATAGATGTGTGAAGTATAATAATTTTTAACAGTGTCTGGAACAGGTGTGGGAAAGGGTAGGTGGATAGGGTTTTTAAGGGGTATAGGGGTGCAACTGGATAGAGAGAATGACTTCTAATATTCTATAGAATAAAAATGGTGGGGAACAATTAATTGGACATTTGAACGCAAACAAATGGCAATTATTTGAGGTGGTAGACCAATTATCCTGATCTGATCATTTTATATATATATTGCAATGTCTTACTGTATCCCATAAAAATGCACAATTGTCACTTAAGCATTAAAAACCTAAAATGATTTAAGGCATATACTTTCAATAACTGGTGAAAACTTTTGCTTATTTTTATTTTACAAGTTGATTCAACTGATTTCTTAACTCAGGACTCTGTTTTTGAAGATCAAGATGATAGAGATGTTAAAATAATCTAATATAAACTCTTACAAAGAGTTTTCTATAAAGAAGGTGTGAGATATATTCAGAAACACTAAATTTATCTTATTTGAAACACATCACCTGGATATTTAAATTTATTTCTTTGGGCTGTTAGAATAACTGGCTAAAATGTGGGGAAACAGATATGGTGCTCCCCTTCTCCATGACACAGCCTGAAATCTTGCCCTGGCCGGAGACACTCCACAGGGACGAGTAAGAGAACATGCACTTCTCAGTGCACACTGCTCACCAGCAAAAACATCAGCAACAAATTGACAAAGATCATCTGCCATTGCATATATTTCTAGGTTTGAGCAACTCAAAGAACATGCGATTAGGGTCAGAAGGCCTGGGAATGAGTCAGCTTCTGCCAATTAGCTGTACCTTATAATCCTGGAAAATAATTTAACCTCCTTGATCTTTATTTCCTTCTGGGTAAAATAAACATAGGAACAATACACACCTCACAAGGTCTTTTTGAAAATAATTCATAGTAAGTACATAGAAAATGCTCTTTTTAAAAAAATACTTTTAGATGTTGGTAAACCTTTATTTTTATTCATTTATTTATATGCAGTGTTGCATATAAATATTCTCTGCATATGCATAGAATCGAACCCAGTGCCTCACACATACCAGGCAAGCTCTACCACTGAGCCACAACCCCAGCCTCAAGAAAACTCTTTTTACAAAGACATACAAATGTGGATCATTTGTTTCATTGTAAAAGGGAAGAATTTTCCCCCCTCCTGTTGTGCATGGTGGTGGTAAATCAGCTTGATTTTCTATAACCTTCATGAAAATTACATAATAATCTATAATTGAAAAAGTGCATATTACTAATTAGAGTATTCACTCACTTGTTCAGCAGTCATGCATTTGTTTCTACTGTGTGGCAAATCAGTGAGAGATACTGAGGATACAGAGGTTAGAGACCAGTGCTTTCTCTCAAACAGATTACCGTGCAGTGACTAAGAAATGAAAAGGACACACACAAATCTCATCTAAGCTGTTCCAGTCTCTGATGGAGCACATGAGTTGAACATCATCTTGAAAAGGCTACACAATGATTTCTGGAGGATGTGTCTTAAGCTAAGTAGTTGATAATTGCAGGAAAGATACAGGTACCAAGAACTAGGATACAGGTAAAACACATGAAATTTTTTAAACTAAAAAACACCTGAGCAAGACTATAAAGCAGACTAAAAGTTAAGATGAGGTTTACAAGTTCTACATACTTTCCTAAGGACTAATTTCTGGAAGACTCTTGAAAGGGGTTATGACACGATTATAAATTCATTAAGACACACTGCAAATAAAAGTCACAGGGACTGCAAGGGAAGAAAGAAAACTGGCAATATTTGCAGATGACATGATTGTAAACACAGAAATCCCAAGAACTAACAAGGACGTTCAATAAAATTGCAGAGTACAAGATCAATACACAAAACCAGTTACATCTCTATATACTAACAATGAATATATGGAAAGTGAAATTTAAAAAACACAATACGGTTTACAATTGCTGCAAAAGTCATAAAATATCTATGTGTAAATATAATAAAAAGGTACAATACCTATTTCCTCAAAATTAAAAAATGCTGATGAAATACAAAAAGAGCCAAATAAAAGTGGAAAGATCCAACATAGTAAATATGTCAATTGTTTCCAAGATGATTTATTGGTGTAATATAATGCCTGCTAAAATCAGGTTCTTTTTGCATATGTAGACAAACTTATTCTAAAATTTATGTGGAAAGGTATGGACCCATGATAAAAACATTTTTGAGAAAGAATTATGAAGTGGAATGAATCATTTTACTTGATGTTGAGAGTTACTATACAACTATAGTAAGAAAAGGGGTTTTAGCATTAGTATAAACAGAGATCAATGAAATAGAATAGAAAATTAGAAGTAGATCCACAAAAATACATCCAACTGACTTCTGACAAAGGTACAATCTTAGTGTTTTCAAACAACCTTATTAGTGCAGAAGCAACTGGAAATGCATAGGCAAAAACAAAACAAAACAAAACAAAAACAACCCTCAAAAAAAAAACTTGACCTAAACCTCATGCCTTATACCTTATACAAAAATTAACTTGACATAGACCATGGGCTTCATTTTCAAATATTTAGGAAAATGTTGCTATTTAGTGAAAATCTTTGGGACTTAGGGCTAGAAAGAGTTCTAAGATTTGATACCAAAGCATAATCAATAAAAAGAAAAATTGACAAATTGGACTTCATAAGAATTAAAAAATTTAAAAAAATTTTGCTTTATAAAAGACCTTGTGGAAAGGATGAAAAGACTATTCACAGACTAGCAGAAAACCTTTGTGCAAAACATCTAACCTGAGACTGTTACTTTGAATATATAAGGAATCTCAAAAGTCAACATTAAAAATCAAGAATCCAATTAAAAATGGGCAAAAAACAAGGAACACACATTTTACTGAAGCAAATATATAGATGGCAAATGTGCAAATAAAAATATGTTCAATAAAATTAGCCATTAGAGAAATGCAAAATAAAACCACAATGAAATGAAATACCACTGCTGTCAAAGATAAAGCAGGAAAGATGCTAGTGAAAGTGGTAAGGTCTGATTTTAATTAGTTCACTATTGCAATAGGAAAAAGGGTCCAGCATGAACTGCACTCAAGATCAATTTGTACAGAGGTATCCAGGCATTTATAAGGGAAAATAAGGGAATAGGGAGGGATGAACAGAGACTCAGAGTTGGGAAAGTGAAAAATTACAAAAATTAGGTTTTAGGTTGTGTTCCTTACTTGAGTTTATGGAAATTAGTCTCCTACCTTCCCTGGATGATAAGGGTCCTACCTTCAGTGTTGGTTAAAACAAATTCCTCTGATAACCTTGGGTTTTCTCAGGCAAGGCGATCTTAAAAGATTATACACTGCATGATTCTTTTTAGGTAATATTCTTGATAAATTATACAGGAGAACAGATTAATGGGTAAGAGGATTTAGAGAAGGGGGAGAGAAGGAGGATAGAGAAGACTTCAAGAAGGATCCTTGCAATGGAAATATTCTCTATGCTTACTGTAGTCAAAATAGGTACATATGTGATAAAATTGGATAGAACTAAATATAAACATAAAAATGAGTGTTTGTGAAACTGATAGAATCCTACTAAGTCTGTGGATTGCTCTCCTATGGTGTGAATGCTGGAGCCCTCCCTCCTGAATTCATATGTTGAAATCTAACCATCAATGTCATGGTATTAGGAGAAAGAGCCTTTGGAAGGCCATTAGATCCTTAGGATCATGATTAGGATTCATGAGTGAGATGAGTGCCTTTATAAAAGCAACCCTATGGATCTGCCTTCCCTCCCACCACACAACTGTGTAGTTGCAAAGTTGTGCATTCTCACAACTGTATGGTACTCTCTCTGAATCAGAAAGTAGGCCCTCACCAAATAATGAAAATACTGACTCCTTGATCTTGGATTTCTTAGATGCCAGAACTGTGAAAATAAATTTCGGTTGCTTAGAAACCACCCAGTTTATGGTATTTTGTTATGGCAGTTCAAATGGTGAAGTAGAATATCAGTGTGTCAATTTCCTGGTTGTGATTTCACACTTAAGATAAACACCTAGGGGAAACTAGGTGATAGGTACCTGGAATCTCTATTATTTCTCACAACTCCATGTGAATCTATAATTACCTCAAAATAGTTTTTAGAAAAATCATGCTAGGTATGGAGGATAGATTGGTACTGAGGGTGAAATATAGTGAGTTATCTGGATCATTGAATGAGTATGTTTGCTAAGGGGAATTAGTGAAGGAAAGCATGACCATCAGGTTCCTTTCTTGGACTTCTTTGAGCAGGAGAGAAAACAGGAGAAGTAAATGATTGGAGAAGAAAAATGACGAATATATTTTGATCTTGCTAAGTTTATTTTTCATGTAGTCAACCAGGCAGAGTATATAAAATGAAAAGGCAAGAAGCAAGAATAGAATTTCCTGGAAAAGGGAGTGGTCTGCTGGATTTTGAATACCTAATCTTCATACAACATTTGAATACATAAATGAACATTAAAGTATCAGAGTTATGTGCATACCAGGAAAAGGGGATTTTAAAATTTAGGGCCAAGAGAAAATATACAAAAAATATCTGTGTCAATTTCAAATGCAGGCTGGGATCAAATTAATTCCATTAGCATTATTCATTAAAGTAAGAAGGAATTAATATTGAGTACCCTCCATTGCTAAGTACTATATCAGTGTTCAGAAGTATTATCCTGTTTAATCCTCAGAACAGGCCTAAAAAGTTTTGTTTCATTATCTTTCATTTCTAATCACAGACATTAAATAATTGGACAAATTAAACAAAGCAGTTAAGTCATTTCTTGGGCTAGAATTTGAATCTAGACGTGGGTTCCAAGCTCACTTTTCACTATAAGAAGCTTATGAGGGCAGATCATAGCACCTTTCTGTAACTGTAGGTATTTTATTCTTGCTTATTTGGGACTTCTTTTGGGAATGAACTGCCTACATTTACATTTGTAAATATGGGGCTTCCTAGAGGGAAAACGTAAAGGCTCTACTTAGGGTTTTTACCCCATCTTTACAGGATGGCATGCCAGTATTGGCATTAATTGAATATTCATGGGTCTCCATTCTCTGGATGCCAAGCCTAGCCCTTACCATGGTACCACCTTTTCCTCTGGATTAGAGGGGTTAATTTTCTTATAGTAATTGATACCTAATCGATCCCCTCTGCGCTATTGTCCAATTAACCTGTTTCATTCTGTGTTATCAGGTATGCAGACTTTATAGATTTAACAAACATTTTCCACTCCACAAATACAAACAGATAAACGTTAGGTAGATGCAGTTCCAGATCCTCAAGCTTACATGATTCCTTAGCTCCAACTTTAACTATTAACACAGGAATCCCTACAACTCAACATCTGTAGGCAAATAAACAAAAAATTCTTTTCCATTTCTACAGAAATATTATACAATTTTTTTTCTGTGATGATTTTCTGGACTCTGTTTTTATTTAGTTCGTTTTCTTTCTTTGTGGTACCCTATTTGAGACTTTTAAGAGACAACATGCTTATGATCTCTAGGGCTTGAAAGTCAATTTCTGTACCGTACATTGTAGTCCACTTACTTTACAAACCAAGGGCAGTGAAACTAAGCTTTGAAAAGTAATTTTCAGGTAGAAATAGGTCTTCTCCTCCTAGCCAACGTGGATGAAACCTCACTTTTTCCAAAGATCTTAATTATGGTAATGATGATGATGATTCAGTAATCTAGATTTAATTTTCAAAGGCATTTAAAAAAGAACTGTCTGCATTTCATTCCACTTCCGTGAAAATACACACTCAATCCTGAAAGCTACATCTCATATAAACACTGGAAAAGGTGGCAGCAGGGGATCTGAGGATGTTTATGTGATCTGATTCTCCGTTGGATCAGTTAATTTTTTGATCCTTCACCTTTTTACAGCATACAAACCTTAGGTGTAGATTTAACTTCTCGCCATTCACGCCATCTAGTGGTTATAAATGTTATACATTTGGTTTTAAGGCAGATTCCTAATGACTGGGGGGGGCGGGGTACACAAAAAACAAAACCGTTGGCCGCGACAATTTTCCTCTCTCCTCACATCACTTACCCCTCACACGGACACCTTTAACTACTTTAGCCATTTTATATATGCACCGCGATGCGTAAGAGACGATGAAGGGGACGCACACTCTTAGAGACGCACGTCCCTTGACGTTGACATTTAGAAAAGGGTTCTAAATCCTCCTGTCATTCGCTAAGGACGGAAAAGGAGTTGTGGCAAGACCTAGACCGAGGAAACTGCCTGACTTTTCAGCAAGTTGGATAGATGTCACATTAGCCTCAGCAACCTTAAGATCTGTTTTGGAAAAAAAAAAAAAAAAGTAAAAGAAGGAAAAAGGGGGAATAGCACTTAAAAATTCCGCCGCGGAGCTTTGCAGGTTTTGCGACCTATTCGCCCCCAGAAGACAACCAATTCCTGCGCGTTCCGCTCCGTTCACCCTCCTTCCCAGCTTCTCTTGAGTCTTTTTTGCCCCTTTTTCCCACGCTCGCGTTGAAGGGGGACTTGGGAGGCAGAAGCAAGGCACCGGCCCCCTTCCTCCTCTCCTCCACCAAACCACCGCAGCCGAGCGCGTGAAGCTTCCCTTTGTTCATCCGAGGCTCGCTCTCCTCTCCCGGCAGAACCACCTGGATGCTCTCCCTCGGTGACATTTTGCGCCGGGGCTGGTGGGTGGCTGGGGTGGAGCGAGAGGAGCCCGAGGGGGCGGGGGCGGAGAAAGGTCAAGCCGAGGGAAAGGCAGGAGACGCCTTTCCTAACCTGCGTGGCGGGGCGTGCGCTCGGTTATTTATTTATTTTCTTCTTATTTATTGATCGCACGAGCAGAGCGGCGCGGGGAGCTCGGGGAGATGCAGGACCACCCACTGGCGGGGAAGCAAGGAGCAGCCCTCCCGCGCCCCCGCGCTGCCGAGCGCCTCCAGCCTCCGCGCTCGGACGAGAGCCCTAGCCGGCCCCGGCTCTGGCCCCGCCGCGCCGCTGCCGTCGCTCGCCCGTCAGCCCCGCAGCCCCGCCACCTCGCAGCCCCACGCCGCGCAGCCCCGGCCCTGGCGACAGCGGCCGCGCAGTAAGTTGGCAGGAGCGAGTGCCCTCGGTTCTCGCCTCCCCCGCACCTTTTGAACTTGTTGCTGTTGCTCGGCTCGCCTGCGCCTGGCTTTTGGAAGGTGAAAAGGAGGAGGGAGGTACGGAGGGATGGGGGAAGGGGAAGAGCTCGCTTGAGCTTTATTTATGCTCCCTGGGTGCATCGGATCCGGCTGCTGGGGAGCTGCTTTCTCTCCTTTTCCTTTTCCGGGTGCACAGCGAGGAGAAAGTCTCTATGCAACTCAGCCCCAGCGCGCACTTTGCCAGGTAGGTACCGCGGGCGAGGCGCGTTCTACGTGGAGGCAGATGCTGCTGCCGCCACGGCGGCGGCGGCTGCCAGCTCCCGGGCTCTGTAACTGTCACACTGCACCTGAGCTGAACTTGAAAAGAGAGTGAAGGGGCCATTGGGCGAACGCTTTTGGCAGACACCGAGGGTGTTTGTAGACGTGGGGGAGGAGGATCTATGTATTAACGCCCCCCATCGTGCCCAGGGCACATCACCTCCATCTCTGCAAATACGGGAGTACTAGAGGCGGCAACCGGACTCCCAGAGACGTGGGGCAGCAGCTGTGACCGCATCTCCGAAGCTACAACAACAGGTCGCTTGTTTGAGACTCCTTTGGCGGGAAGGACTACTTGGAAAGGGAAGGTTTGAAAGAACGAAAAGGGAAGGTGAGAGGGTTCCCTGATAAGTCAAAATAACACCACTGGGTGACTCTTCGTCGTCTCTCTGCTACTCCACATACTGACCCCATATTGTCCAGACTCTGTCAGGGGAGAAATCAGACACCTGTTTGAAGAAACTGCTGCATCTGAAGTCACCTGTGTACTCATTCGTGCCAGGAGGGGGCCTGTTCAACTGCGGTCAGAGGTTGGCTTTGCTTCTACTGGGGGTGAATGTTAGGGTGTTGCATTTTTTGTTGTTATTCCTAATATCTGAGAGGGAAACTTGCCTTTTTGAGAACTGACTTCACCAGGAGCCCTGCTTTGGAGTAGGGTGATACCTCTGAACCGCGTTCCCCAGGATCTTGCTTGAGGCGAGGAGGCGCCTCTTTGGTTGACCCACCGTAGAAGCTCCTTTACCCTCGTTGCCCCACTTCTGGACAACATGGCGGCTGGTGTGGCCGCGTGGCTGCCCTTTGCAAGGGCGGCAGCCATTGGATGGATGCCTGTGGCCTCTGGGCCCATGCCTGCTCCCCCAAGGCAGGAGAGGAAGAGGACTCAGGATGCTCTCATTGTGCTGAATGTGAGTGGCACCCGTTTCCAGACGTGGCAGGACACCCTGGAACGGTACCCAGACACTCTGCTGGGCAGTTCCGAGAGGGACTTTTTCTACCATCCAGAGACTCAGCAGTATTTCTTTGACCGTGACCCAGACATCTTCCGCCACATCCTGAATTTCTACCGCACGGGGAAGCTCCACTATCCCCGCCATGAGTGCATCTCTGCTTATGATGAGGAATTGGCCTTCTTTGGCCTCATCCCAGAAATTATTGGCGACTGCTGTTACGAGGAGTACAAGGACCGCAGGCGAGAGAACGCCGAGCGTCTCCAGGACGATGCTGATACTGACAACACGGGAGAGAGTGCCCTGCCCACCATGACGGCCCGGCAGAGGGTCTGGAGGGCCTTTGAGAACCCCCACACCAGCACGATGGCCCTGGTGTTCTACTATGTGACAGGGTTCTTCATTGCCGTCTCAGTCATCGCTAATGTGGTAGAAACAGTGCCCTGTGGGTCCAGCCCAGGCCACATCAAAGAACTGCCCTGTGGGGAGCGGTATGCAGTGGCCTTCTTCTGCTTGGATACCGCCTGTGTCATGATCTTTACAGTTGAGTACTTGCTTCGCCTGGCTGCAGCACCTAGTCGTTACCGGTTTGTGCGCAGTGTCATGAGTATCATCGACGTGGTGGCCATCCTGCCTTATTACATTGGGCTGGTCATGACAGACAATGAGGATGTCAGTGGAGCCTTTGTCACACTTCGAGTCTTTCGAGTCTTCAGGATCTTTAAGTTTTCCCGCCACTCCCAAGGCCTGCGTATCCTGGGGTACACACTGAAGAGCTGTGCCTCGGAATTGGGCTTTTTGCTCTTTTCGCTCACTATGGCCATCATCATTTTCGCAACAGTTATGTTCTACGCAGAGAAGGGGTCTTCAGCCAGCAAGTTCACCAGCATCCCAGCAGCATTTTGGTACACCATCGTCACCATGACAACACTAGGGTAGGTTCCATCAAGGGAAATGGGGTGGAGGGTTGGATGTGGGTGAGTTGATTGTTTGCCTGTTAAGGTTTTATGATACTTCAGAGAAACTAATTTTTTCTTTTTCCTAAATTGATTTAGGAAATCTTTATCCAAATGATTTGGAAAGTTTTTTGATCTGTGAAATGGGTATGATACACAGATGGAGGTACTAGTGGGTTGCTGGTAAATATTGAGTATTGGTGCCTGAAAGTGATAAACACACAAAGAAATTTTATTTAGAATTCCTGAATATAGGAGAATGTTAAAAATATATGTAGGAGTATATGAAATATGATTAAAGAAAAAGAAAAACATTATAAAAGATTATAAAAGAAGACTGTATTAAAGGAAGAAATATTAAAAGGAAATAAGAAATATTAAAAGAAAATATTAAAAAAGAAAAACATAAAAAGAAAAACAAAATTTATGCCCTAATAAATATTGTATTTGTACAACATATACTGCAATGTTTAGAAAATGCTTCAATGCATTCCAGTGAAAAGTTTTCATGTACATTTGAAGTATTATTTTCCTATTAATAGATACTTATAACATGCATTTCTCCCTCTCAGAACCACAATTATTATTTGACATTACAAAAAGTAGATTGTAGGTATGTCAAAAGAATTTATAAAATATGCATGTAATAATAGGTACATTTTCATTACAGCTGATATGTTATTTTTTAGCCTTTATCAGGACTGAAGCTGATCAACTCCACAAAATGTAGTGGAATGATATTTAAAAGTCTAGGTTCACAGTTTCAAAAAAAGAAGCACATGATTGTCATCCACACTTTTTTTTAGAAACTACAGATCCTGAGCAATGGATCCACACCCACTAAATACGCTGGAAGATAGAGCAGTGTCTGGTGAGATTGATGTTCACCAAGGACAGGTTGCATTATAGAATTTCGGGTCCTAATTTCCTCCTAGAATTATTTTGTGCATTCTTTAATTGGGGGGTATGAAGTTTTATAACTGAAGGAACTATTCTGAGGTCACATGTTGTTTAAAATGGTTTTTTAGGGCTAGAATTAAGATAATTTTTTAGATGGTAGAAGAAAACAGAGGTGTCAGATGATTAAGTATGTTAATCAAACTGCTGAAAGTGGCAGCATTATACATATTAGAGAATCTAATAAAATAAAATGGTTAGAGCCTTTTACTTTTATTAGTTTTTAGATAAGCCAGGGAGTGATGTTAGTGCCCCTTCTTCAGCTTTATGCTACTTTTCTTGCATAGGTAATCAGCTCAGTAAGGATTTGGTAATGGCTGTAAGAGAAAAGTTATTCCCAAGACTGCTTTTAAAGTTTTGTTTCTGGCTAATTTCATTGGCTTCCTTAAATGACATTGTGGTTAAAGTCAACTTAATTTTATTAGACATATTGTGTTGAACAGCTTTTCATGTTATTATTTGGCTAACTAATGGAATATTTTTTATATGAGGAATTTTGGCTGAGTTAATGAACAAATTATGATAAAGTAAAATGCAATGCTTTTGATTTTGATATAATCTCATGTATTTTTGAAGATCTATGGGTAGATTTTAAAAAAGAAATTAGTGAAGTTCATATCCTACTGCTTATATATCCTTTTTATTTTGTTGACAATTTTGTGACAGATTGTGAAGAGGATCAGAACAACTTAGGTGCTTTTTCTTTATCAAAGAGAATTTGTTTGTTTTTGTCTTATTGCCTTTATGTCATTTGAAATCATTATTATGGGACAATTGAGTAATGCAAATCATTATTATGACTTCAGTTTAAAAGTATACCTGATTATAAAAGAAGACTGTATTAAAGGAAGAAATATTAAAAGGAAATAAACTTTGAAAATTTGGTGTATATGGCAGTTTTTCATGAGATCTGTCATTTCACTTTTATCTACTGTCTAGATGTATCCATATATGTCTTGACATAGATATGTCTTGAATGTAGGAATTATTACAGTGAATGTTGATGGATTTTTAATTTCATCTAGCTAAAGTTCGAATCTAGACCTGAGAAGTTGGTATTATTTTAACATTTGTTTCTTGAAACAACTCCAATTTTAATTTTATTTTGAAATTTGTTTTCAGAAAAAAATGAAATTTTTACCACTCATGACAATTTTTATTATATAAACAAAATGCTTATAAATATTTACTTTATGCAATAAGAAACTGAATCATAATGCCTGAGTAAAATCTAAACCTCTGATTTAGTTCACATGTTTCATAGGTAAGTAGAAGAATTAAATATGTATTTAAACATATAAATATAAATATATATATACACACACATATACATATATATATACACTTTGTCAGAGCTTGGAAGCAAAGTAGGAGTTATTTTTAACACAAGTTTCACTGAGGTTGAAAATTTTAATTTTCAGGAAATTAAACTAATTAGTGATTCTAGTGGAATACACCATCCAACTTTTCAGATGTGGAAATGTTGCTGCAATCAAAATGAGAGTATATGTGGACATTTAGCAAAGCATATGCCCTATATAACAAAGCAAAGTTTTTTTAGGAAAAGTCTTTAATTTCTCATCAAAAATATTTATAGTACATTTTAATTTCCTGGAGAAATAGATTCTTAAAAGCAGTGCCTTTTTGATTTCTTATATGTGCTTACTTTGTGACTCAACAGCATGATTTAGGAATAGAATATCTTCAGCAAAAGCCATTGCCTGACCATCTTTTATGTTGCCATTTTAGAGTATAAAGTATAAAGTGTAAACTTTCTGGAAAGTATGCAGTAGTTTTAGATAACATAAGGGTGTATCTGAGAGGTGATCAAGAATACTCAATTATAGTCTTTGAGCTCTTTTTAATGTCACTATAATTTTAATGATGTTAATTCTCATCAGTGAATGGTAATAAAAGTGAAAAGGTAATCCTAAACAATGACTATCAAAAGGTCCAGCTTATATAAACATTACCTACATGAGAAGAAATGCACAAGAGCTTTGTCACTGAAGACTGGTAGAATCAAAGACGACTTCTCAGGTCATTTTACACAATATCCAGTAGGTTTTTATCTGAAGATCTGAGTAGGTCTGTCTTGAAACTACAATGTGGTCATCTAATGATTGTTTTACTTCCTGTAATATCAAATATATCAGACTCTTATTTAAGCATGTTTATTATATAAATAATTATTTAATCAGCCAGTACAATGAATGCCTTAGTCTGCCATCATGGAAAAAAGGCTTAGAACTCCTCTTTTGTCTAAAAGCCTTTAAATGATAACATCCATTGATATGTTTTGGTCAGAGGTAGTACTTAAACATTGCTTAATTCAGGAAACTTCCAGATGTTAGCCAATAATAATTAAGAACTATTTAAAAATTTTGGTCAAATTTAGTAGGGTCAAGCTTTTGTCATTGTACTTCATGTTCATGATTTGGGAGGTGGAAATGGTATCAGATGGTATGTTGAATAATTTGAGGAACTGTTAATATGTTAGGCAATATTTGTATTCTTGGTCAGGATTACTAACTACTTAGACAGTTATAAAGCTTTTTTAAAAATTTCTTTGCTGCCCTGACAATCAAACCTAGGGCCTCACTCATTCTAGGCAAGCGCTGTACCACTGAGCCACATCCTGAGCCCTAGACAATTTTTTTAAAAGTGATGATATTGCATATGACATAAAACCTAAGAACTTTAGAAATATCATTTTGTGATCCATACCACTTTTTAAATTTTAAAACTAGTTGTTTTCATCAAAGTTTTCAGTAAGGGGAAGAAAGATGCTCTATGACATTTCTGTAAAGTTCATGTTTAGAATGAAATTTTTTTATGTTATTTTTATTTTTTGCGATTCAAGAGATTGAACTCAAGGGCCTCACACATGCCAGGCAAATACTACCACGGATCTACATCCATCCCTGTCCCTACTTAAAGTTTTATCTTGAAACTGGATCTTGCTAAGCTGCCCAGGATGGCTACAAATTTGTGATCCTCCTCTCTCAGCTTCCTGAGTAGCTGGAAATTTCAGTATTTAACTATGTAGATCATACTCATTGAAATTTTTTCATGCTGCTTTTTCTCTTTGGGTGTATGGGGGATTGAACCTGGGGTGCCACATCCCAAGTTCGTTTCATTTTATTTCATTTATTTATTTAAAATATTTTTGAGACCAGGTCTTGCTAAGTTGATAAGGTTGGCTTTCAACTCCTGCCTCAGCCTCCTGAGTAACTGGGATTACAGAAATGTGCCACCATGCCCAGGTCGTTGCAATTTTTCTAACAACATGACATTTTAAAAGAGAAAATTTGACTTTTCAGAATGGCATTTTGAGAGGAATTTATCATTTTCATATACATGATCATATGTATGCTATATGATAATACAGTGTTATAAATCCATATTATTAAAAAGAAAGATAAAAATACTCTTAAACAGCATCCTCCTGCTACCTGTCACAATTCTAATTGCATTATTTTTGGGAATGGTAGGAGTATATCTTCCAAAATTATTTATGTAGAGACTTTCAGTGTACACATCTACTGAAATTGATGGAATTATTTCCCCTTGTGCCAGCTTCTATACATAAATATTGCTAATGTGTTAATCTAACAAAGTTTACAAAGTGAGGGAAGTACCAAAATTTATCTCACTGGTGAAGAGCCCTATTATGGGTAACAGTCATTTTAATTTTGGCATACTACAACATATTTGTATGAAATTCTTTGTAGAGAATGTTAGTGGATGGAAGTTGAAATGTGGTATGTATTCCTTTCCTTTTAGCATTTAAGGTTACTTAATCTTACATGCTTTCATATTATGGTAGCTATCATTTGAATTAGAAACAATATTTGACTAGGCATTTTAAAATTTTGTGTATTTTCCTACCATCTAAAATATTTTTAAGCATTTACTGCCCTTCTAGACAGAAATATGTAAGAAAGAAATAATATTATATGTTATCTCAACATGGTACTTTAGAGAAGGGGACATTATTGATTTTCAGTGGGTCGGCTATGTTCCTTTTATTGATTGACTTTGTCTTATATTTATTTTTATAGTTATATCATTCAATTCAGAACTTTTCTTCCAAATATATTCATGTTTGAAAATGAATTACTGACATTCATGTTTCTGATTACCTGATCACTCAATTCCTAGTGGAAGAAAACTTAGCTGTCATTTATTTAAAAATGTATCATGTTACACATGCAAGAATTTTGTCACTTTCCCATAGTTATACTGTTAGATAATAGCAGTATTTTTGGAATTTCACTTTTTAAACTCATTTTTTCTGAAGATCCTTGAACATTATCTAGAAACGTGCTATAATAATTATCTGGTGGTTGCTTCTGACATGAGAAGGAACAAATTTGCAGTTTATTCCATTCCCATAGTGAATTCCTCTCCTCATTCTGCACTGTATCTCACTTCTTCCAGATTCCTTAATATCACTGCTGGCTCTGCCTTTGTGTTTTGCCATGGTGATGCCTGGGTGATACAATACAACCTTATGTTCTCATCCAGTGAACTTTTAGACCATTTGGGGGCAAAGTACTTAATGGTACCTGGACTGATAGAAAAGTAAATCCGTTATTTTGCCTACATTGCATAAAATGAGTTAGCCTGTGAATTGTTGAAGATGTGCAATTTAACTTCTCTTTCATCTAAAGAACAAGAATAGGGAAAGAACTTTGACAGTAAAGGAAGCATTATTTTTCCCTCAGAGTACTGATGAATTCATTCCTGTTCCTCTGTCCCCATGTTCTCCATATGTTGTATATTATTTTCAGAGCACAGATACATATAAAGAGAGAAATAAGCATTGTTTTCTCCTTAGCTCCAGCAGCTGGTTTTGGCCGTATGAAACATTGTCTGGTATTGAAAAGATATCCAAGGGTGAAACACCATTTCTTCATTTTTTTTGTGCACATTTGCAGGGTTCTTTGCTTTACCATTAGAATATTTTGCCCTTTTGCTTTCTTCTCCAGGAAGTAGCCTATACCTTTTTTTTTTAATTTATTTTGATTCACTGTACACGAATGGAGTACAGTTGTTTCTCTGGTTGTACATGAAGTAGAGTCACACCATTTGCGTAATCATACATGTACGCAAGGTAATGATGTTTGTCTCATTCCCCAGGGAAAGAAAAATAACAGAAAAATAAATAGTAGCCTGTATCTTGATCTTGTTCTTGAAGACTTTTCAACCTCCTAAGCCTCCATCATCTCTAGTTGGAATTATGGTTGACTTTAGTAAGTACCATTTTGCATATAATTTGTGGTTTTACTTCTTGCCTTACTAACTAGATGAAAAGGCTTTGGAGGTTTGAGTCTGTACCTTTTTGAAGGCTTATTACCTAATTCAGTGTTCAAATGTAGAGAAAGGTCTGTGTTAATGTGTTTGGATCATGGAATGAGTGAATATCTGCACATCATGGAGAGCTCTGTAGCCATGGAGCAGTGCCATCTCAGTATAGGCAATAATCCACTAATATAAGAGTCCTGACTTTGTTCCACATTAAAATATTTATTTAGAGAAAAGGGAAAAAGAAGTTTTATTGTTTTGCTTGCAAAGGAGAAACACAGGGGACTCTTGTCCTACAGTCTGTGATTCTGCCTTCCAGAGGGAACAAGGGGTTTTTAAAGAGGTGATTCAGAGGCTACATTCCAGGTGTTTCTTGTCTGGAGTTGTAATCCACTTGTTAATTTGGGAGACAGCCTTTTCTTCAATCTTCTGGACCATCCTTGAAGTCTGAATTACCTCTTTCCTGTGATGGGTATGTGCTCAAGGATGGATAACTGCCTAGGTTGGGGAAGAAAGGTTATTCTGTTTCCTCTGAGATTAGGAATGGGGAATGATTAGGGAAGGGGAGGGCCACATTGAAAAGTTTAAATTTGTTATTTGAGCATTTTGCCTTATGATGTACTCTGACCCATTCTTGTTGTTTTTCTCTTTGGATTGGGAAGTGCTTGAGACTTACCTACTCTTTTTATCCATAATTAATTTTTCTGCAAAGGTTAGGGTTAATGGTTGTTAATTCATTTGTGCATAGATAGTGACCCATTATCTGTAAATTACACATAAGGTACTTGAAATTGTTGGCAGGAAGTCCACATTCTAAGGGCTTACAAGGTATACAGAATATAAACATAAATGTGGCTACATAGGATGGCATTGTGCAATCCATTTTGCCTTGGAAATTTTGAAAGTGTGTTATGTAAAGAAAATCTGAATCATGAAAAGTGTGGAGGGAGCAGGGAAGGAGTTATCAGAAGTTAATAAGAAGAAATAACACTGACAGAGAGAGTGACAGTTGAGATAATGTCAAATTGGATGGGAAGGTTTTGTTCTAAAAGTAAAAGATCTTGTCTTTTTTTTTTTATTTTATGTGGACCTAATTCACCCATCTTTCTCTTGTTTTTTTTAAAGAACACTAGTAATAGTGCTTTTAGAAACACAAAGTAATAGCAGTGGCATACCCTCTCAGAAAATCAAAATGTGACTCAGAATTCATTTTAACTTAATAGATTCTTTTGATTACTTATTACCTGTTAACCATCGAAATAAGCATACAGGCAGCTTCCTAACTTTAAGCTTGGTGCAGATCTAAAATAGTAAGAGATGCAGGAAAGAAAGATATAAACGTGTGCTATAATGCCAGGTCCTGATGAGTTCTATGAAAGAAATAAATCTGGGTAATAAGGCTGCTGTTTGGGAGAGAGGACAGAGAAGGTCTTTCCAGGAGGCTGACATCTGAGTTGTTGGCTGACTGAAAGGATGAAGTGAGCCTGTGAATATCTGAATGAAGAGTTTTAAATTCTTGGGACCAGAAAGATTTCGAATTTTTTCAGATTTTGGATTTTTTATATGCAGAGTGGTGATGCAATCAAAGGCTAAACATAAATTTTTTTTCATATACATCTTGCACATGAAGCCTCAGGTAATTTTATATAATATGTTTAGTGCACTAAATCATTTTGAATGATTGTGGCATTATAAGGGCACTTAAAAAGTTAGGAATTTGGGAGCATATTGGACTTTGTATTTTCAGATTGCAGATGTTCAGAATGTGCAAATACTTCAAGTGGACGGAGGACTGAGGTGTTCTGTCTAATGCCATTGTAATTGAAGCAAAATAGAGTGAAGGGCTTAGCGGCATTGAGATCTGAAAGGTTTCTGAGATGAGATGATACAGGACATTGCAGATCATAGTGAAGAGTTGTGTTTTCTTCCACAAACTTTAGCAACTAGATTGGTAGCATGGGATATTGTCTGGTATTGACAAGAAACCCACTGGTTAAACACGATCTATTCATTTCTGTGCACATTTGCAAGACTCTCTTGATTTTGTAGATTCTGTTGAATGTTTTGCCCTTTAGTTTTCTCCTTTGAGAACCAGTCTTTGCATTGACCTTCTCCTTGAAGCCTTCTCCAACTCCCAAGCCTTATCGTCTTTAGTTAGAATTACATTTGATGTAAGTAAGTGCCATTCTGTATGTAATTTTACTTCTGTACTTCATAACTAGTTTGAAAGGCTTTACATGTTTGAGTCTGAACCTTTAGAGGCTTAGCCTAGTACAATGCTCAAATGCAGAAAAAGGTATGTGTTAATATATTGCAGATCATGGAGTGAACTGATAACTGCATTGTCACAAGTGCTCCTTAGCCATGGAGCCCTGTGCCATCTCCACATAGGGAGTATGTATGTGGCCTGGATTAGATTTAAAAGATGAAAAGGATCACTTTAAAAATAACTTCATCACTTACAGAATTTTTTACCTTAGCTTAAAATTTACATCAGTTATTCACGAGATTGTCCCAAATGGGAGCATTTTATAATAATGTATGATTAAATTATTCTTAGCTGACAAAAATAAAGCTAATTGAAAGCAAAAATGAATCCCACATTTTAGCTGAAAGACTAAGCTGGTGTGCAGTAGATATGGAACTATATGGGAACTTAAAGGATAATTTTTAAAAATTTGAATATAGCTTTGAAGATTAACAGCTGTCAATTCTAATATTAGTGCTTAATAATGTCATATTCACTTTGAATTTTATTTAAAGTAATTTCATTATTTTTTCTCACTTTGCAGTAGGTATTTATCTTCTCCATATTTTTTTTTTATTTTTGAGTTTAAAAGAAAAAATGGTTTACGTGTCTTGAAATCTTCGAAGATTGCCATAAGATATTTTTTAATACAAATCAGATTGGGACCATGCATATAGCAGATGTAAAATGAAATTTACAGAGGTAGTGCATTGATAAGAATCACCATGCTGGAGAATTAAACATAATCATGAATGGATTATGAAGAGACTTCGGTTTAGACGAGCAATAATTGAATACAAATCTATATGCTTGAATCTAAGGGAATTAAGTGTGGCATCTCACTTTGGTGTACTATTTTCATTAAAACATCTTTCATCCTGATAATTCTACATCCCACTCAGAAGTTCTGTTCAGAGGCTGGAATACTCATGAAGTAAGCTGGAATTCATGAGGGCCATCACACAGGAACTAGTCTAGTCTTTCTGGGCTTTTGCATGTGATGAAGATCAATAATGACAGCTAGACTCCCATAATTACCCTCTTTTCTCTATTTTGAATGAGGGTCTGGTTTCTTCATTCAACAAAAAGTAAGGCTATCTAATCCTATGTCATTTATACATTTTAGGAAAAAATAGTAACATGCATATTGAAATTTATTAAAACATTTCCAATTCTTACCAAATATGGTATTTTTGGATTGAAAATGTAGTAAGTGTATATATTGTATTTTTCTTAAATTTGATCAGCCCAAAAATAGACATTAGATACTTTATTGGATCAGAAAAGAATGTCCTGTATGGGATTTCCCAAGTGTTTGAGTTTTCTGCTTCAGTCCAAAGGTATTAAAATAATGGACTTTTGACTTAAATGGCTCATTAGAAATCATTTTGTAGAAATTTCTCAATTTATACTTGAAGAAACAAAGTTGAAATGTAGTTATGGAACTTACATAAAATCCCCAGCCTACTTAGTGAAGGAGCCTAAGCTAGATTTCCCCGGGGATCCTTTGAAGTCTAATGCTCTTAAGAGTGCAACACACTGGAAGTTCTTTACCTCCTTATGTTTCATTTCTTCTTCTACTTGAAACCTGTCCTCATCATTAAATGAAATATTACAAAGAAAACAGAAATAAAACAAAGCAGGTCTACAAGTTTCTCCATAATATAATTAAAATTCTGATAATGACTCCATGGTTTATATATAATTTGAAATCTTATGAGTAAATGAATTCATGTTATAAGTTTTGTTTTATTTTTATTTCCTTGGTCATCTGGTAATTGTTAAAACTTTTTGAAACTGAATAGAATTCCATATTGAACTGAATTTTAGACAATGATCTAGTTATGATTTTGTTGATTCTAAATGCTGTTGAAAGAAGGCAGTGAAATTTATGTCAAATCATTTGTTTGATTCGTTTTGGTCTAAAAAGCAGAAAGTCAAAACCTGAAGGTTCATAATATGCTATTAAAACTTACATGCATGTTAAAGTCAAATAAAAGAAGATTTGAAGATATTCTGAAATTAAATATTATGATTTAGAATATATTTTGAAGTGATATTCTCAAGCTTATTTAAATAGTATGTTTCTACTTTGCAAAACATACAAAATGTCATTTTAACCCTTGGAATTACAAAGGGAAAAACAACTGCTTCTTTAATTCCCTTAAATATTTTAAGTTTGCTAGAAAAATATGTAGTAAGTAGATACTTGCCACATTTTAGGAAAAATATTCAAGATGGAGCTAAACTGATACATTATAAGGGAGGATCTTATATTTCAGTAACATTGTATTTCAATTTTAATTTTACATATTTTAATGCTTTCTTAGTGTATTACATAATAGATAATAGTTGGGTTCATTTTGATGTAATTGTCCATACATGGAATATTTAATTTGCTCCATTTCCATCGCTGGTGGATCTTCTGTCCCTATCCTCCACCCACCCCCATTCTTCTTACTCTGCTTTACTGGTCTTTCTTTCTTCCTTCCTTTCTTTCTTTCTTTCTTTCTTTCTTTCTTTCTTTCTTTCTTTCTTTCTTTCTTTCTTTCTTTCTCTATCTATTTTTAATTGGTACTTTAGATATACATAAAGGTGGAATTCATTGTGGTACATTCATACATGTATACAGCGTTATTTTGCAAAAAGCTAAGCCCTTGATACTAACAGCTGAAAGAACTAAACTTTACTCTTGGCTTTATTCCATGTGCACACAATTTTAACTGTTATTCCTTTTCATATCACACTTCTATCATTCAAATATGCATGACTACCCTCTTTACCATTTTACGGATGCAGTTAGCAATATCTTCATAATGTAATTCATGCATATGAACCTATTGCCTAAAATAAAGACATATCATTGATATTAACCTGCATCTAACCACATGTACCTTCTCTTCCAATCATGTTCCATTGTCTCTCCCCCTTTCTACTGAAGATCACCATTATCTTGCACCCTGTGTTTGTTATTCTTAAACATTTGTTTTTAAATTGGGAGATGTCACTGAGTTTATGAAAGGACATAACATTTCATGTAGTCTTGAGTTTTTCCATGTAATATGTCTGGTTTATCCACAGAATTTCTATGCACTGAAATTCATTTTGACTTCTCTATAACAGCTTATTCTATTTGTGCATATACCATAGTTTATTTCAACTATTTTTCTGATGATGACACTCAAGTTGGTTTTGTGTTTTTCTGAAGAGTTATGATATACAAATTATTAACAACTGTGTATGTTTTACCTTGGAGTGAAATTAGTGGGTCATATGAGTGAATGTTCAACTTTGGAAGATAATACCAATTTTTTTTCCTAAAGTTCTTGTATCAGTTGATACTTATACTAGCATCTCCAGAATTATATGAAGCAAGTACTTAATATGAAGAAACTAAGGATGTTGTTTCCATTGTTATAGCTTTTACCATGGTTTTTGGAGATGACAAATATAAATGCAGCAATCATACTTGAATTTTATTCAACTCCGTGATTTGTAGTTAGATCCTTTCCAAGTTCAATAATATGAAAGTTATCAAACTTGAAACTCTCTCATAAAGCTTTGGTTTATTTGTTCTTGTGAAATTAAGAATGAGGATTAAAGGATTGAAGTTGATATTCATTTGATTTTCTGATACTTTATAGTGTTCTATAAAAGGTTATATGTGCCTTTTCACAAACATGTACAATCAAGAAGACATTTACATTCATTTCATTCGTATTGTTTACTTAATCAGAACATTGCTGTAGAAAGAAAAAAATACACTAATTTCAAAACATCGCATAGGCGTTCAGGAGCGAATACATCATAGAGAAATAGGATATAAGAACAAATGTCAAAAGGAAATTGCTTCCATTTCAGGAAATTCTTAATTATGGGAGCCAAACTGAATATTATTTCCAATCCTTCATAAATAGTCTTGTAATTTTTATATTTGCAAAAAAATGCAGTTTTGAAAAACATAATTGACTTAGAGTATATATATGTTGATCTGATGTCTTTTTTAATATAGCATTTCTGCTATTGGCTTTAAAATTAGATGAATTTGAAACAAAATGTCAGAAGATAGCACAGTAAATATTATAACAAAAACAAAAGAAATGTAATTTGGAAAATGGCTGAAAACTATTCTTTATGGAAATAGGCTACTTTATTGAGAGTTGGCATAGTCCTAGAGTAGTGATAAATCAAGTGTCTATTGATTTTGCAAAGAACTTCATTATTTTCATGTGAAGAGTCCAAATACCTTCATACTCATCTAAGAGAAAGATAAGATTATTTTATTTAAAAAAAGTAAAAGGAAACTTTTTCAGTCAAATAGCAGACGTTGGCAATATGTTCTCAAACATTCTATTTTAAGGCAAACTCTGAATAAATTAAGAAATTACTTGACAGACCACTCATATTCCTTTTACTTCTTCCTCCTTAATATTTCTCACACTCTCAGTGCCCAATTTCTAGATCTGTACATATTGCTGTAATTATTACTAAAATATGTGTGAATGTATGGTGTAAACTCAAATATGCATTTAAGAAATACAAACACACATGTTCATCAATTCAAAATGTATAGATATGTGTCATGTACATGTGCAGATGTTGATATACACTTACCTCTTGTTTTTCTGTGGAGACAAAACACAATCAATTGATGTTAATAGTTTTAAGAAGATCTGGGCAATAAATACTTATTTCCACTCTTTGAGAAAAATAACATGTTAAAAGAGAACTCTCTGGTATCATTTGGGGCCTTTTACTTTCAAATTTTCTATATAGAAAACTTACTACTTGTTATTTAAAATTGTATTGCTTCTTTTATAATAACCCTTTAATGATTCACTCAAAAATATCTTAAGTGAATAAGATAAGGGAAAAGAGACTGCCTGGATTTAAGTATCAGTTCTCTAATATGCTGGCTCAATGAACTTGGTCAAATTAGTTATATTCTTGATCGCCTGAGATTCCTATCAGTAAAATAGGCTGACTTGTGTGGAAATTAAATGTAAATATTACATGTAAATTCTTAGGATACTGGTTCATGTAATTGCTACATGAGAGATTGCATTTTAGCCTTTGCAACAGCTGTGACCAAAATAACTAACTAGAACAAATTAGAGGAGGGTTAAGTTTATGTGGGGCTCATGGTTTCAGAGGTCTCAGTCCATTGCTGTGGATCAATGTTGAAGCAGCCTATCATGGTGGAAGGGCCCAGAGTAGGCAAACTGCTCAGCTTATGGTGGGATTAGGAGGAAGAGAAAGAGACAAAGAGGAGGATGGGGCCACAAGCAAGATGTACCCTTCCAGGGCATGCCCTCAGTGACTCACTCCTTCCAGCCATTCCCCACCTGCCTGCAGTTACCTCCAAATCAGTCCATTCAAACAAGAATATCACTGTAGTCAGAATGGCAATTATAAACAATACAAGTAACAATAAATGTTGGCAAAGATGTGGGGAAAAATGTACCCTCCTACATTGCTGGTGGCTCTGCAAATTGGTGCAACCACTATGGAAAACAGTATGGAGATTCCTCAGAAAACCTGGAATGGAACCACCATTTTACCCAGCTATCGCACTCCTGGGGTTATACCTAAAGGATTTAAAATCAGCATATTATAGTGAAGTAGCCACATCAGTGTTCATGGAAGGTCAATTCACAGTAGCCAAGCTGTGGAACCAACCTAGGTGCCCTTCAACAGATGAATGTATAAAGAAACTGTGGTATATATACACAATGGAATGTTACTCAGCCATAAAGAAGAGTGAAATTATGGCATTTGTTGGGAAATGGATGGAACTGGAGAATATCATGCTGAGTGAAATAAATCAGGCCCCCAAAAACCAAAGGCTGAATATTCTCTCTGATATGTGGATACTAACCCACAACAAGGGAGTATGAGGAGGAGAAGAGTACAAGTACTTTGGATTAGGCACAGGGGAATGAAGAATAGGGAGAAGAATGGGAATAGGACAGACAGTAGAATTAATCAGACATAACTTTCCTATCCTTATATTTGAGTTCATGACTAGAGTAACTCCATATCATGTACTCCCACAGGAATAGGATCCTAACTAGAATATGTTATAATCCATGTATGTATAATGTGCCAAAAGACACTCCACTGCCATTGTTCTGAAAAGAAGATATAAAAATAAAAAAATAAAATGATGATACAAAAATCAGATAAAAAAACTAGAATGGACTTTACAGCTCTCCTGTCTAATCATTTTATCTCTGAACATTCCTGCTTTAACAGGAGCATTTATGGGACACCTCATATTCAAACCATAGCATTCCACTCCTAGCCCACAAAAGCTCCTGTCCATCTCCTGATGCAGAAGGCATTTAGTTCATTTTCAGGAGTTCCACAGCCTTAGCAATTTCACCATTGCCCATAAGTCCAAGTCTAAAGTCTTCTCTGAGACCCAAGGTAAGGTCTGGGCTGTGAGCCACTGTAAAAATCAAAAGCAAGTTAGACATATCCAATAAACTGTGGTATAGAGCAAGCATTCCAATTCCAAAAGGGAGGAATAGGGGCATAGAAAGAAGGGATAAGGACAAAGCAAGACCCAAACCCAGCCAAGCAGACATTTCCCCTAAATCTGCTCATACTCCTCCTGTAGCATCTAGGACAGATTGGTTTTATATTATTGTTTTATAAAGTATGTGATATTAAATAATATTTATTTAATTAAAGATTAAGTTTTACAACTAGTACCTGTTTATTTGCATAAGAAAAAGCCTCTAGAGGATCCCACCAATAGAGGATTCAGCAGAAACTAATTGTTGAAGAGTTGTTGATTGAGTACATTACCATAAATCAGGCATTTCCCTTTTAGAAACTGCAATTTTGAGTTACCTTGCAAATAATTTTTGGTTGAAAACTCAACAATTAATTTGTGTTAATTATGAAAATTCTGTCTATGATTAACTTGTTTGGAAATTATATTCTTAATCATTTCTTATTTCTTCTTTGCTTTTTTTTACTCCATTTTTTATGAAGTATTTGAAACAATTTATTGTCAAATAAACCAAAATAATTAAACGAGCAAGTGTCAAGTTGTTCTTATCAGCATTTTAACTGCTGTGACCAAAGACTTGACCAGAACAATTTTAGGAGGAAAATTTATTTTGAGGCTCATGTTTTCAGAGGTCTCAGCCCATAGATGGCCAATTCCAAAGCTCTTGGCCTGAGGTGAGGTAGAATATCAGGGTGCAAGGGTGTGGAGGAGTAAGGCAGCTCAACACAAGGCATCAGGAAGCAGAGAGTTTTCTGCTCACCAGAGACAAAATATATGCACTAAAGGCGTACCTCCAGCAACCCACTTTCTCTAGCCACAGCCTACCTGCCTACAGTTATCAACCAGCTAATCCGTCAAGGATTAAAGCAGCGATTATGTTAAGACTCTAGAAACCCAATCATTTCACCTCTGAATGTTCTTGTATTGGCTGACACATGAGTTTATGGGGGGCACCTCATATCAAAGACATAATACAAGTGTTAATGATGAAGGAGAGAGAATGGAGAAGTTCTGTTAAAGTGTTAGTGAGTGTTAGTGAGTGTAGAAACATCCCTGAGTGTAGAAACATCATTTTTGCCAGCCAAATGAAATAAGAATAATGTGGTATGTTTCACAGCTATTTATCCAAGATAAGAAAGAATCTCACTTCATGACGATTTTTTTTGGAAGAATAAGGTCTAAAAGCAATTGTCATGTAGATCTTTATAAGCAGTTTATTTACCAGTATAATGAACTGTGTCTATAAAATGTTTCACAGAAAATTTAGAAGTATTGTCATTTTAATTGTACTTATTTGAGGAATACAGGGTAAAAATTCAATACATGTTTACATGTGTAATGATCAAATCAGGGGATTTGGCATTTCCATCTTCTTAAACATTTAAAACAACTTTTTTACTAGCACATGGTAATTGTTCATATTGCTGGGTGTGTTGCCACATGCCTGTAATTCCAGTAATTTTGGAGGCTGAGACAGGAGGGTTACAAGGTTAAAACTAGCCTCCCCAATTTATCAATGCCCTTAAAAAGGGGACTATGGATGTGGCTCACTGATTAAGCACCCCCGGTTCCATCTCTGCTACCAAAAACAAACAAAAATTTGTACATATTTATGTAGTTTGTTGTGAAATTTGAGTAAAGGTATATAATATGGACTGATGAAATAAGAGTAATTAATGGTTCCTTTTCCTTATCATTATTTTGTGTTTGATGCCTTCAAGTTTCTACTTATTCATAAAATATATAATAGGTCATTGTGAATGATAGTCCTCTATTTTTCTTTGTGGCACTAGAGTTTATTACTTCTATGTACTGTGGTTTGAAACCCATGTAGACTTCCTCTATCACCCCTCCTCCTCACCTTTCCTACCCTGGTAATCAGTATTCTACATCAGAACCACCTTTTACAGCACCAAAGATGAGAGAGAACACATGCATTTGTTTTTTTGTGTTTCACTTAATTTGTCCAACGTAATATATTCAAATTCCATCCATTTTACTGTACATAAGATTCCATTGTTTTTTATGCCAGAATAATATTCCATTGTGCATATACACTACATTTTCTTTATCCATTCATCCATTAATAGGCATGTAGCTTGATTCCACATCTCAGCTATTGTGAATAGTGCAGCAGTGAACATGAATATGGATGAATATCTTTGGTATTCTATTTCTTTTAATATATACCCAGAAATGGGATAACTGGATGGTATAGTAGATCTTTGTTTATTTTTTTGAGTAATCTCCATTATGACTATACTAGTTTATACTTCCATCAAGAATGTAAGACAGTTCCCTTTCTCCATATCTTCACCAGCATTAGTTGTTTGGTTGTTGTTTTTTTCTGTCTTTTTGCTAATAGCCATGTTAAGGTGAGATGATTTTTCATTGTGGTTTTGAGTTGCTTTTTCCCAGCAACTGATGATGTTGAACAGGTTTTCGTAACTGTTGGACATTTGAATGTCTTGTTTTGAGAAATATATATTCACATCATTGCCCATTTAATTGGATTATTTGGTTTATTTTTTTGCTACCAGGAATTGAACCTTGGAATGCTCTGCCACTGAGCCACATCTCCAGCCATTTTTTATATTTTATTTAGAAACAGAGTCTTGCTGAGTTGCTTAGGGTCTCACAAAGTTGCTGAGGGCTACCTTTGAACTTGTGATCCTCCTGCCTCAGCCTCCCAAGCCACTGGGATTATAGGTGTGGGCCACGGTACCCTGCTTGGTTTCTTTGTTCTTTGTTTGTTTGTTTGTTTGTTTTGTTTTGTTTTGTTTTGTTTCTTGCATATTCCGGGTATTAATCCTGTGTCAGATGACTAGCTTGTAAAATTTCCCCCTATTCTGTAGGTTGTCTCTTCACCCTGTTTATTGATTCCTTTGCTGTACAGAAGTTTCTGAGTTTGATACAATCCCACATGTGCACTCTTCATTTGTTGCCTTTGCTTTTGGGGTATTATCCAGGAAATCATTGTGTGATGTTGAAGGGTTCTTCTAGTAATTTCAAAGTTTCAGATCTTTTATTTAAGTCTTTTTGTGTGTGTGTGTTCTTTGATACATTTTGATTTAGTATAGGGTGCAAGATAGGGGTAGAACTGTTTTAATTTGGCCATATTGTATATAAAACTTTTATAAAGTGAAAGGATAATATTGTAAGGATACAAAGGTGTTTTCATAGAAAATGCAAATAACTTGATCAAAATGTCATTATCAGATTATTCACATGTAGTTTAGAAAATCTCGAGTGTTCTTTCATGGTGTATACGACCAGAGTTAGGATCAGCTGGGAAATATATTAAAGCTGCAGATCCTGGGGTTTACTTAAAAATAATTGAGACAGTTTAAGTAGGAACCATGGTATCAGCATTTTCATTTTTCCCATTACAGCTTGAGAACCACTGATCTAAAAAAATGCATGTAGTGCCTTTCTCTCTAGTATCATCCTGGGATATTATTGACTTGAACTGGAAGTTTGAAAGGAGGTAAAAACAAATTATTTAAGTCTATAATCTAAAGAAAGTACTACAGTGCTAATTTTGCATTTTATTTACTGGACATATGTGAAAATACAGATAGAAAGTCAGAAGTCTTGAATAGAGATAATAAATTGATTCTTTAATTGCAAAAGCAATATAGCATCATGTGCTAAGGAATAAAGTTTCCGGGATAAAAGCCATTAGTTCTAGCATTCTGGAGAGCAACTGTACTAAAGAAAATATAGTTGCTTCCTTTTTGGAATTTAGGATTGTGAGCTTTTTAAAGTATTGATTTCCTAGCACTGTCAGGGATAGGTGGGTTGAACTTTCCTTTAGTAGTGGCATGAGATAATGGATCAAATGAGCATAATGAAAATAAAGAACAAGGAGTCAGAGCTTCTCAAGAAGAAAAGAGATTATAAAAAATAAGAGCACAGGCCATGAAAACAGTCTAAGTCACAAAAGTCTTGAATTTTCTTTAGGTAAATTTTTTTTCTTCTGACTAGTTTTTTTTCCTTCTATATAAACAGAAAGTTGATTTGAAAGAATTTGCTTTCCAAAGAGGATAATTTTTAATCCCATGTAAGGGATTTCAACTGTGCAGAACAAAGATAGAAAAGAAATTACTGGTGGCCTCTTAGATTATAATTGAGCATAAGGACACTTTTTTGTAAAAATCCACTGAATGTGAAGTTGAACTTTTTTAATTAGCTTTTCACGGCTGTTAGCCTGACCAAAATGACTTCATGCTCTTTCCTGGTAATAATAGAGAAGTTACAGTACACCTTTTCCTACAAGATCTAGATTAAAAACAAAACAGAACAAAAATACTGTCTTAAGAAATTGTGGTTGAAGATTCATATGGCCAAGACTTGAGATTCACTTTCCATCTTGGAGAATGCTGTGTAGACATGGCTAATGAATTTTTGAACTTAAGTTTGGTAAAAAGAGGAAACCAATAGTCAAATGTTATGTTCTAGTCACAGAGGTTCTGATAAACATCATTTCATGCAAAACCTGAGTATTACTTACTGTTAAGATCAGAAGACCTGATGTGATATTTTGAAAATTTGGTTTGAGGTGAGTTAGTTACACAATGTACATTTATACCAATTCAGCTAAGTAGAGAGGAGATTCTAAGAGACCTTCTGTAATACCCATCTTCCTGAACAGAACATAGGTAGAAAGAGGAAAGGAGAGGGAAGCAGGAGAGAGCAGGAAAGACGCATGTAAGGACATACTCTCACCCTTACACTAAGGTTAGGAAAACAATGTGCATTCCTTATGTCCCTGTTCTGTGACACACACCCCTTGATGGACTTAGCAGAGTGTTTTGTTTTTTTTTGTTTTTAATTTTTTTCAGTTGTCCATGGACCTTTATTTTATTTATTTTTTATGTGGTGCGGTGTTCTATTTTTACTCATGCAATAACTTTCCCCTTTGATTTGCCACATTCTGATTCCCATTGGTACAACAGATAAGTTAAAGTAAGCTACATAATTACTCAATCAAATGAAAAAGATGACACCAAAATAAGACCACACCACCAAAAACGTATTCAAGTTCAGTCAGGGCTAACCAAAGAGGGAAAAAAAATCAAGGAAACTCTTTTTACTAAAATAAGAAGAACAAAAATCAATAGAAAACGTTCAGAGAGGAGAGTGAGTTTTTATGTATGGAATTTTCCTGGAAGAATATCAGAGAAGATTCAGAAAAAACAAAAAACAAAAAAACAAAATCATGTGTTCAATTTTATGTCCCTGGTCAGATGTCCCAGTAGAAGAACCTCATGCTCCTACCAAAGATTTGAGCCACAAAATAAACAAGTCCTCTTATCTTCCTGCAGAAAGGATCAGTGACTTTGCCAAGTACAGCAGCTGTCCTCTCCCTGCACGTTAGGCCAAACATAAACACCAGCCAAATACCACAGGCCATGCTTGAAAGTTCTGATCTTCTGTTTAAATCTAGAATTTTAAAAACAAAAGGACTTCCAACTTCAAGTCCAGGATTTGTTTTCATTGAGTCTTAATATTTTGTTCACCTTTATTTCAGTTGATTTGGAGGAATTCATTTTATTGAACAGCTATACATACAATTTATTTTAAATAAGTTGTTCCTAAGCTCACATTGTATGCTCACATTGTATTCCTGTTTATTTATGATATCCCTAGGAATCAAAAAAGAAAAAAAATATTCCAGCGTTCTGTAATGCTCTGCCTGGAGCCTTGTTTTTCAGGTACCTACTAATGGAAGTTCTCTCTTCAGAGAACCTCAGACTTCAGTTGAAATCACTTCCACAGATTTTATAACAATGCCAAAGCATTGTAGGTCACAGATGCTAAATAAAGATGATTTTTTGTTGTTGTTGTAAAGTCTGTTCAATTTTAGGAACATATTATTCACAAGGCTTTCTACCTACTTCATCCTTATATCCTCTGATATACAAATATCTACATACAGAAATAAAATTTCCACTCTTCAGCTCACCATATATTAAAAAATTATTCATGAAATAAACTATCTTCCAAATCCTTGTTCATTATCTTTAACCATTCAAAGAAGTCATATAGATTTCTGTGCCACTTCTTTCATCCATTTGCTGTTGGATCCTAGCTATACATATCTGTCCTAGACCATTCTTTTGAATTTCTGACAGTAATTTCCAAATTTATGTCTTTGGCAACTATTATGCTTTTGACTCTTACAGTCAGTCAGCATTAGAAATGGCCATGTGGAGAGTATTTCCAAATCCAACGGAAAGCCATTAGGCATAGATTATTGTCTTTCCACACATTACTCAATTTCCCATACATTAGAAGCTACAGATCTATGGAAAACATATATATATATATGTAATAGATATACATTTATATATGTACATGTATTCCCTGTTATATATTTTTCTTATTTTCTAACTCTATTAGAACTTGGATGCTTGTTTATATGACTAATGAGAAGAATTCTTAGATATATCCAGGGTCACCAGCAGTGGTGTACCATGACCAAAAGATGGTCATAGTGCAGTCAATGAAGAGATAGAGGAGAATTTCTTTACCTGGCATAGGCAAAGTCTCAATGGCAGAAAAATGCAGAGTGTATTTTGGGCACAGTTCGTTGATTTATTTGGCACTCAAATATATGTTGAATATTGACTGAACAAAATCTGGAATCACTTTTCACTTTGGAATCCTAATACATTTTGCTGTGAAAGGATTTGAAAGTTACTATAGCACAAATAATAATCCCTTCATTTATAAATTATATTTGTTTTCATATTTGTATTTTTACTTTTCTGATGTGTTTTGCTTATCATAAATGATTAATAACTATTCATGGAGTAAATGTAAATGAACAGATAAATGAAATATGTCTTTCTGAATTGCTTAAACATTGGATTCATTAATAAAAGTATAGAAATATAACTTCTTGCAGGTGGATTCAACATATTGTCTTTGATGTTTGATGACATTTTAAATTTATTTTATGGTCTTAACACTTGAACTCCCCAAATATTACCTGTGCTGTATGATGTGGTCTTACTTTATCTTTCTGTGGTATTCTTATCTGTAACTATTTCTCTTAATTATCTTAAGATTATTATTTGTGCCTGTAAAGTCAGGATATATTACTAAACATACCGGAACACTTGTTTAACAGAAAAAATATAATGTCCAGAAACAGAAAACAGAAATGCACAGTCACATATAGATTTTAACAAGTAAATGAAATGCAGAACTGATATTTCAGTTAACCCAATGTATTGACTGTTCCTAAGTGCCAGACAATATATTTGGCACTGTGAAGAAAGATGTTAAGTATGAGAGATTAAATTGTTCACAGATCTGGGATTTTACATCCAAGAACTGTGATGTTAAATCCTGGCTTCTTTTACTGGCTGATTCTACAGAACCTAGATGGTATGTTAAAATATATTTGCATTTGCATAAAATAAGATCAGTGAGAAATTCTTTAATGATCTGAAATGACCAGTTTTTGCTTGAGTTGAAAAGAACACAAGTCAACCATCTATTATAGTCAGGTTAGGAAATTACAAAAACATTTGGACATGCTTTTTCTTCTGTCCAAACCTTCTTGACTTCTTTTAGGCATGTCTTAGCAAATGGGAAAAAATAACTAGGATACATGTAAACTAACTTTTGAGTTTATTTTTATGCCTGTTTTTCTCTCTCAGACATAACTTACCACTTACCCATACTTTTCCCAAGTACTGGAAGATCTCCATATCTGTTGTAGTTTTAAATAACACACAACATAAATTGTGTAAATTATGTAAGATTATCATTGAAAATATTGTATAATATTTGTTTTAATATAAATGTGTCATTTTAAAGATAATTACATTGAAATGTTTTAAACAAATCTCACCATTGTAAACGTTCTAGTTTTATTTTGAAAGGAACACTTTTATAATAAGAAAGCAGTTGATTTAGATATTCTCAGTTTTCTTAGTGCTTCTGCTCCCTTAGCCCTACTTAATTTTCACTCTTTTTCAAATCCATTTTGATTTCATGATGGTGATAAGTCATTATATTCCATGATACTTTTATAAATTCAGGGACACATTTCATAGATAACAGGCATTTAAGTGATATTCTTCAAATGGGTAGTTCTTTATATTCATAGAATCATAGAATCTTGAATTAGAATTTTCTGTGTGGGTCATCTTTTCAAATGTCCACCCATTTAAAGTTTTTTCTTTCTACTTCATTCTTTATACTTAGATTGTCTTCTATAAACTTTTAAAATATTCTTTGTAATTAGAATTTTAAAGTATCCCATTTCTTCTCAGAACAGTTCAAATTTTTATCAGGTTTTGAAAAATTGAGCTGAAATGTACACTTTCTTTTATCACCCATTTATCTAAATTAGGTTTTGTGAGGTTAAACTGATTGTTTTCATTTTTACATCCCTTCCAGAGTGTACTTAAAAAGAGCTATTATGTTTCTCCATAGACTTTTCTTTGCTGGTGTTAATCTCTCTAAATCATTCAAACTTTTGCTGTGTAAAGTGATTTCTGGACCCTCTCTTTGCTTGATTTCAAATCCTCTGAAGTTGATCTGACCAGAAGAGAGTACATTGAAATCATGACATACCATGACACCAACACTGTTTGTCTCTTAGTAGAACCTAGGTGCATTGACTTGTATTGATCTCATGGTAAAGTAACAAGTCTTTGAAAAGTTTTTGCTTCTTATTTACTTTTCTTTCTTTCTTTTCCTTCCTTCCTTCCTTCCTTCCTTCCTTCCTTCCTTCCTTCCTTCCTTCTTTCTTTTTCTTTTCTTTGTTTTTTCTGGTTCTGAGGATTAAACCCAGGAGCTCTTTACCACTGAGCTACAACTCCAGATCTTTTTATTCTGAGACAGTTTCTTACCCTGTTGCTTATAAGGCTTCACTAAGTCAGTGAAGTTGGCCTGGAACTTGTGATCCTCCTGCCTCAGCTTCCTGAGTACCTGAGAGTATAGCACTCACCACTGCACCAGACTTGGAATGCTGTAATAGCTTTTATTTCTCTCCTTTTCTTAACACTTATTATGTATCCTACTTAAGAATGGATTCTACCAGATTAAAAAGTTCTTGTTAAATATGAGGGTTACCTAGCTACATGGCTCAAATGTTTCCATTACTCTGTTTAATTGTATTACAAAAATAAAATGAAACACACAATAGGCAATATTTCTTTTGGAAGAGCTATAAAGGACTCTCTGCATTAATGAAAGTGATATCCAGGTCATTGTACCTGAAAGCATCCACACAGTGCAACAAGACATTTAAAATCCAATAGGGAGGGAGAAGAGAAGACGGAGTCTATTAAACATCCTAATTGAATTGTTTCAGCACCCATGGGCTATTCCAGTTCTGATTGACCAGAAGCTGAGGTTTATTTAGTTGTCTGATGATTTTTCTCTTCACTCTCCAGGAGACTCATCAGTAATGAGCTTATTAAGATAACCAGGATGGATAGAAGAAAAGGGTCAGACACATGCAGCTTTCCTGTTTCTAATTGTTTGATCAAATTCATTCAAATGATGAAATAGCAGTCATCGTCTTCCTTTATCATGATCATCATCATCATCATCACAGATGCTCCCATTATAATAAGTAATTATATTTTTTATTTGTTAATTATTAGTAGTAATCTAAACTGTCAGTTGAGACATAGAAATGCTATACAAAGGTAGTTTGGCTCAAAGAGCATAAAGACTTGCAATGATATGACTTAATTTCTGATCATGGACTGTATTTACAAGCCACTATAATGGAATATGTATTTTCCTGTGTGAAGGATGGATTGAGGCTGCTAAGGCAATATGCAGATTTTCCTCTGTAGTCATGTATTGGTTCGAGATTTGCAACTTTTAAGATTCCTAATTGAAATCAAGATGAAAAAAACAATCCACAGTTCTTCCAAAACAGTGTAGTGAATAAATGGGTAGATTATGCAACCTTGTTTATTTTATCCTATTGCAGAAAGAAAAAAAAATCTTCTAAGAAGTTTGTTTTTCATCTTCTGTTTGAAATTATCATCAGCATCATTGAAATAATACATGACTGGATAAAATGCCCTTTGATTATAACAGAGAGGATTGCATTACTGCTTTAGAAATGGAGTTTATATTGAATATAAGCAGTTAGTCTTAGAATTTTCTTATTGGCTTCCATTAATGGACATGGACGTTAATGGACAAATATAAGCAATATTTAATAGCTGTCCTAATCATTTTTCCTCCTAGAATGAATTTTATAAATTACATTATCTATTATTTATAAAATCATTAGATCCCATTATAATTAATGCTATATAAAATGAAAGATATGGTTACAATACATGTATTTATAAAGACATTTTCATCTCTATACACAGATACTACATACATACATACATGTTTACTAGTGTCCACATACATGAAAGGTATTTGTGATGTATCTGTCTTTATTTCCTTTGTATTCTCTCCTATAATACAAACTCTTGGAGGTCAGGACCTATCTCTAACTCAATTGGTTCTAATATTCTGAGCATTGAATATGCTTTTTCTGTTATTTTTTATGTTGGTTTTGATGAAATATGCAGGATTCTATTTACAAAGGGGAATTATCATGGCTTGGAGATAATGATTTTCAATATGTAGCGCTAAGAATTCATATTGATGTCAAGGAAGCAAACTCAATAAAACATCAGTTTATTTCAGCTTTAGTTGCAAGAGTATTATAATGTTCTGTTTCAGTTGCTATTAGAAAATATCAAGATTCTGTTCTTTCATTTATTCAGCAAATATTTGAGTACCTCTTCCAGGCATGCTCTTTCTAAGTGTTGAAGATACAAAGATTAACAAAGCATATTTTCCACCTTGAAGAAATATTTCATAGTGTTGTTTCTCCCTTTCTCTCTCTCTGTCTCTCTCTCAAACACACACACACACACACACACACACACACACACACACAATTTCACATTACATTGCAAAAAGTATAGGAACAAAGTTATGCCAGGGAATTATGGGAGCCTGAGCCTAGTCTAGTTAGAAGTCTCACTGAAACCTTGCTAATGGTGAGTCCTGAATGAACTATTTTAGAATGAACATGAGCTATGCACAGGAATGAGGATGGAGAAGGGGAAGATCATTCCAGATGGGGGAATAGAAAAAGCAGAAATAAATAGGATATTGGGTATTATTTGTTTAATGCTCACTATTTACTAGTAACTATATAAGGGTTTTTACATGGTTTCTATAGTTTATTCCTAACAATAGCTTTATGAAGTAAGTGCAGTTTTTATCTCTAATTTGCAGATGAGATAATATAAACTCAGTCCAAATGTAGGGGAGTTGGGATTCAAATTCTGGCAGTCTGACTTCTGGAATCCCTGCTGTTAAGTTTCCCTTATACAGTCTTGACATGTTAAGTTAGGAGATCTTAACAATTCAGAGTAACTATAAACTGTTTCCCAAAGAAGGATTCACAGACAATTAAGACTGAATCCCACAGCCAGGGTTCATGGAAATTCTTGAAGTAAACACTGAATACTGAAATATAACTTGAAACAGGTTGAACACTTTTTAAATGTATAATACTAAAATTTTAATTCTGCTTTTCACCCTTTGAAAAGGTTGGTATATCATTTTTAAGTGCTGGAAAAATTACACACACACACACACACACACACACACACTCATTCAGTTTTTGTTTGGCAGATTCAGAATTGCATTCTTGCATTCTTGTAAAGTATATAAGAAATTAAAGTGCTGCATTTGACAGAGACATTTCTTTCAACTTTGGAAAGCTGTGTTTTACACATCATGTTTTTCCCACTAAAGTGTTTAAGGTCATACTTCTAATTGTGACTTTTGTCCTACAAATTCCACAAAGATTCTAAGTGCTGGATCTCATTAAGTTTAATTCCTAGGACCAAGGAGAGAAGAAATCTCTATTTCAATTTAATCTCTTAAAAATTAATTTCCTATTTCAAATAATTCTCCTGAGAAAGTCAGTGCTAAGAGTTTCACATTATCATTCACCTTTAAAAACAGAACTCACTATGTGCCTATAGTATGACCATTTGGGAACACTAATTGTTTATTTGAGAAAGATTTTTTTAGTCGATAATAAAATGGGCTGAAGAATGAATTCTTTATAGTGGTCCTAATTATGTGGGTGATAAATATCATATACATTTTGAAGAATATTATAAATCAAATACTGGACAATGCATAGTTGCTGAGAGAAGTAGTTTCCAACACTCAGAGGAATAAGGAATCAACATTTGAAAGAGTTTTTGAATCCGTTGGCTATAATAGAAGAAATCAGAGCCAAACCAGAAAATGAGATATTGAGAATATGAATGTCAAGGATGAACAATTAAAATGTCCAAACACTAAGCCTTTCATCCATTTAACAATTATTTTCTAACAATTTAAGTTACTGTGGTTTTTTTTAAGAATACAACTTTGAGATAAAAATGAGACATGATTCCATTACTTTTTTTTTTATTAGTTGAGAGCTCTTATTTTAAAATTATGTTTCTACATCAATATTACTTTTCAGAAACTTGACTTTTCAAACATTTCTACTCATGGCTGTTTTACGAGTAGTTATTTCTCATGGAGTTTCAAGCCTTCTGCACTTTTAACTGAACCGCTTTTGAGCCCTTTTTTTTGATCCTATGTTTGTTCTGTTGAGTAAAAGTCATCATGAAAGTATTAACTTGGCATTTTTAAATTAGTCCTCTTTCCAGTTGTGTTCATACATTAAATCCTGAGTAGCACTGTCCCATAAAACTTTTTGTGAGGATGGAAATATTCTCTGTCTGTTCTGCTCAGTACATTAGCCCATAGCTACTGAGTACTTGGAATATGACTAAGTTGACCAAAACATTGAATTTTTAATATTATTGTATGTTAGTTATTTTAAATTTAAATGGTCACATGTTGTTAGTGGCTGCTATGTTGAATACAGCAGTTCTAGATAACTATATTTTGACAATGTGATTAGCAAAAATTCTGTATTTTTAAAGATGCATTATAAAGATGTTAATTTAGCGTTAATTTATAGAGGTCTCTTCACATAGGTGGCATACATTACTACATGGGCTATTCTCCAGAAATCTCATTATAATATTGGAACAGTGTTCCACAAAAGATTTAACTAGAACATCTCAATCATGTTACTATACAATTGTTGATTGAAACCAAAAAATATGTTTTTACACTGATAACAACTAGTAATACAGTATACCAAGTCCACTGACTAAACTTTTCTGGCCACTTGTACTTTTCAGTCTAGCTATTCAGTGACTCATGGGTTCGTGATTTTAAATTGCATATTCAATGTGATTTGGATGATAAATTATTGGGACTACTTCCTTATGCAGCCATTTCCTGCTAATGATATCTAAAAATAAGTTTTAGGAACCAGTCTCCAATGTTGGTTTAAGCATTTTTTTTAGTTTCTGCTTTAATGAAGTCAAAACAATATATGTTGGAGTAAAGTAAGAAATGTTTCTCTCAGAGCCTAGTCTTGGAAAACTACGCAAAATATTAAGAACCATTCTTTTTCTGCTTTCGCAAGTTAATAATAATTGAGCTCTGCTATTAGAAAGTAAAATTCTTACACTGTATTTGCTATCCCTGTTGACCCTTGCTGAATCACCAGTGCCAATAAAGGGGTTGAGGATAGAGTCACTGGTTAATGCAAGATCTGTCATTTAGTCTTACTTGTTATAATTTTGTCCTGTTTTGTCTAATTTTCTTAATACTCTGTATTATCTAGTAAAATGTTTTTCATAGACATTAAATGAGTCAGTGAGTTAAGTAAGAGCTTGATAAGGATTGAGATTATCATAGCTATCAGACTTTCACCACTCTCTGTGTGTGTTATAATATTTGTGTGTGAAAATCTCCTGCATATCTGAGGTGTTCACTGTCTTGTGCTTTTAATAATATTCCCTTTTCATTTTGAGGCATGACACCCATATAGTTTAGAGTTAGATTCAGCTAAGACCAAGAGAAAACTCGTAAATATTACAAGAGAGGAGTATCACTATTTCTCCTATAAATGAAGTGAATATTCCAAAGTTACTTTGGCCATTACTTTATCATACTCACAGGATTTTTTTTTTTAATCAAGTTCTCTGCCAAATTTAACACTTGATTTTCACCTCGTGGTCAATATGTCTAATCAAGTTCTAGTTTCATATCTGCATTCCAAAGAGTAAGATGAGAAAAAAGGAATAAAAGTCCTTTTTTGTTGTCTTTGAAGATATTCCTTGGTAGTTGCAAAATAGTTTTTAAGCCCAAATATGACCTTGCCTACTTTCAAGATCACTGATGCAGGGATTTCTGACATAAGAGCTGAAATATTTAGATTAAAAAAGCATGATTTCCCTTCTAAGATAAATATTGAACCACAATTATTTCCTGCCTTCTTGTAGCAATAGAGTTATTATTTTAGCACATTAGCACTATTTATGAGACATTCAGATAGAGATCTGAAAATAAAAGTAAAATACTTTCCAAGGGTATATATAGCATAGGTTGTAGTCAAGTTGACTTTAACTAATGTTGTCTCATTGCTCCATATGTGGGGACACCTACAAAAGCTTGAATATAGTATGCTATATATTATGTAACATAATGCATCATACCACTGTCATGGTAATATAATAATATAAGTTCTGAATTCTATTTTCAAGCCTAATGTAATGCATCTGTGTCAATTTCATTGAAATATTCACAAATTGAAAACTTGGGGCTTAATGGGTTAAGAGCAAGCCAGAGTTACCCATTTCCTTCCCATTGCCTAGGACAGTGAGGCCAGGTCCTCATAAGAATATACCTCATTCTGACAAACATCATTACCCTATGTACATGTATGATTACACAAATGGTGTAACTCTACTTCATGTACAACCAGTGAAACAATAGTTGTACTCCATTTGTGTATAATGTGTCAATGTGTACAATGAATCAAACTAAATTAAATAAAAAACAAAAAAGAATTAATTGCTAAAAAAAAAAAAAAAGAATATACCTGATAAGGGACAAAGTCTTCTTTTAAAAGAATAGCTTGGAAAAGATTCACTTCACTAGGTGAACTTAACTTAGAATGGACTAATTCATGTTAGCACTATATATATAATTCCACTGTGTTGTGTCTAGAAAATAAGGTAGGTGATAAAGAAAATTCAAAACTTAACAATGAACTCCTCAAAATACATGCACAAAAGAAATGTGATGTATCGAAAAGAATGGGTCTTAAAGTCAAAAGATATTCTTGAGCAGTGAATTTGAATTCTGATTGCAGATTTGGCAGGAAGATTTAGAAAATAGGAATTTGGATTGCTATTTGAGAATATTGATTTATGTTGTTTTCATTTCAGAATTATCTGAAGCACATTGTTTTAAAAAGTATAATGAATATAGATATTACTTAGAAGAAAAAACACTGAATGGTGAACATATACCAAAATTGTATTTTTTATTAAGCTACTTTTATGGTAGTTGTAAAACATTTTCATGAATTCCAAAAACATGAAATATGGCAAAAGTCTTCATTATCATCTAGATATTTAGCATCTATTCTTCCCTGTATCTTCCAAGTTCACACAGATTCTGTGATCACAGATAAACTTCCCTGTTAAGCATACTGGGCACAGTGGTGGTGACACACATTGCTTTTAAGGGGTCCATGCAAACATTTTATTTGCTTTTCAAATAAGAAGGAAAAATGAAATTGAGGTTGGAAAATTTTAATATTTAACATTAATATATTCATGTTTATAGTGACACAGTTATAAACTATATTTTTTTGATTGTTTAAGGAAGGAAGGGGCCTACAAAGCAAAAATTCATAGACCTCTTGAAGGTTATGAAGCATCCCTGGATAGTCAAATACAAACCTGAAGGACTATTTCATTTGGTATGATGAATTATATGCAGCAATCAAACAATAATATACTTCAAATGATAACTAAATTCTATATTATTAACTGTGGAGCCAATTCTGTTTTAAATGTTTTACATAAATTATTTAATTTCATGCATAGATCAAGCTTCTGAGGCAAGTATTATTGATATAATTCACATTTTATATAGTCCTTGCCATTCAGTAACCTCTCAGAAAAAGCATGAAGAATTTGTGTGGTTTTATATAGTTGCATCTTCAGGACGGTAAACACAACTACTGGTATGATCTCTATAAAGAGATGAAGCAGAATTAGTCATCAGGTCAATATTTAATGTCTTCTGCAATTCGACAGAGTTTTATATTTTGTACATTGCCATCTAAAAACTTTAACAAGTTAAAGGATGTTTTTTTCAATCTTAATAAAACGTTAAAATTACTTTTCCTAATTTATTTGATTCTGGAGTCATCTCCTTTCTTTATAAATAAATACCATAAAATTGCCACCTTATTGGGTCCTGTTCCATGGCAGCCCAGTTTCTTCAGAGGATTAATTTATGCCAGCCTCTGAAATTTTATTATTCCAATGATTCATTGCTGATATAGTATTTCAGCTTTTTTGTTTGTTTGTTTGATCTATTGCATGTATAGGTGGCATTTGTATAAGCTAAGATTCAAGTAGAGAATGCAACTTGAATGTACCTGAAATCAATCCGTTAATTAACAAAAATAAAAAGGAGTCTATCTGCTATCATTATTGTACATATGCCTCTCTGAGGAAAAGAACTTGGAGAAATGAAACAGTAATTAGATGAATACTTTTTACCAAAAGCCATGTTTGTTAGAATACGTGTCATCTCAATATTCTTGCAGCATGTGTTTTCATCTCTAAATATACTTATAGTTTGTTACAAAACAGAAGACAAAGTTATAGACAGGATATTTTGACATATTGCTAATGATCTTAACAGTTTATCTATCCTCATGGTTATCATGTTGTATCAGCTATTTATATATAGTATATGATACAAAGAGCTATTTATAATTAATTCATCCAGGACAATTAATGTTACTAGTAAGATTCCCTAAAGATCACACCAGTTCTGTAATCACTTATCTAGCTACATTTTTTAGTAGAATTAGTGAATTATTGCATAAACTATGCACTTTAAGTAATATTAAATAGTACATTAAAGAGTATTAAAGTGGATCTGAAAAATGTTTTATGTATAATTGAAATGTTTGAATCTAAAAGATAATCAATTAATTAATTAATTTTATTTCTATCAGATTTTCTGAGATTCTTGTTTACCTATTAACCTGTGATCATCCCAAGGCCAGAGCCAGCTTATCAGAATGAATCATGAACTTGGAAGGCTTGTGTATACACTCTGGAGATTATGTAGTCTAATGCTTACATTTTATATTTGTGGGAAAATGAGGTATATAAGTGTGAAGTCATCTCTACAAGGTCACACAGATGTTTAGAGGAAGAGATGGAACTAAAAACAAGAACTTAGAACCCCAGGTTCATTTCCATCCTCTATGCTGCATGCTGTTGGTTGTGCTACATGCTATACAATTCAAAGTTCTGTTGCTAATAAATTTTACTTCTTGTGGTAGATAGTGGTTATAAAGAACAAATTGGAGACAAATATTACAAATCAAAATGACTAGAAAAACTGTCTTTTGGTAATAACATTTCCATAGATAACAGAAGGGAGAGATGAGACAATTACCTCATGAGGGGAGATTCTGTGGTATTTGAGAAAGAGTTGATTATGAGATTTATTCCAGAGATATATGGTTGAACTCATCTGTAACTGTGAACACACAGTGAGTCTTACCTCTGTGTATTATGATACAATGAATTGATAATATTTGTAGAAATGAAGAATGGTTATTTCCAAACAGCTATTATTTTCCCTTTTTTTTTAAAGAAGAGATCTAAGACTTTTATAGATAAAAGTCATTAAATACCTGTATTTGCAAGCTCAGAAAATAAGGCATTATATAGCATATGTTCTTTCTTCTAAATGTATCTTCTTAAATCATTTTCAGCCTCCAAAATAAAATTTTAAATATAAGATTGATTATTGTTTCCCACTATTCTGCCAAGGACAAGTTTTGATTTCAGAAGGATTAGAGGGGATGCCTTTTACATCTGTAGTTTCTCTTGGGCATTCCAAGTTTCAGGAATATTTTCAAGGATATGGAGGCAAAGGAGCAAAAATAACTTTAGTTCCTGCCTTCCTAAGTGCCTTTAGATAGGTGAAAGATCATACCCTTTTACTCCTATTCTGATTACATGCATCTTTCTTCTGTGTGTGTCTGTTAAAATAATAACTGCACATATGAATAACATTAAAAAATGGGTCAGAATAAAAAGCTGTTGGGGGGATTAAATATCAAAGTACACGTCAAGCACTTAGCCAAATGTTTGGCATAGAACAAACACTCAATTACTATTGTTATTAATTGTGGTTGCAATGGTACCTTGAGCTGTATTAAAAAGCCTTATATTAATCAGGATTTTGATGCATAGTGCCAAATGAAACAGCTAAAATAAATTATATTTGTGCTGGCAGTGAATGAGAATGCCCACTTGTCACATGATCTTCTGGGACAGTCTGCCCCTATCCCATCAGCATAAATGTCTGCTGCTTCCATGGCCTTTTTACTTCTTTTCTTTTTCACCTCTCATGTTATAAAATACAGACCACATCTATTTAATCAAGCACAAATACAGACAATAATGATCCTAGCAAATGTTTAGGTAGGAGAAGTTCAGTGCTTTTAAACGAAAGAATATAGCACCTAGAAAGGTCAATAACCTTCAGAAAGATGATTTTGAGAAAATTTTCTTAATAATGTAAAGAGTAAACTGAATGACATCTGATTTTTCTTGGTAAGACTCCTTATAGATGTAAATATTATTCAGTGTTCTCAAATGTGGTCACCAGACCAGCAACATTGGCATCACCTGGTGCTATTGTTGGATTGGAGTGTCTCCCAAAGGCCCATTTGTTAAAGACTTGGTCCTTGACTTACTGCTATTGGGAGGAGGTAGAAGCTTTAAGGGGTGTAATCTAGGGGAGGAAGTTAGGTCATTGGGGGTGTGCCCTTGAAGGGGTTATTGGGACCTAACCCCTTCCATTCTCTTTTCACTTCCTGGCCACTATGAGGTAAGCGGCTTGTTACACTGTGTGATCCCACGGTGATGTACTGCTTCACCATGGGCCCTAAAGCAACTGGCCAGTTGACTATAGACTAAAGCCCCTAAAACTGTGAGCCATAATAAACCTTTCCCCCTTTCTAGGTGACTTATCTCAGATATTTGTTGGGTTAACCAAAAGCTGAGTAACTACCTAGCAATTTGTTCTACTTACATACACCACAACACACAAACCGCAATAAATACTGCAGGAGTGAGGCACATCAGTCTGTTTTTATAAGCACTCCAGCTTATTATGATGCCGGTTAAGCTTTAAAAGCACTGAAATATAAATTGTTAATTCACTTCCTCCTCCTCTTGCTGTGTAAACCCACCCCATCATCTGTCTCCTCCTTCCTTCTTTCCCTTTCATTCTCACCTTTTCTTTCTCCAGTCTGCTTTCTCGGTACCTCCTGTTCTGTTCCTTTGCTCCCTCTTCTGTGAAATAGTGATTGAAACTAGTCATTGTATTATTATTAAACTGGAGAAATCAACTTATTGGGTGTAAATACTCAGCTGGTTACTAAGGAAGTCTGCATAGGGGATAGGAGTACTTGTCTCCTAATCTTCAGCCCAGCAATTTTTCACTGCACCAGTCTGCTAAGAGGTTGAAACGTTCTTGAAAGAACCTTTTTCTATTGTCAATATTATTGTCCTTGAAGACATTGTCTCTTTGAATATAATAGAATTTCGAATCTTACTGATTTAATCTTTCATGCTTCAATCCAGACACTGTTCTATTCTAGGTGAAAGATTGGTATTTCTTTATTATTAAAGGAGGAATTGTGTCTTCCTAGCTATAATTAGTTACATCAGCCTTCACATCAAAAGGGTAGTAATTTTCTGAACCAGAGCTTTGCAAAGAAGCAAGAAAATAATTTTATGAGTGTCTTTTTCAAGAACATGAAAATTATGAGGCTGTAGGTTCAAACTATTCAGTTGAAAATGTGTCCAAGTTAAGCCAAACAAATTCATATCCTTTCAATTTTTTTACTCATTGCACTTAACTATGCTGTTATAATGTTTTATCTCATCCAGAAGCTTCATGAGGAGATGGCTAAATATCATGTAGAGTAAAAATGCAGGCAACCTGCAATGAAAGAAATTAAGTAGCTGCCATATCTGCCAGGGAAAATGAAGAATTTTTCTTAAATCTTAATGAAATAATGATAAAGTGTTACCTGTGTTTTTACTTCCTATTTCTGCCCCTTTTGTACATGAAATCAAGTGTTGAAGAACAATTCCATTTGCATTTTCTTTTTCAGAATTCTCAGTGGCTTTACAAAGCCAAGGGACTATCTCCAACTCTCCCTGAACATTTCCTATTTAGATTTCTAGGCCTAAATTCCACTACTTGGCTAAATGAAACTAAACATCATACTAGTTTTCTCAGGGTCATTCTGTAGAATTATAGTATTTGTAAACTCTTAGTAATAAACTGAACTTTGGTTTGGTAAGCAAGGTCTCACCATTCTGACTGAATGCTTTTTAAAAGGTGCAACTGCTGATGGCAGTGCCGCTATGAGACTCTCAACACTAACCTGGCTTTTTGGTAAGGTTCTTAACAGCTAGAAGAATGGTACTAACCTTAAAACATTGATAAAATGGGTTTTGGTATAGTTGTTTAGCATCTGCTTGCTGGGATGACAGGTAAAATGGCTAGAATTTAGCATGCCCAAAGTAAGTGGTATTTCCTGCATTCATAATTTTCTCTTGGTAGTTCCTACACTAAGAATTGTGTGTCCCTTCCCTTAGGTTTGGAAATTTTGTGTTGCTTTATGGTCTATCTTAATGCCATTTCCTCCCTGAGATGTCATAGCGTAACACAGAGCATGATGTCAGGTGCGTTCTTTGTCTCATGAATTCAAAGAATGAGATCCATGGACAAGCAGAGGATAGAGTAGCAATATTTATTTAAGGCAGAAAAGACTCCCCCAGTATGGAAGTTGTCCCAAGGGAGGGTACTTCTGGGTCTTTGTGGGTTTTTAAAGACATATCTGATGGCCCAGGGTAGGTGATTGATGGAGCCTCTTTAAATAGCCTACGTCCACTTAGCATGGACCAGTCAAGCTCTTCAAGTTTAATGAGCCAATCAGAAGCACAAAAGTTTAATCCCTCAATTACATAATTAGGAGGATTGATCCAGCCTTGGGGTTTGATCCTCCTATTGGAGAGGAAGTGCTTGGGGTAAGGGTAGGTTTAATGGTTGGCAGTTGCTAGGGGTAGCTAAGGAAGAGCCTTTGCAGTTGAACCTTCAGAAGCAGCCACAGGATGTTCTCAAGGCCTGGTGTCTCCATCCAGGATGGTCTTGTCTTCTTCTTACTTCCTTCCTCAGAGGCCCTTATTCCTGTCTGCCTACAGGTGGTCTACCTTCCTGTCTGGGTAGTGCTTTACAATATCTACACATCTACTTTTTGCTATTCAATTTGCTTCACTCTACTTATTGGCATTTAGTTATGTTCTTATCTCAATCACAACCATGATTTTTTCTTAAAAATTCATATTATGAAAAATGGTCTAGTTTTCTTATGAGATTCATACTTCATCCTATTTATAGAAAATATTCAATGATGTTTGATGAAAAGCTCTCATTCTTTTTAAAAAATTAAAGAGAAAACTGTAAAGTTTAAAAGGCAGTGAAACAAAACATATTTTACAAAAATCTTGTCACATTATTGATATAAATAATAATAAACATACTCATTAGTGATGTTTCTTCTTATCATTCTGAAAAACAGATGCACTTGAAAAAGATATCCCTAACTTTATGGGGCCATGGTCTTAATTAACAAATAATTGCCAGATTCCTTAAAAACACTCTCCATAAAACTCCATGTATATTTGTATAGCACTTTTTCAAATATTAATTTCTGTATCTTCTATATATTTTATCTTCTTCAACCCCAGAATGTTTTCTTTCCAGTAATTTAAGCAGATTATGAGGCATTAAAATTCATCAAGGATAGTTAGAGACAGAAAAAAAGAGAATAGACAAACCTAGGAGTTGAATAGAGCAGAGAAACAGAGATTATTCACAATGTTTTATAGATTGATAGCTTAACACTTTACTTTCCAGTCATTGTATTATCATAGAGGCATGCATAGAAAGTGATAATTGAACAAATATACGTAAAATACTGAATCACAAATCATATGAAAAACAACTCAAAATCAAGAAATACATATATATTATATATATGTATATATATATATGTACATATATATAAATGCATATAACACCATCATCTACATATAATTGTAGATTTTTCTATGGAATTGGCTATATCTCTGGCTAATATTGGGAGGATCAAATCCTCAAAGTAAAAAGCATTACTATTCCTCCCAATAAAAGCCCATTGATGTGGCTCCTTTTGGGAGATTCTTGGGCTTGGAGTACCTCTGAATTATTTTTACTTCTAGACTTGATTCATGGCTCCTGACATTTCTAGTTAAATGAGAAACAGTATACAGAGAGATTATAGCAACCATTCCAAAACCACTTATTGGGTGGGTGGGGTACTGAGGATTGAACTCAGGGGCCCTCTATCACTGAGCCACATCCCCACCCCTATTTTGTAAAGTGAGATACAGGGTCTCACTGAGTTGCTTATTAGCCCCTCACTTTCGCTGAGGCTGGCTTTGAACTTGTCATCCTCCTGCCTCAGCCTCCTGAGCCACTGGGAATACAGGTGTTCCCTATTGTGCCCAACTCCAAAACTACTTTTTAAAGGAATTAAGTGTTGTTTAACTGTTGATGATTTCAGTTGGGTACTCTCTCAAAAACATAAAATAATGCATCAAAATATATTAGCCATTCTATACAAAACTTTTTTAAAATAAAAGGTAAGATGTTAATAAACATTTTTATGAAATTATATAAGGAAATTCTACTTTACATCTTTCATGAAGGTCAAGTTTTATGTAATATATGTATTCAAAAGAAATACTTATTTTCATAATTATCTAAATGTATGCTTATTACTATTAAAATAGCATATAGTGGTAACTGTAATTTTATATAATTGATTAAAAATTATTTTAGGGATTTCAACATAAACATATTAATACAAGTAAATATATTTTTAAATACCAGGAACTATTATTAGTATATTACAACATTCAATTTCAGAATTAGTGAAACATGTATGTCGTGCATATCCCTGGAGCTGTGCACTGTAGTCTGTCATACAAATTATAAATTCAAGTAACTACTTTTCACTGACACTGGCAAAATATAAGATTTTTATGCTTTGGAGAATATAAACTGCATTTCAAATAGTGAAAAAGGCAGAATTCAGACCTAAGCAACATTTGATCATCTAAGGTTTTGATTAAAGTCAAGTTTATTCATAGGGTTGCTTTCAAAATCAAGGCTGCATTTAGGAACAGAAGTAGATTTCCATGTCTGATATGATATGTTTCCTTCCTCTTCTAGAATTTTTTAAAAATCTCATGTCATTTCCTCCTACCTTAATAGTCACATTTCCTTTGGATAGCTTCCTTATTACAAGGAAAAATAAAACCTTTGCAGCAAATAAGGGGAACACAGTTTTATAACTCAGCTTTTCCTCGTGTTTATTTCTTTTACAAATGAGGGGAATTATCAGCATAAAGTGAATTTTGTTTTGAAGATGACACATGAGAACTTTTTTTACAAGGTGGTAAATACATATACAGGTTTGGAAATGGTGATGTACCTACCAACCCTGTACTTAGCTTATAGGATCCTTATAACTTCTTTCAAAATGTTTTGACCATAAAATTCATAATGTTGTGATATATAGTTAAGAACTACAAGAAGCAAGATTTCTCTCTCTTCTTCTTGGAAATAATTCCAAGAACTGGAAGTTCTGTATCTATCTCATTTCTAAAATGAAAGTGTTCCCAGTAACAGAAAACTGTTGAACAAGAAAAGTGTTTAGACATGCCTGCATAGCCAGATATATGTTGTATCACAGCATGCATTACTCATGTTGCATAATCTACTCAGAAAGCACGCCTCAGCCACCTGAGTGGAACATATCAATGTGTAAAAATTGGAGGTACTCTTTAGAACTGAAGAACGATTTAATAGATGCTGCGCAAGCTTTTGAAACTAGACACCGTGAAGATTCTCTGGGCTATTTCATTAATGAATTGTATCTGTGCAACCTGCATTTCCCCATGTATTTATTGAACAGATAATAGGAAATAACTACTTTCTTTGTGAAGTTGTAAATAATATGGCAAAAGGATATTAAACCCACTGAGATGTGACAGAACAGCTAAAACTTGTGGGTTTTAGAATTTTATGATGCAAGCCTCTTTTTTCCCCCATGAGTATATGGAAAGTAAACAGACACATTTGAGTTGTTTATGTGGACAATTATCAACTTAACATTGAAGCTGCTGAAATGACACTATCTCAAACCCAGAACTCCTTCTTGTACTTTTTCCTGCAATACCCCTTACTGAAGGGTTTTACTAAAGAGAGAGAGAAAAAAAAATCTTTTCGCCTTAACCATAGTCCAGCTTCAAATGATGCAAAACCTTTTATGATTTTAAAGGTGGTTTTATGTCCCTGTTTCACATAATCACTGTATGGCTCCCGTAAAGGTGATAGGAGGGCGCTGCTCTTCCAGTGTAACATAGCTTTATCCTGTTTACTGAAATAGTTCCAAGCAGCGCCATGCAGAGATGATACATTACTATCCTTACTGCTAACAGCACGGGAGCTGTTTTGGTTTGTCTTTTGAGGGCTTAGCAGCATTTTACAATTATTTTTTTAACAGTAAGTGAAGAAAAACTCAAGTAGAGATAAAATTACTGAATTAAGGTTTCAAAGGGCATAGGCATTGTATTTTTTTTATCATCACAAAATATTACCTTAAATTGTATTGGTCCATATAATTTGTTGATTCAAAGATTGTTTCCACTTCTCACTGATCAGAGATAAATGTTCTTGATATGATTCTTTTGATTTTCTCATCAAGAAGTCAGATTTGTTCTCTTCAAAGTGGGATAGGAGAAACTGATCCTATAGGCAGGAATATCTAGAATTAGTTTTGCATGTGGCCAATCATGAGCTGTGTAAATGACAAGTTATTTAACTTCTTTGAGCCTCAGTTTCCTTACCATAATAAAGTAAATAAGAAATTCTGGTTTAACAAACTAACTTGATCACATTTATTTCTATTCCTTTCTGAAAACTCATTAAAATGAAAGCAAATACAGTTTGAAATTATAAACCTACAAGGAGGATAATTGGATAGGGGATAACAGCAGATGAATGCTTTTCATAAAATTTTAAAGGAAATATGTGGACATTAGTAAATGACTCAATAGCTAAGTTAAGTTCTAAAGGCTTTTGACAGGAAACACCATTACAAAACAAGTTGCTGTGTGTTGCACAAAACCAGAAAGGCTCAGGAAGCAGAGGTATTTGGTATTTTGGAATACGTGAGAGAGGGATGAGTTAGAGGTCTTTGTAGGAGGTAGACCTCACCATCCAATGTGCATCCAAGATAGACCTCGCCATCCATATGCATCCAAGCACATACTTCTGTCAGACCCTGGCAAAAAGAATGTACTCGTCAGGAAAATTCAACCAGAAATTCTTTGGAGAAAGAAAGACTTGATGAAGCAAAGAACAAAGGTAGGGCACCATATTGAAATTAAGTATTTGCAGAAGATATACTGCATATTTTTTATGTAAATAGATACAATAGATATAATATAAAGATATAATATAATATATCATATTATATTATAATAGATATAATATAAAGTAAGATATAGATATAATATAAAGATTTATATAAATATTTACATAAATATTTATATAAATTTATATAATATAAAGATTTATAATATAAAGTAAGAGTGTTATTTTAGTGAATAGTTAAAATATAGCAGACAGTATTAATTGATTGATTGATTGATTCATTCATTCATTTCTGACACAGCTTGGTATGCACCAAGTTCTGTCCTAAGAACTTCCGAAATACTAATTTGTATAATCCCCAGTAAGGCCAGTTAGTCACTTAATTTTAGATTCACCTCATCCCTGATCTTTTTTTTTTTTTTTTTACCTTTACTGGATTCTTTATTTTTTATTATTATTATTTTTTATTTTTACAGACTTCATTTTGATTCATTGTACATATATGGCGTACAGATTTTCATTTCTATGGTTGTGCATGATGTACATTCATATCATTCTTGTTAATCACATATGTATGTAGGGTAATGATGTCTGTGTCATTCCAATGTTTTTTATACGCCCACCCCTCCCCTCTTATTTCTCTCTACATAATCTAGTGATCCTCCATTCTTCTCTCACCCTCCCCCAACCGGATTCTATATCATCATCTGCTTATCAAGGAAAACGTTCCGCCACGCTTTCTTTGGGATTGGCTTTTTTCACTTAGCATAATAATTTACAATTCCATCCATTTATCTGTAAATGCCATAATATTATTCTTCTTTTTGGCTGAGTAGTATTCCATTGACTGTGGAATCCCTGATACTTTACATACGTTTTTTTTAATCCCTGATCACTTTGTAGTTTAACATTGTTCAGTAGCAACTCTATTTACATAATGGAAATGAAACTTTTAATGTTAGCACATCAGACCCCTCATTGTCTGTATACCAGTCACAGGGAATTCCTTGCCATAGGTCAGATTCTCTCATCTGGATTTACCTTTATGTATACTTTCCCTTTGGGCTTTGACCCTTTTTTTGTATACTTGAAGATTTTTTATTATTTCTTAAAATCTCAGTTGTCACTTCTGTGATTCCTTTCCTGACTCCTTCAAGGAGAACTGCTGAGTACTTTACTTCTGCGTTTGCAGAACACCTGAAACAGCTCCCTGCCACAGCAATGGCTATCATTGTCCTCACAAGAGAGGAAGTGGGAGCAGAAGAGAGAGATGGTAGGTCTACTAGATGAAAGGGGAAAGAGATAGGAATGTTGACAACACACAATGTTAATTTCAGGATGAAGAAGTGCATTAAAAACATGGATAAAGAATAAATGATCTATTAGAAACTAACTTATGAAGTCAAAAATTAAAAATTTTAGGATAATAAAGAACTGGTACAGATTGTAGTAGTATTTCAGTTATTAGCACACTGCGTATTATTTACAGTTTTTAAGGACAATGAAGACCAACTTGATTTATTCTTCATGTTTTTCTTTAGAAGAAACATTTTTCTTACATAAAGATTCTTGACACCTGTCAACTATTATTTTTAAAAAGGTCACATAAATATTTGCCTTATGTCATGCAGAATGACAGTAAATTGAAGCAGTTTCTATGCCTTTATTTCACATTATAGAATTCCAGTAATTATTTATTATATAAAGATTAAAGGAAAACTGATATTTATATAGAAAGTTAATATTCTATGTAGTATTTATTTTTTGTATATATATGTGTGTGAGTTTGTGTATACATATGTATTTATATAAAAGTATATACTGTAACATAGCTTATATTTTGTTTGGTTGTTGAGTATATAGACTTTGTGTTCTCACTTTCACAGCATGCACAGTTTGTTTCCTCTTTTTTATTTAAACTCCTGAGAAGCAGAATATAGATACATGTCACATCTTTTTAGCGAAACTGTGCTCTTTAGGAATTTTTGCTGACATATGCAGATAACTTGATGAAAGTCTAAGGAACTGAGTGACATCTTGATTAGAATACATATTTTGAAGATCCATTGAAAGGTTTTGTAGATAATTATTCAAATGACTTTTTTATTAAAAAAAGAAATTGGAGAAAAGAACAGTGTAAATATTTTAAATATTTGCCCATATTTCCATTACAATGATGGTATGAATTATAATTATAGAGACAATTTAGATAGAAAGAAATGTTGAAGAAATAGCGTTAATTTGAGGAACATGTAAGAATGATTCCCAAGTCTCTAAACTGCCTATTTTTAGTAATAGCAATGACTAGTATTTATTGAGCACCTACAAAATTATAGTAAATATTATGAATAGATTACATCCTTATATTCACAGAACAGTATGCATCTTGTAATTTCTTATGACCATTTTCCAGATGAGGAATCTGACATAGAATTGCAGAGTACTTGGCTAAATTCATGCAGTTAAAGAAAAGTAATTGCATAGAAGATTTTTGGAAGGGATATTTGATTCAGATTTGGATATTTAAAAGTTGACATTTGTGATTAGGGCAACAGGAGTTCACACATCCAGCTTCAGAGAATTACTTCAACTGTTCGCTAATTTACTCAGGTGTTTCCTGCCTGACACTTTCAATGATGGTTCCAGCTTAATCTCGAATGGGTAAGCATGATGATGTATTATCATCAGTGGAATTATAGAAAATAATCTCTTAAACATGTCAGTGTTGACAGTATTAGGATGATAACCACACAATAAAGTTAAATTCAGATGTAGAGAGAGATAAATGGTTAAATGGTTGGTTTCCATCAGCTCTTTTAAGAACATTAGAAGGAAGCTCTTTTTCTTAACTTCACTTCACTTCCCTTCCCTTCCCTTCCCTTCCCTTCCCTTCCCTTCCCTTCCTTTCCTTTCCTTTCCTTTCCTTTCCTTTCCTTTCCTTTCCTTTCCTTTCCTTTCCTTTTCTTTTCATCGCAGGTTTCTAGCTATGACTAATATTACCTAGTCTAAAAGATTCTCTAATGTAACAGGGTAATTACAGACATTTTGAGGGTTTTTCTATTGCAAAAACCTGAAAATTTGGTTTTAGTTCTGGTAGTTTGTTGATTTGTATGAAACTTTATTAACCAACCCTGCTTCCATGGGACCAAGAAAGGTCCAATTATGCACTTCCAATTTTCTTTGTGATCACATGAATATTTCACTGGGAATTGTCTTTTTCTGGTTTTGCACAAGAGTTAGATTGAACCATCCATAGTTGGAGATGCTTGTGGAATAGAAATTGATCTTGATATTACTTAGGAAATTATCTTGAATAAACTGATTGAACATAGTTGTTCATCCTATTATAATAAATACTTTTATATATGTATACAAATGTTGAGAAATAAATAATGAGCAGCATGTTTCATTATTAAGTAAAGTTATTTTGGGAAGGAAAATATCTGTTTTTAAAAGTTTTCTTGTGAAAAGAGATGATACTACTAAAATTTAAAAGTACGTTTTAATAATATTAAGTATGGAAAACATAGTTGTAATTGATTTCACTCAAAATGCATTTTCTGCCTCTCCCCTTTCCTTTCACTAATAATTACAGGACCTGAATGGCCAGAACAGGAAGACAGTGGGGGCTTTGTTAAATGCCTTAGGCTACCTCCTTGGTGGCTTCCAAACTACTCCTAGGTTTGTCAGTGCGGGTGAAGTCCCTAAGCTTTGTTGTTCCTTAGAAAACATTGCTCGAGATCTCTGCAAGGATTTTTTTTTTAATTTAAAAAATAGTGTCCTTCTTTGGAAACATGAAGTATTTATAGAACCCTGTGATATTCTACTGTAAGGTTTAAGCCAACAGTTTACATATTCCTGTCCAGGAAGTTGAACCTTTATTCTAAGCCTTTGTGAGGACATTTTTATTTTTTCTGTATAAAAATAAACAAACAAAACAAAACTGAAAACCAGCATGAACTTCTACTCACTTCAAAAGGAACCCTGTGCGTGTGTGTTGGGAGGATGTACTGGACAAAAGAGAATTGTTCAGATTCATTAAACTTACTTCTTCCTTTTAAAAATTATTTTTGTGCAACCAGAATATGGGCATTGTAGGAGATATATTTATTTTCCAAATGCATTTTTTGTTGTTATTTGATTAATTCCAACTAATAAGAGAAAAGACAATGTGTATCCTTTTTTTTAATTTGACTAACTATGGCTTAAAAGACTAATTAGTAAAATAAGTAATTAATGGTCAAAATGGGAGAATAATGAATAATCAAATAGTGCCTAGTAATTCTTTGGCATTTCATATAGTTTATTCTGATTATTCCACAGTACCATGAAGAAGAAATTATAAATCTTATTTTAGACAACCAGACTGGTCATTCATACAGGTAATATGTGTCAGAGTTAGTATAAACAGTGGATTTATAAACAGCCTAAAGAATGCCTAAATAATTACAAATTTATTATTTATATACTATAGTATTACAATGAAATATGGTATGTAATTGTAACCACTTGCCAAGAGAGAGGTTCTGTGACTTAAAATCCACCACAATCTCTACATAAAAGTAGGAAAATTCATATTAAATATGAAAAAGTAATAAAATGTCATTAAAGTTATGTTAAATTATAATCTCTCCATTAGTTAGTTATATTGGAAACTTAAGTCCTAGAGCTTTTCACTGAAATAATGTGTGCATTATCATATTTGAGACTTTTAGTGGAAGGCAAGCAAGGACACACACGCACACACAATCTACAAAGGATACAGAAAGTACAATTATTGAAAGATATACTGAAGTAAATTATTAATTTATCAATTGGTTAAAGCTTAGTCCAACTTAAATTGCTTAGTAAAAGGAAAAGAAAACATCTATTAACAAGATTTATTTCAGATCCATGAGAGCTTGCACGAAGTGAACCTTGCTCAGCATTTCATTTGGGTTTCTTCTGCTTCCTCCCCGCCCCACCACAGATTCACAGGCTTGGCTGTCCTCACAAAGGGGGAGCTTGAGCAGACCAAGAATTTTCTATGAAATTCGGTACATTCTAAGGAAACAGTGTTGAACTTCACATTTATTGTATTTGACCCTAAGCAATCCTTGTTATGTGTAGTATGGGATGCTTCTCAGGTTCCCAGAGTGCAAACTTTACATGGTATTTTTTTTTTTAGGGTGAACAGTGGAGCCAGAAGTCTTGTAAACCTTGAATTTTCCACAGTAGACCAAAAGGCTGAAAGGCTCAGAAGCAAAATGACACCTAAAATTGTCCACTTGAGGGAACATCAGTATTGATTATAGAAATAGAAAATAGCTCATTTATTGCCTGTGAAATGTTTGACCAGGTTTTATTCTACTCTTATAGGACAGTCTCTAAGGCCCAGAGGGTCAGAGTCATTCTAAATATGTCCCTTCTATCTGCATGTTACAAATGTCATGGTCATAAACCATACCAGCTGAACAGGGAGACCTCAGATGCCCCCTGGTTTTCCCATGAGCTGTGTTGTGTGTGTATGTGTGTGTGTGTGTGTGTGTGTGTGTGTGTAATATTTGAGACTTTTAAGACTGAGTGACATGGACTAAGAGATTTATCCATTGAGAATTGATGAAAATTGAAGATGATTAAATCATTAAGTAGCATTGCCAAAGCAGTTTAGCAGATGCATCAAAATCCCAAGACTTGTAGAGGAAGGAAACACAGAGAGGCAAAACGTACAAAATTAAATGCATAAATATGTGTAAAACTGATTCTTGGTACTCAAGGGAGGTATGGAAATATTATTTATTTATTCTCCAAACTTAAATACATTCATGTTCATAATTAGATTATTGAAGAAAACTGAAATTCAACATTTATCTCCACTTTTAGATAATTAAAAGGTAAAACCATATTATTTTACATCAGCCTCAACGTGTCTCATAAGAGGTGGAAATCCAGGTGCTTTCAGTTTCTATGCCACTTTTCTTTGCCCCTATTAAAATTCCAATTTTGCTTTTAGAGAGAGAAAAATTATTCCACTTCTAGGATTATTTAGGTAGCTATGCGATGCAGAGGCAATTTTCAGATTTACATTCTTATCTCTGCTTCTGTAAGCTCAATTATTTTAACAAGGTCTTTCCAATTTCCCCTAATGTTTTTCATAACTACCTCAAACTTACATTTAAATCAAAACTCATTTTGAAATAACTAATTTCTTCTAGACTTCTGAAGTTTTTAGCACCATACTTGTATGTAGTTGCTGTTTCTGTGTGTGAAATTTAGTATACAGATTTTCTTTTTCTGTCAATGGATTTATTAAGCTTTAGCCAAAAGCCATTCATGAAAATTTTAGGTTTGAATTTTTATTAGGATATTTTCCATTCATGTTGCTATATTGGCCACTTATTCTGGTTAGTATGTAAAAGGACTAACTAAACCTTAAAAAACAGCATATTGGAAATGCCTATGGGTGAAGCTTTCATTTGACAAATGGTGTAGCTTTTTATTGTACTGAATTATTGTGCTTGATGTTCAAGGATTTTAAAAAATCAGAGTACAATCATTTGTATATTCAGTACTTTATTGAACAGAAATAGTATATATGTCAAACTTCTGCAAAAAAAATCAGAAATGCTTTAATTTGCTTTAAGGATGAATTACAAATATTCTGAGAAAAAGACATCAAAAGAAAAGAATCAGTGTCTCCAACATATACATTAATCGCAAATTAGATAATTTTATATTAATAGTCACTAACCTTTATAGTATTTTGATCATGATGAATATACGTCATACCTAACACATAGCAAGTTTCTGTCCTTAATTGTAATGAAACGTTCTTACCAAAAGGAACACATTACATTTCTGAATTCAGCTGTGCATAGTGTGAATTGTATTTGTTTTTACCAGAACACCTAACTCCAATTTAAAATACCCATTTTTAGTATTTACTTCTGATGTGACTAATAAGTTATAAGTTATCAAAGATTTAAAATTAGTTTTAAAGTACTGCAAAGTGAAACTCTTTTTCATCCTTAACTTCATCTCCATTGAATTTGTGCGAGTCTGTGATTTGGCTGAGATTACAGTACATGGCTTCAGAAATTAAGTTGTCTTTAGAGATTATTGCTACTGTGCATGTGTAATTAAGTGTACTCATTATTGTTTATAAAGCTGTAAAAACCCACAGTTTTATGGGAAGAGTATAAAGCCAATGATTTCAAATCAATCAGTTGGAGAACGTTCTGAGATGTTCCAACCATTAGTTTTGTGAAAAACTCTTAAGATACACAATCTTCCAGCAGTAAGCCTAGATGGATAAGTAGTAAAAGCTATGCCATATTAATTAAGCGGCATTCATTAAGCACCTGCTGTGTATATGCTACCCTGCACTTTAAGGTGTGAAGGCTGAAAGAGATGTTAGAGGGCTGTGGAATGTTAGATTTGAAAGAATTTTAGAGGAAATCTTGATCCAATTTTCTTGCTTTATTGTCAAGACCTAGAAAATGCAAGTGACTTAAATTCTCACATCTAAAATTAGAGTCAGTACTAGAATTAGAATGCACAAGAGAAAACAAAATTAAAATGAGTGAACCTAAGAGCTCAGAGTAGGTGTTGAGCTGACTAAAGATAGTAAAGTGTAAACTGTACAAATTGCATAGTGATGCCATAGGAAGTAGAGTCAAGGAATGACTATATATAAAATTCCATTTGATCATTACATCTGGATCATAATCCTCATCTTTTTCAGAAATCGTGCCAAACATTTACACTGATTCAACAGGAAAGATGAGTAGAATTCTTTGTTAGTTGAGGTTACTCATGATCAAAATATGCTGAATTAATGTTTTATAATACTTTAGTTATAACATCAATTGCAACACATACCTTTGTGCAACATATTTATTTGCTTTAATGGTGATATTTAATGCTTATTCGACTTACGAAATTCTTGAAATAACCCCCTGGTGATCAAATCCAGAGTCTGAGAGAGCACTGATAGGGAAACTCATTTAAATGTTTCAGAACCATCTTTCAGATCTCATATATTGGAGACTAAGGAAAAACTGTTTACTGATCTAAATAAATACAATTCATAGTCAAATGTAGCACATAAAATTGAACAATTTGTAATGCTCTTTGAAACAGTTTCTTAAATCTTTATAAATATGCAAACAGAACATTAATACATATCTTATAACAATTCCAGAAATTAAATAAACTAACCTAATGTCAATATATGGTAGACTTCAAATTTTGTAAAGATTATTTCTATTTTAATTATCACACTGTAATGAAGATAATTTTGATCTATAGTGATCATCACTGTGTTTCCATATATAAACTTAGTTTTCTTTGTGTCTTTTACTCTCTCCATCCCCATAACATTACTATATGGATGCATCAGAGCACTTACTTTTAATATTTTCTGAACTGTAGTTCCTTTCCATTAACCTACTAACTAGATATGACTCTAGTTTTTTTCTTCCTGAATGGACCCTAAGTTTGCTATTTGGTCACTTACTTCCATCAAGGCTCTAAGGATCATCTCAGTCTTCCCAAATCACTGTGGAGTAACAAGTAACAAGGCCATAATACAGAGCTTTTTTTGTTGTTGTTTTTTTTTTAATTTTTTTTTATTTTTTTATTTTTGTGGTGCTGGGGATTGAACCCAGGGCCTTGTGCTTACATGGCAAGCACTCTACCAACTGAGCTATATTCCCAACCCTTGTTGGTTATTTTTAAAGGATAAAGTATACTAATACATCATACCACATTACAATTTTTAAAACAAAACTTCAAGTGCAAAGTAGGATGCAGACTTTGAATCCCCTATTCCATTTTATATTTTTCCTATATTACATTATCAACATCAGGCATAGGTTCTAGGTACTGACATTTAGTTATAAAATATTGCAATAGACTACAGTGACACGAAAGACAATTCTTTCTCTGGTTTTAAAGGTAGGTCAGAATAAAGAGGGGACTTGTTCATTTACCTCATATGTGCCATGTTTTTACATCTTTATTTAAGCCATTAAAATAACTCAGTCATTTTCAGATCATTTCAGAATCACTTCAAAAATGTTCGCAGGGTAACAGCATAGCCAAGAAAATATTTTAAGCGGTGTCAGGAAACTACAGAAACTATTTAATGTAATAATATTCTTTACTCCATTATGTCTTTCCATATAGACATTTTGACTTCCATTTAAGATGGGGGGTCTCACAGAATCACTACATAATATGCCACATGTTTTTATATATGTATTCTAGTTAGTATCACACTACTTTGAATGCCACAACATAGTTTCTTCACAGATTTTTGTTGAAGCACATATATAGGCACAGGACCATGCAAATACAGAAGTACTAAAATCATTTTTTTATTTTGGTAAGAAATATGCTTAAATTAAAATTGAGTCTGAGTGATTTTGTCCTACCTCAAGCTTTTTATGTCAGTTAGTACCCCTTATAAAATAACATTGAGAAAATTTTGAATTATGAGTATGTGCTAGACACTGGAGGCACACTGATGTTGAATTGGGAAGACAGGCATACTACATCATAAGATAAATATAATAAGTATAGAGATATAGGGATGTTACAAAGCAGGGTTGTCCTATCACAGAGGGGTGTTGAGGAGAGATTCACAGAGGATGTGTCACATTAGTTGGGCTCGGTTGGATGGATGTGACCTTGCCAGTGATCAAGTTTGCACACCCAGGATCTCACAGATGAAAAACCTGCATGTATGAAAATGGATATGAAAAAGGAGTGGGAAGTGATTCAGTGTGTGTAAAGTTAATGGTGCAGTCCAGGTAAAGAAATGTAAGTGGCAAATTAGGGAAAGACCTTTCTACTCTGCAAAAGGCATTTTACTTTTTCCTTTCAAAGCCTAGGGATCACTAAGAAATTTCAAGTCAAGAACTATGTGGCTGCACAGTGGAAAATTGAAGTGGGTTGACATTAAAAGCCAAACCAAAATCAAGTCAAACCAAATAAAAGATTATTGTAGTGGTTTAAAAGAGAGACAATGAGGGGGAAGATATAGTAAAGGAGAGAGGTGTATTTAGAAAGTGAAAGCAAGACCTGGCATGACTGACTAAAAAATGGGAGTTAGGAGGAGGATGATTATTGTCTTGATGGAGTTGATGGAGTCAAGGGCACAAAGATTAATGAAGACAGAAATGCAAGAAGAGTATATTTGTTGGAGAAGATAAGTTTATTATGGGGGCATATTAAGGTTACAGTGTCCATGCAGATGTATGGTTCCTACAAGAAAAAATCTTATGGAGGAATGAAGAAGTTAATGGACCCATGTTGCCAAGCTTAAGGTGGAAGTATGAATTTTGAGAATTCCAATCCATAATATCTTTCTGAACTTAAGTCCTTTTCATTTTTGTACTTATTCTATTAATTCATCCATTAAAAGATTTTTGTTGCATAGGAACTGCAGTTGCATCAATAAAGATCATTGCCCCAACCATGCATTTTTTTAATTTAACAGGGAAGACCAGGAAGTAAACTAATAACCATAGACTGACATGTGGAGATTTACTGCAATCTCAAATGGTAGTTGATTTAATTGCAGTTATTTGATCATTAGTGAGGAAAACCATTTAAATGATTATTACATAGATGCACTTCTGTGTATATTTTTAGATCATTTACTTGTTAGAAAATGAGTTTTAAAAATTTGTCTAAGGGCTTTATGTTTTATTTGTTAATTAGCTTTGTTTATTGAAAATTGCATTATTCATTTCTCACCTTTGAATGTTAATCTTGTTTTTATTTGATTACTAAAACTTTTTATACTTTAAATTTTTAATATTTCTTATTAAAGATAGAGATAATGAATGTAAAAGTAATTAAGACCTTGAGTTTGATCCCTACCACCACAAAGAAAAAGAAAACTGCTTCTGGAGTATCTTTGAAAGAATGATTGACTTGAAAGGGAGCTAAAGATGGTAGGAGGAAGCTAATGATGATGATGATACCTTAGATTAATTGTTCCTTTGTTATACATTTGGTCATCCTTAAATTTCTTCACATAATAATTTGGCAAAAGTAAAAGAATTTTCAATCCTCTGGGAAAAGGCTATAGTTTTTATTGCAAACTTGTAAGAAACAGCCTAAAAATTCCATTTGGCCATTAATTAACTTTTGTTACTGTGTACAGCTTTCTAAAATATGCTAACAGATGTTAAAAACAACCTTCCCACTTTACTTCATTTATTTTTATTTTTTATTTTTCCCACTGGGAATGAACTGAATGATTTTGCTATCAACATTTCCAGAGATAAAGATTGCATAATAGGATCTTAGGATATAAAGTAATTTAGAGCATAAATCTGAAAACAAAGGAAGTATCAGTTACATCATTAAATAAAGTTAGTTACTGAAAATAAAGAAAACTTAATTTTCATTAAAATAAATCTTAGTATTGCAGTGTAAAACAATTATTTTAAAAAACACAATTAATAGAATAAGGAAGGTAATCTACTTCATAGCACCTTTTATTCTATGAAGTAGTATGTGTGTGTATATATACATACAAACACACACACACACATATATGTATGGTACCTTACTTAATAGGCATATAACTTTTATCATTATAGGCTTGTAACTATTGGAAGTATAAGAGAATTTAACAATTAATCATTCGAAATTCTTTATATGAGAGCGAGGAAACTGAGACCCAGGAGTATTAATTGCTTCACATAATCACTTCTAATCAGTGACAAGATTAGGGCAAAACCCAGCTCCTTTCCTTGTACTCTGCTCTTTCTGTCACATAGCATTGAGGGGGATACTTTATATTAAAGTTCAGAATATTTCAAAGAAAACAGTTCATAAAACAAGCAAAATGTTTTCTAGTTATTTTTAATGTAATTTATTTGTTTTGGGGTTCTTCAGTCTTATGTTTTGTTAGATAATTTGACCATTTAAGGAAGGAAATATTTCTTTGAATTTTACCCCTGGCATTATCTAACATTTACACATCATGTTATCTTGTTCTCTGGGGTTTAGATCATCCGAAGAATCAAAGACAGCATTCCTTTCTTTGTTAACTAGTTATTTGTTAGTATTTTCCACGTTGTGAGTAAACCTCAATATTATTATCGGCATAATGCATAATAGCTGTGTCTTTGGATAGCAGCCTGTTCTACTGGGCAACTTTTGGGTGTTAGAGCAATGAATTATTTTCTTTATATCTGCTGGCATTAAATTGAAATTTTAAGCTAAATTCTATATGTTAATAAAACATCATTTACTCTAAATGTAATCTTCTGATTTATAGCAAAAATTAAAGAGTCCTAAAATAAGATCATTGATTAACACAGATGTTTTAATTAATAGGTTAAAATAATGACCTGGAAGAAAAACAGATAGTAGTTAAAATGGAATCCTCCTGTTGAGAAGAAGGGTGTCACTTTAGGGTGAGCTCTTTGGAGGTCACCATGACTGCAGGGACTCTGATGTGTTGTGGATTGGGGTCTAGCTGTAGCCACAAGGGCCTGTTCTCAAAGCAGGGGACGAAAGCTGGCATCCAAGGGAAAACCGGAGAATAATAGTTCCATTACTAGCAAAATTAGGATCCTTGGTTCTTTAAGTTTTTCTTAATTGTATGTATTGATTTTTTTAAAGAAACAACATTGATAAATGGAATATAGTTGGGCTCACATAAAACCAGAAATGAAAGCATCTTTTGGGACTTTCTGTTTCTTCAAGTTGATATATTATTAAAGCATTATTTATATGTAATTTTAAATATTTATATTGGGTAAACATAAGGTAGTTTACTTGTTTAGCATATATGTGCTTTTTTGACTGGAAAGAATTCATATAGACTACACCTGAACACAGATGTTGCCTGCTTTTCTTTTGGGATCTCTGATAAGAGCACTCTGCTAAATTGAGTGAAGCCTTTATAATACAGCTTATTAATAAATGTTTCATCACTTTATGCCAGAGAACGAATGTTGTATTCATTGACAGTTGGTCAAAAAGAAAAAATAAAATAAAAAGAAGTAGAATTTCTGACCAAATTCCAAAAATATTCAAAAGGGAAAAGTGATTACATATACTAGTCACATGAGTATATATATCTGGAAGTAACTTTAAGTAACATAATTGTGCATCAACATCCATGCATACTAATAGATATAAGAGTAAAAAACAAGAGCAATTGGCATCCCATTCATGAAGGGAAAATGTATTTTATCTTCAAAATATAGAATTAGAATTCTCAAGAAGATCATACAGATAATTATAATCAGATTCAATCAGAATATGGATAAAATAATAGATGAAAATATAGTTTTACTCATTCACATGTTCTAAAAACATGTAACAAGACCCTTTTTTTTTTTAAATCCTTTGTCTTGCCCATAGTATTATAAGCTTCAGGAAAACAGCCACATGGTCTATCTTGTTTACCAAAGGATGCCCTTGGCAAATAAGGGTGCCTAGGTCATAGCAAGCATCCAGTAAATGTTGACGAGTAAGACAGATGTATGCCGGTGACCAGGGCAAGCATGGTCTACTTGAAGGGAGAAGGGCGAGGATATTTAAAAGAAAAAGAAAAAGAAAAAGTCAGTGTTTAGCTTCAGTCATCAAGTGATTGGAGCAGGAAAATGCCTGTTTTTTAGATCTGAACATGTTATACTCCTGGTAATAAATCTTATATATTGTAATAATATATGCAATCTACAAGGTGCACTGATATATTTAAGTTTAGAATGAAAAAAAGAAAAGATAAAATGAAGTGCAAGAATTTTCTGGCAGTTTACATTCTAGAATTAAGAATTTGGTTACCCATAATGACCTATTTGTATAAAAATTTTTGGATTGTAGATGGCGAAATTCAGGAACTACACTGAACTTTTAATATATCTTTGTTTCAATACGAATTTTCACATGCAACCCTAAGAAGGAAAACTTGGTCACTAGACTCATTCTGTATTTGTCAATATTCTCATGTCCATATTTATCTGAAACATTTCTTATATAGTCTAGTTGACAGTTCACATTTAATTTCCTTCCTTGCCTATATTGTTAGTCTCCCAAAACTATAAACAGCAGAATTTACTGTTTCAAGACTGATAAAATTTTGATAGAATCAATCCTGACTTGCAGCATGAATAAATTTATGAATTAATAAAATTATGGGGAATAATCAGTTCTAATATGAGTTACATAATACATAGTTTGACATCTTCATAGACTTCCTGCATTTATTCTGTATCATTGTGAAAGACTGTAAGGTATGCAAACTCAGATTCTCGAATTAACTGCATTACAGAGATCACTCACTATAGGAGGTACTTTCCTTTAGAAATTTAATACAAAACATTTTTTTAAAGCAATTGCTCCAGAATACTATTAAATTTTTGGAATTTCAAAAAAATTGAGGATGTATACAACTCAATATTTATTTCATAAAGTGATCTGTACTAAGTTCTTTATTCCTTGGTTGAGTTTAAGAATGTACCCTATTAACTATGACCTAAATCCACAGATTCAGTATTGCCCAAGATTTCTCTGAGCTCCTGTCAAGATCTATAGCACATAGTCACTTACCAAGAACTTTATATTAATTTCTCCCAGTTATTTTCTGTTATTATTTTGCCTCCTGCAGAGCTTGTGTTTCATTTGTATTTCATAATGTAATATCATGGCATCCTGAACTGAAATCCAGTAAACTCTTTGAGTTGCTCAGGCTTTATTGATAAAGTTCCCATTGCTTAGTTGCACAATTACACAGTTTTTAAACTGCACTAAAAAAGATTTCCCAAGTGCATAGTCAAATTCATGACCTTTTAAAATTCAATACTTGATGGTGATTTTTAAATATCAACTTTTTTTAAGCTCTGCACAATAGTTTTAGAACAACCTATTTTTGTACGTACAGTCATTCTCACGTGATAGATGAAAAGCATGGTAGATATAAAGAGAAAGTTTTTACCAACTGCCTTTCACCTAATAGATAGTGAAGCTGGGAGTCTAACCAGGATAGTCTATTTCCAGCACAAGCACAATCGAGGACTGAATGAATGTTGAATTACAGCCTCAAAAGGAAGCAGTTTATCCTAAATGAATGAGTGACTGAATTAATATATAAACTGAAGCTCAACACAAAAGAAAGATTAGTTTATAGGTTTCTTATACATTTTCACATTTTTTCTTAGTTTCGAAACAAAAAAGTGTTCTGAGTTTATGAAGTTTATGCATAGTGCACTACTTTATTTTCCCTCCAGTACTGAAATTCTAAATACAGATTAAAATTCATCTTAGTTGCATATTCTTTATCATGTAAATTGTACATGTTAACAGATGATATTTCAATAAACATGTATTTAATAATTGTAAAATGCACCTTTCAGTACTTTTTATAGCATCATGTTTTTATCGCACTAAAGTCATCTGGGAAATGCCATACAAATATCTTGCTATAAATTGTTCAACTGGTTACTTATTTGCCCTGTCTTAATTCAGTTAGGAAACCCCATAATTTCGCTAATGGGCAGCTACTACAATCTATTGTCATGGAAATAAAACAATATCATGTGGTAAGATGACACTGCAAGATAATGAAAACATAACAAGCTTAGTATGTATTTATACCCATGCATACTTTTTGATTCAAAACCTTAATATGAATATTCCTTGCCATTTCAAAGTAAGTTAAATCTCCCAAGAGTTTGTTCTGATGCTGTTTGCATGAAAATGAGAAATTTAATAAATTTTAAAGGAAAGAATTATTGCTTTTCCTCATAGAAAATGGAGGGATTTTGTCTGATAAGATGAAATCTGGTCTGTCTTTCTCTGCTCTTTTTATCTTTTTGAACTGACACTCATGCTGTTTCAAGTTCTTTTGGACAGTGAACGAATTATGCTGAACTTCAGAATTTGCAGCAATTCAATAAAAATCTTTCTACTCTCCTTAAACTGGCCTTTCTAGGTACCCAATAATTACTCTGTCCAGGAATTGAAGGAAATACTTTTGCTGTTATCCTTACAATTTAGAAGTTTTGAAGAGTCCAGTGGATTTCTGAATTTAGGTAAAGCAGAAAATGCTTGCTTGCCAATTGTGCTATAAATTTGTTCAGGACCCCTACTGCTTAATTATTCATGGCTTTAAAAGTAGCATATTACAATTTATTTCCCATCTATAGATTAATAATAAAATGCTCCTTTCATAGGATACTTGTCCCTGAGAAGTGGTTTTTATTTGTTTGTTTTGTTTTGCTCTCAACTAAACAAGATTATATAGGTAGAGTGATTAGTCCAGTCTCTAGAACGGCACTACATTGATTGACACTCCTGCTCCCAAATCATTAGACAAGCAAAAATTGGACACATTGCTTAAACTTCTTGTTTAGTTTCTTCCTCTGTAAAATGATGACCATAAAATACCTACTCTAGATGTCATGTGAAAAAACGAGTTCATCTATTTTGAAGATTGAGGAAAGTTCCTGGCATATTAAAAAAAATAGTAAGCATTAGCTAACATTACTATTCTCTATATTGACTTTTTTCATCAATCCAAATTGTTGAAATAAGAAAAAAGCACCAGAGACTGTAGTTGGACATACTCAAATCAAAGGCAGTGAGTAAGTACCATTTTAGAATGTGAAAAATTATAGAAAACTCCTGTGGGTGCAGAGCAATTAATGTATGGAGCTATCTGGTTATTTCATTCATTATTTCTTAGGTCAGTGTTCTAAATAAAGCATTATGTTTTCAACACCTCAGAAAAGATTTTAAAAATAGATCATAAATCATCAATGTTTTTAGCCATGTAATATCCCCACATACACCTAGCTAAAATTGAAATGAAGAATGCAAAATGTTTCAAATTGATCAGAAGATTAAAATAAAAGGAAAGTAAATCTTTTAAAGAAAATCTTTTAAAGAAAATTTTTTGTATGGCCTTCTATTCTTTTAAATCATTTTGTAAGGTTTCAAAACAATATTATTTTCCTATTGCAACTTATTGTGCTGCTAGACTTTAACACTCATAATAGCAAGAAACATTTGAGGAAATGTTTTTTTCCAGATTTATATTTTAATAATATGTGCCATTGAACTTCACTTTTATTATTAGAAACAGGTAGTAATTTTAAAGGAAATTATAATGTTTAGTTAAAATGTAGTCATTTGTAATGATTTCTAATTTGCAAAGGATACAAATTCAGGTTAATGTCCTTTGCTTTTCCTTTATTTTATAGCTATTTAAAAATAATCTCATTTTTAATGGTTGTATGCTTCTGTCTTGGTAGTTTTTAAATTATTTTCTCCTTGACGTGGAACTGAAGAAATTGTGGGTAGCTTAGGGAGGAATGAGAAAGGTAGATTTTGCTTTCATTTACTGTGTTAGCAGAAATTATGAGATGAATATTTTTGTGTTGTTTTAGCTTTTATAACCCCACAAGTAACTAATGAAATTAACAGTGATTATAAACTAGTAACTGTGCTTATAATTTACTTCTGGAGCAGCACATGAAAATATGCCACACTGAATGAAAAATGCCATCATAATAAACTACCTCTGGCTAACCTGAAATACATGAACGGATCCGAAGAATTTTTAAAAATTGCGCATATGTCTTGGTTTCATATTAAGGGCCATAACCTCAGACTTTATTTAAAATGCTTTGTGTTTTATCCCACTCTCTCTAGCCTTATCCTCACACCTTTTTTCATTTGTTTGTTTCTTCTTTTTAAGTTTTGTGTCCTGTCATCCTATTTTGGCATTCATTTTTAAAAATCCCATTATCATCTCCTTTTGGGGGAAGAAAATGTCGAATCTGTTTCTCCATGCCCTTCTTACCTGGTATTTCTGTTGCCTTTAACAGTACTAGTGTTGCTTCCTTTGTAACCCCATCAAGTTGAATATTGTTGTTTATCTTCAGTACCTACTATAGTTGTATTTGTAAATCAAATGGGTTAGCATCAAAAGCAGCATTTTAATTCTTCCAACTTAAAATAGTAGCAATTTTTACTTCTTAAAAATAGCAGAGAAGGGCACATATTCATTTGTAGAATCATTGTGAAAATATTCCTAACTTTAAACCGATTATCAGTTCTTATTCCAACATATCAAAGCTGACTTGTTAGCTTCTCTGTGAGACAAAATGCAATATATCACATATATTTTTGAAAGTATATGTGATATATTGTTTTAAAAATCAGTGATGTATTTATGAAACGTGTTTAAAAGGACTAATTATGTCAAGTAAGAAAAAGTGTATAGATGTGGCTGACATTTTTTGGAAGTCTCTTTATTAAATGTGAGAAACCCAAGTACAGTTAGCTTTTCATGTAATCAAGTACTGTTTCCAGTATAAATGAGTGGCTATTGGAGCCTTTATGTCCCATGCTTTCTCTCAAATGCTTCACTGAATGTTTAATACTCTGGCATCCCAGTTTGCAGCTTCTTTTAAAGGAGTCTTTCATAAAACTTTGGAAAGAAACCTGCTGTAGACAGCCACATGGAAAATTGCACAAAAGAAAAACTAATTATAGAAGCTCACTGTTACTCGATTGCTTAAGTTTTTTATCTTCTTTTTTTTTTTTTAAAGAGATTAATCACTGGGCTACTTTTGCTTATGTATTCTAATGTGTAGATTGTGAGCAACTGTTAATAATTTATACAAATGTTTGCATAAAATCATTTAATAATAAGTGAAAAGAGTCCTAGACAAGTCTTTTTCAATTAAAAAGAAAAATTTAACCAAGATACATTTAAAATCATTTCACCTTATATACTATTTAAAACTATGTGGATCAATGTACCCGAGCAGAGGCATTGTGAATAATCTGAAGTCCTTGATGTCCTGTGGACTTTATCTTCATGGCTTTCCCTATGGCATTGATATTAGAGGAAAGAGAACAGAGCTGGTTTCTGCTTCAGCTACTTAGCATGTTATTCTGATGTGTTAAGAAGATCAAGGCTTAGTGGGAGTAAGTTATTTGTAAAAAAGGTTAATAATTCATTCCTTAACTTCTTCATAGGTTTATTGCAAGTGCCAAATAAAATCTTATTTGTTTTCAAATTGTAGAGTACTTATAATAATCGAATCGGTGCTTATCATATTTATACATTGATTGATGTAATTATGTTCAAGTGATTTTTTGACACTTGGCTTCTTCCCACAAGGGGTTAGTCTCTCTCTATGCTCAGATTAGCCATTTTTCAGATTGTCACTGTCAATCATCAGAAGAAACAGAAGATATAACATGGATAGAATCTTAAAAATTCAACTCCATTTGTTGAAAAGCAGCCCAAACTTTAATTAAATCAGCAGACTCCATTTCTAACAAAGCACTTAAGATCTTTGTCATAATAGCCCAAGTTGAAGGGTAAGAAAGTACAATAAAATGTTGTAGAAAGAATTTTTAATTTGATTTTTTCCAGACTGTAGTCCATTAGTTATATAAATTTTGATGCTAAAATTTAATTGATTGTAGTATAGCTATTATTTTATATTTATCAAAACATATTTTAACTCACCAGTTCCATCTATATCAACTTGTTGGTCAAGAAAATTAGCTATTAGCATTAATCAAAATAAATCATTCCTGCCAAATTTCTGCATCATTGCAGAATTTTGTGTCATTGCTAACTCTGAGGGTTGTCTTTCAAAATATTTTCCAACACTTCTTTTGGCACTTTAGATCTTAATAACACATTGGTAAGTTTCAAAAAAATATAAAGTGTTATTTAAATGTAAAATCATATAGATTTTATATGAATGAATTAGAATCTTCTTTGCTAAGGTATTTGGCTAGAAAGAAACTGGGTTCTTAAAATGATACATTTGTTTAAGATTTTTAAGCCAGCTTTATTTTGATTTTTCTGTTACAATGATAGCTCTGTAAGAGAAACCTGGACTGTGTTTAGAGGAATTAATAGGGGACCTTAAATCCCTGCTAGCCTCATGAACATTAAGAGGATTAAAATAGTCATGTCTATTTAGTCTAAAGAATAGAATATTCAATAATCAAAATAGAAATTTTGAAATGTTTGAATGGACACCATTTTGAAGTGTTCTCACTGTATGCATTATAAAGACCAGAGCTAAAGACAACTTGATAGGGATTGGGGCACACCAATGTCTCTTCAAACAATGGTAGCTTTTCTAATAATTTCAATGTCACAGCTGTAGAATTAGTTGTTATTCTTCTTCTTATTCATTTATTTGAGATAACTGGTGTATATTTCTGCAAAAGGTTTGTGTCCTTAATAGAGAGGTAGTAAAGGTTCCTGTCTTGAAAGACACCCATTTCAGTCAAGGTCAGGAGTAAAATGACCTTCTGAGAGCCACATACAGACCACTTAGTGACTCAGTAAAGTCACACTTACTATCTTCAAGTGTCCTTGTCTAAAGTTTAGACACCATAGCTTGTAATTGTGTGCTAAATTTCCTCTATTGCCACCTGTTCTCTAGTAGTGTCAAAGGAGTACATCTTAGAACTCTAGCAGGGTACTGGGTTCAGTAGAGGAAATAGAATATTATATCACCCCCAGGACCCACTATGGCAAAATATCATGATCCCTCTTAGTCTGAAGGCAATTTAAGCATAAGAGTTTAATCTGTACTGCAATAAAGAAAGAAAAACTATCTCTTCCCCCTTTCCAGTTTCTTTCTCCCAGTGAAAAGTAATGTCATGGTTCAGGAATCCATTCCCCAAGATGGATGTGACAAACACCAGATATAGAGATGACTGAAGATCACAACTGACTGTGCTAAGTCCATGTCAACTCACACTCCTGCTCCCACGGAGGAGAATTTGGTTTCAGGAAGTTTTGCAGATAGGAGGCATATAAATGTCTTTGATAGTAGGCCAGGATTTGTCTATGACTATTTTTTTTTAATCTTTTTTGTCTTCACTATGGCAGCAATAGTGTGGGGACTGCTTGGCTATTAGTAAAAGTTCCCAAAAGTTGCTGCATTTGAAGCAAGGATTAATTACTAGATTCATGGGTTCTATTTCCTCTTTGTTTCAAATACTTAAATTTAGGCAAGCACAGAGAAGCCATATCACAGCTAAAAGCATTCAGAAGTAAAAACTATCCTATTGCAAAAACTCAAAACTATACATCCTGATTATTCTTTGCTTAACCCTTATCGTATAAGGCAGGATGAATATAGTTTCTTAGTAAAAATCTTTTTGATCTTGCGTAGCATAGGAATTATTCAATCAAAAGTTGTAAAACCCTCATCAAGAGTATGGTATAATTTGTTTAAAGACAGATAGATAGCTAAATTGGACAATGTTTAGATGAGTGTTTCTTTTGAATGATTTCTAGTAGGTCATTCTCATGAGCACTAAAACACTCAAAAAAAATAAAAAAAAAAAAGCTAGTCTAAGAAATAATTTTCTCTCCAGTAAGGTTTTGTTTACAACCCCTAACACTATATTTCCATCTGAAAACGGAAGATTAACTGTACAACAAATTTAGTTGGCATTTGGTTTTGCCTGCTTTTTTGTTTTTTTTCTTTCTGGAACTTACATGACAAGGAAACCAAAGAAAAATGATAGATGCCTCCTCCTCATATAATACTTCCTACACTATAGGGTGTGACCAAGACCTTTAAAATAGTGTCTTATTTAGTTTTAAATCAGGAGCAACTGCAATTATTTTGCTCCACCTGGCAAGCCAAATGCTGATCCTTTTATTTATTTGAACTTTGCCCATATGTAATTTAGAATGTGCAAGGCATTGTGGAAGAATTCCCATGTAGGTAGTAATTTTTGCAATTGAAATGGATGTCATTTTTTAATTTCCTCTTCAAGCAAAAATCATTAAAGCTAACAAGTATATAGCAAAACATCAGGGCCTAGTAAAGACAGTTTAATGAGACTGTATCAGCTCAGAGTATACAATGGAGCAGTGTTTATATTAAGAGTCCAGGCATGAAAAGTTTTTGGAGGAAAAGTACCAATGAGAATCAGTTTACAGAAGTTTTAAAGAAATGTGTTTGTTGTTTTGGAAACAAACTTTTAATATTTTCTAGCATAGTATCAAGAACTTGCTCCTTCTGAGAAATGTTACTAAGACACTGTGTTCTTTTGAAGTTTTAAAAGTTTGTGTGGAGCTGCACAGAATAAAGTCTGTTTGAACATGATATCCTGACATGGTGAATCAAAAATGTCAAGCTGTTTTACATTTCAAACTTTCACAGTAATAAAATCATCCTTTTATCTATTAAATATAACATCTTTACACAGGAGAGTCCTGATATGAAGATCTTTAGAAAGTTTAATGATATCACTGAACACTCAGAGTTTGTTATTCATGTTTGCTGTGCTCTCTTTGGACATCTTAATTATGAGTATTTCATTGTGTCTGAGACTTTTATTCCTATTGCATTTGTGTCAGAGTGTGGTACATGGAGAAGTTCAAAATATAATTAAAATGGAAAACATTCACAATTCAGACATGACGTTTGGATTTTGTTCCTATTAGGTATACCTCTTTCTACTACCAGGTAAGACAAGTACAGAGACTTTTCTGGACCATGTAGTTAGTCTCTGCCTGAATTATTTTGAGAGGGAAAATTTTTCAGGGCTTTGTTTTGTCTAAACGTTGTTTACTCTTGATTTTATTCTTGCTATTGGCTTTCCAATGCAAAGGATATGGGTGTTTTGATGTTCCCTGCAGTGTCTTTTTGGTTCTTGAAATGACTTGAGTTTTGCACTGAGATGAGGAGCTATTATAGGATTTAGGCAGACAGTAGAGACTTGATCTAACTTACATTATACAGGAAACACTGTGTCTACTGTTTGTATGTAGAAGGAAAAGGAGTTAAGGAATGGTTGTAGTAATCCAGGGTTAGTGATACTGATGATTTGATATCAGAATAATAGCAATGAAAATTTTGAGAAATAGTTGAATTGTGCATATATGTTAAGATATTACAACAGCATTTCCAATTAATTGGATATGAATGTGAGAGAGGGAAGAATCTGAAAGGAAGCTGGGTTTTTGCCTCAGTAATGGAAAGAATGGAGTTACCATTCACTTAAATTAGAAAGGATCTGAGTGAACTTAGTGTGTATAGGGGAAAAAAGGAATGAGAAGTGTTTTTTTAGGAGTGCTAATTTAAAAATATTTATTTGACATCTCAATGTATTTGTCACATAATTGGATTTGTGAGTTTAAAGTTCAGGGAAAAAAATGGGTAAGAAATAAAACTTCGGGTGACATGCTATAGTGCTGTTGTTAAGAGGCATCCAAGGAGTGGATGTGGACAGAGAAAAGGCAAAGGACCAGGCTCCAGGGCATTCCAACATAAAGAAATTTAGAAGAGGAGCAGAAATAAACAAAGAAAACTGAGATGGAACAATAACATGGTTAGACATGAGACAAACGTGTTATCATGGAAGCCAAGGGAAGAAAGTTGATCAAGGACAATATACCTGATGTTGAAAAGTGAAGTATTATAAGAATTGAAAAGTGACCATTGGCTTTAGCAGTTTGAATGTAATTCATGATCTTGACAAGAATAGTGTCAGTATAATGAGCAGAAGAAAATCCAGATTGAAGAGGAGTGAAAATAAGAGGAATGGAATCATTACTGAATATAGTCAAACAGCTCAAGATACTTTGCTATTTTAATGGAGGAAAACAAGGAGTCACAGCTAGTAAGTAAAATGAGGTGTAAAGACTCTTTTTAAAGTGGGAGAAAAATAAATTTTGTTGTTTATGGTGATAATCTTGATTATATTAGAGAAAAATAATGATGCAAATAAATCAGTAATTCCAGTATATGATTTTTAAATAGGTAATGGGAATTTGTATTGATTTGTAGGCAAAGGTTTTCAAGAGGAGTAAATATTATTTCCAAAAATTTGATGGAGAGCAGGGTGTATGGGTTTAATTGTGGGTGGTTATATATGGCTGTGAGAGTTTCTGGAAATTCTCTTTGGTTGTTTCAATTTTTTTTAGTGGAGAAAGAAATTAAATTGTTGGCTGGGGGTGAGTTCTAGGATGGTGGACTGAGGGTGAGTTCTAGGATGGTTTAAGAAGGAAAGAGAAGTTTTGAAATAGTCCTCCAGGATGGTGGTATATGGGCTAGGCAAATATGGCATATTGTGGGCAATTTTTAGAGTTCTCTAGAAATTTGTCGAATTGAGTTCAAAGTGAAATCATTCAGAGTTGTGTGTTTCTTCATGTGACTTTAGTTATGCAAGTACAGTTTTTGAAAGGCAAAAGGTTAGATTTAAGCAGGGCTGTAAATTTGTCTAGTAAAAGGGTAAGAGTTCAGGGACATTGAGAAGTGTGTAGACTAAATGGTTAAAGGTACTCATGAGATCAAATGATTGTCATGGTTCATACCCTAGACAAATGAGCTGCAAAGACAGATGATGGTCAGAGACTTGGATGCATATGGAAATATGAACATTACTGATAATTAATAGATCTAGACATGGCCTGGAGTTGATTAGCTAAGGTAATGTGGAGGACAAGATGTTTAGAGGGAAGAAGGTCAAGGAATTAGGAGGCCAGGTATTAGAAAGGATTATACATGTGTATATTGAAATTGTCAGTGATTAAATCAGAAGTCATGTGGAAGAGTAACAGTTTAGCCAGAGGCTAAAATAATTGAGAAATGAGGAGGAGTTAATTGCAAGGTCATTAAGTGACTGCAGAAATGAAGGTAATGAGCAATATAATTTGGTGACAGGAGATTGAAAGCTAGGGTTTACAGGGAGGAGGGAAGGAGAATGGTTTAGAAATAATCAGAACAGTGGAAATGGCCATCTGTCAGTGTGACCTCTTGGATGAAAGGTCATCTCTTCTGTGATTTTTAAAACTTTGTTATGTCTTCCATAATGTAGGAACTCATTATATAATGATAATCGTTTGATTCATGTGTTGACATTTAGACTAGGGAAGTAAAGCCCCTCAAACCCAAGGTGTTGTAAAAAAGTATAGGCATGAAAAGTTGGAGAGAATTGTGTGTTAGAAATAGTATAAGAGTCAAGAAGATGTAGGTTCTTTCTGTGACTCTGCAGCTTAAGAATTGAATTCTTCATTAATGTGTCTAATCTCTGAAATGGGAATAAAAATAACTACCCCACAGAATTATGGGGATAAGTATAATGATGTGTGTGAAGTACTTGCCACATCATAAGCATTCAATTAATGTTAGTTTATGCCTTCAAAGTGGAGATTCAGACATCTAATGTATTTACAGGGTGCTTCAACAAAGATAGACTTCTGAGGTACATAATTTCTATTTTTATCACCACTGATAAATGATTTATGAACTCATTCATACACCAACTGTGTTATTTCAGTTACTAGAGATTCTGTTTTTGTATTCTTAGGGATTTTGTTTTTCAATTTTTGTTTCTATATTATTCTTTAAAATGCTTACAGGGGCAACAATCAGAAAAAATATGTATAATATTACTTTCTTCTTTAGTAAATATGAAAGTTCATTTTAATTTTAACTTTTTAAAAATTATGTAGATAAATAATTAGTATGATCATTGGGTAGCACATAAATACATGAAGTAATTAAGTATTTCAAATATTTTATGAATAATAGAATGCATTTAGCTTAATGATTGTAATATGGCATGCTTAAGAAAAAAAAATACATTTTTTGTTAAAAATATACTCATGTTGAATGAATATTATTGTTTTCCAGTACTGGGGATTAAATCCGGAGGTGATTTGCCACTAAGCTATATTCAAAAACCTTTTTATTTTTTATTTCAAAACAGGGTCTCACCAAGTTGCTGAGGCTGGCCTTGGATTTGTGGTCCTTATACCTCAGCCTTCCACATCAATGGGATCACAGGTGTGCCACTGCATCTGGCTTGCAGTTGCTTATATAGAGAATTTGGAAAATAAAACATTTAGATATTTTCTCAGTCTTGTATAGTGAATGAGGGGAATAAAACATGATCCAAGAAAAACAAAAATACTATATGAAGTGGTACATTGGGGCAAAGGGAGTAGCTCCAATCTTTATAGAGAGGCATCTAGGAACCCTGTAATCCTCTAGAATCTTTTAGTCTTGTAGAATCTTATGCATGTAGCCTGTAGAAAAATACAGAGGAGGAGAGTACATGAAAGATTATAAAAGGTTGTTGGAACAGGTAGGTACCAAAGTGTTGAATATCATGTTTGCCCATATGCCACGGGCTAGATCTAGTCATGTGGTCCACCTTGATGCAAAGAGACTGGGAAATGCAGTCTAAGCATGTTCCAAGGAGAATGCCTGCTATGGATGAGCCAGCTAGTCTATTCCAGAGTAGATGTGTTACTAGATGTTACATTAGAAGTTAAGTACAGACTCTGTGGTCCTATAGAAATGTTGACAATGGACAGATCATTTAAAAAATGTCAACACAGGATAGATCATTTTATACCCTATAACCAGGTAATGCTTTACCGGGTGTACCACTAGGGTAGTCCTTGAAAGACACATGAAATATGGTTCATTTCATAAGAGTGTGTCCATATTTCGGTGTGCAAATAACAGTGAGAGTTTGAACCTGTAGTATCTTCCAACATCCAGCAGTGAAATCAGTCTGAAGGGGAAATAATCTTTAAATAGTGAGGCAAGGGAAATCCTTGAATACAGATATGAAAAATGAGTTGGATGGCACTAAGGTCTATATTGGATACCAAGATGAGAAATTGTGTGGTTATTTAGAATCTATATTTTTAGTTATGTTATTTTAAGGCATAAGTAAAATAGTGTTGATGATATATTTACTTAAACGGTTTATAGCAAATGCATACATAATGCTGAGTTCTCCAGTTTGAATTTTTAATTTTGTATTAATCTCAATGGAGTACTGTTTTCACATTGGTATTCTGGGTTGCTTCTTTTTATAGAAAGCAATGCATAAGATTATGTATGTGCACAAGCAAATGAACATTTATGCCGTTTATGTCTGCCATGCAAGTGTTTAGCACCTCAACCATCATTCTAGACATAACATAGATCCATAAGGTCTTTAGAGCTGGAAAGATCTTTGAGGTAATGTAGTCTGAATCAAGTGATTTCTCCAAGGAAATCACAGTTAATCCTAAATCTAAATCTATATACATGTCTCATAAATTCCAAGTTTCAAGATTATTAAGGAGGAAATCATATTTCCAGTTGTCTTAATTATACAAACTGAAGTGTGCATTTCTTATACAGAAAGGGTCTTCACTAGATTGTCTTATTACATTGAAAAATAGCTTATTTTAGCCCCAGTTAAAAAAAGAGTGACTAATATGACACACAAGTGGATATACATTAGAAAACAAATTATGGAGAACAGACTATACCGCCTACTCAGAACTGAACCAGACAAGATGAAGTATAGAAGAACAGATACTGCAGTAATGAGAGCACAGCTGCTTAGGATTCTACTGAAATGTAGGAAACATTATTCATGGAACAAAGAAAGAAAACGAAAGAGAACAGTGCTAAAGCAGCACCTTCATATTTAGCCTCATATTGCATATTTACATATTTTAATCATATCTCACTTCCTTCCAAAATAGACTTGAGGCCACGTGTAACAAGATGATGTTACAATGGCACAGATGCAAGGATAAGACAGGATGGGGTAGTGGTGAAATCACACCAGATTACTCATACTCGGTTACAGACACTGAGGGTAAACTTTTATTTAGGACAGACTTCTTGCATTTGGTTGTTGGTACTTAACTCAAAAAAGAAACATAATTGTACCTCTTATTTGGTAAAAAGAAGGAATGCATGAGGTTCGTATTTTTATTTCTTCATAGTTCTGATCTCTGAGAGGGATTTATTTTGCAGTTCTTCAAAAGGCAGTTTTACAAGGCATGACTTCAACATTATCCTATAAATAAATACTGAACTTCTATTTCTTGCCTGCCTCTCTGCTGAGTTCTTGGGATGCATATATGAATAGGAAGTTAACCTTAAGGAGCTCACAGCTAGTATAAACCTAATTGGGCAATAAATGGAAAGCATAAGTTACTTGTAAGACAAAAACAACAGCATGGAGCAGAGTGGTCAACAGGATCAGAGATAGAGCCTCATGGAGGAAGAAATATATTGGTCTTAAAGTTATGTGTAGATCGAGGATTAAAAGAGAAGTGAGCATAACTATTTCTTATTCTAAAACTAAAAGAAAACAAAACCACAGTTCATCATTTTGTGCAGGTATTTGTAAAACAATTATTTTTGAAAACCACAAAACAATATAGTCCAGGTGCCTGTAATATTTAGGAGAACATGCTTAATAAAAATAACTAAGAATTGAGAAACTGGTTGATAATTGGTCCCTTTGGCCCTATAGTTTTGACCTGGTAGTGGGCTTATCAATCATAGGAGTAATATGATTGAGACTTCTGTTAAAAAAAAATAAAAAGCCTGGATTTTTAAAATGAGTGGTTAAAAAAAATGCCACCTTAACCATTTTAATTGTGTAGTTCACTGTTGTTCACATTTTATGAAACCAATCTCCAGACTTTTTTCACCTTTCAAAACTGAAACTCTATACCCATTAAACAACAACTCCCTATTTCCCTTCCCCAATCCCTGGAAACCATTATTCTGCTTTTTGTTTCTATGGACATGACTGCTCATATAAGTGAACCAATTTATTTTATAGTGTAGTGTCCTCAAGGATCATCTGTATTGTAGCATGGATTCCCTTCTGTTTTAAGACTGAATAATATTACAGCTAAACGCATACACACACACACACACACACACACACACAGAGTTTTGTTTTTCATTCATGCATGGATGGACACATTGGGTTGCTTCTACCTTTTAGCTTTGATGAATAATGCTGCCATGAACATGGATGTACAAACATCTCTTCAATTTTCAGTTCTTCTGAATTTATGCCCAGAAGTAGAATCGCTGCATCATATAGTAATTCTGTTTTCATTCTTTTTTGAGGAAGCTTCACACTGTTTTCTACAGTGATCACCCCATTTTACATTTTTACCAACAGTATATAAGGGTTCCAATTTCTCCATACCCTCACCCACACTTTGTTTTTGGGGTATTAGTCAGGGTAATGGGTGTGATGTGGTATCTCATTGGGGCTCTGATTTGTATTTTCATAATAAGTACTGATGTTGAGCAGATTTCATATGCCTTGCTGGCCATTTATGGATTTTCCATTGAGAAATAGTTCAAATGCTTATTCAAAGTCCATTTATTAATGGGATTATTTGGGGATTGTTTGTTCTTTCCCCCTTCCCTTCCCTTTCTCCCCTCTCCTCCCCTCCCCTTCCCTTCTCGTCCCTTCTCTTTCTTTCCTTTGCAAAAATTCTCTATAGATCCTGGATTTTAATCCCTTACCAGATATATGATTTTCTTCTATTTCATAAAATGGCCTTTCACTCTGTTGCATATATCTCAAAATTTTTGCCTTGAATCATCAGTTCAAAGAAAATCCAGTAGTTGAGATTCAGGCAAAAAAATGAGCATGTGAGTTACTAATTATTTATAGTCATTTCTATTTCTGAATGTCGGTTATTAATGTTCATCTTGACAAATTTGAGGTTAAGATCTTTAAATCCATAAACCCAAATCAGACTGTAGTGCCTATGCTGTATTTAAACTGTAAAATTGTTATTTTTCCAGAAATGAGAAAGTGTATATTTATGCTGAAATGAAGTGGTTTCTTCAAAAATTTCTCTCTCATTTCTTCTTCTGTCTTCTTTCTCCTTACCTCTCCTTCCCCACCCTCTTGCCCTCTGTTTCTTTCGAAAGCCCTATGAGCTCCTACTTTGCTACTGCCCTGACCATCCTATTAAGTAGTCTAGCACACTGTTTCAAAACTGTGATTGAAGCTCCCTTTAGATATTCCACTGAGCGACGTGAAAAGAATTACTAATAACTGTCATTTCCACAGCAAGAACTAAGTGCTGTTTTGTCCTCTACTCCAGTGAGTAGGACGATATGAGAGGTGTTTCCCACTGACCCTTTCCCTCCTAGGGGTTATAGTCTAAAGTGGGAGTGTGAGGCAGTTGACTTGGGTGAGATATGTTTGCTGCATGTGTCCCACAGCCCTTATGGATTGAATTTTCGGTATCAGCAACATTTGCCTTAATAGTTAAGCCAAATCTTCATGCCATTTCAAATAAGTTGCTTCTAAGTGGATTTAATTATTTTTTTTAAAAAAAAGGTTATTATGCTTTCATGATCAACATCACAAGCTGGAGCGTTTATTTCTTTTTTCCTTTTTTTTTTTTTTTTTTTGTCTTCCAGTAAAGTTATTATACCCATAATCAGGGTGCTCAGCCCTTGAGTACTTAAGTATGCAGAGTGGTTTTCAGGCTGTTTATGTGCACTTCTGATGACAGATAGCCCTTATTCTGCATCTGGGCACTCTGCTTATGTGTATATGCTACCCTCAATAGCAGCTGTGTTACAGAACTGAGAACCCTCATGAAGGAAGTTCTCCTTTTTGACATTAAAGGTAGCTTTTCTAGATGAAGATTTTCTGAATCTGTTTAGGCTTCTGTAACAAAGAACAATAGATTGGGTTGCTTGTAAATAGTAGAAATTTATTTCTTACAGTTCTGGAAGCTGGAAATCAGAGATCAGGTCACCAGAATGATGAGGCTCTGGCAAGGGCCTCCTTAAGGATCACACACTGTTGACTTTTCACTGTAGCCTCACATGATGGAAAGAAAGAGCTCTCTTGGGTCCCTTTTATAAGGGCACTAATCCCATCTATGAGGGCTACACACTTGTGATCTCATTTCTTCCCAAAGGCTTCAATATCTAACATCATCATATTGGGCAGTTAGGATTTTGACATTGGTGTAAAGATAAACATTTGGTCTTTGCATATATTATCCAGAGAATTAATAGTCACATAATAAGTTCTCTTTGACTTTGAATATGGTGGAAATTTTTCTTAGACTCCCCACAAACCACGTTAAACGGAATAATGTTATTGGTATACATGAGTCTGGCCAGTTTTCCTCTTGCATTGAGGAATGTATGGGTATGGCTGTGGATGCTGACTTCCACTGGAAGCCTTTCATTGCTAGAGCTTTAAAAGGAAATTCCGATTATATTATTAAAGCCTATCATGATTTTTGTTGTTCAAATGATAAAGAAGATTGAAGAGTCTGTCAGTTTAGAAGCAGAATGGTTACATGTGCCTTAATAAAGTTAATATATACCTTGACAAAAGCCAGGTCTTCTTATCTGAGATTGGAGGAACGCTAACTACTGTACATGCAAGGGATCTGAGAAATAATTCCTCAGATTTGAACAGATTATTGCAGGTTGCCTATTCCATTCTCCATCAAACCTGATTGAAACATACCTTACAACTTCATTGTGAGCAAATTCAGCCTCCTAAATCTGTCATGCTCTCTAACAAATGATATCTATGAATAAAAAAAGAAAACAGTCACCTCTGGGCTCCATCTTGCTCTACCTTAAGATAGGCTGCTGTAGCTGATTGAAGATATGCTTAGGATATTTCATATCTTTGCTTTTTAAAATATACTATTGCATATTTCTAAGTTTATACGTATTTGTTTTATTGTTGCTACTTAATACCTGTGGTTTATTAAAATGTCCTCTGGCAGGTATCATACTTATCAGTGTACCTCTGGCAGCAAAGCAGGATTTGAACATAAGTAGCTTGACTAGAGAGTTCAGAGGAATATACCAAATGATAAATATTTGTTGAATATATGAATAAGCATTTTCACATACATACCTGTGATGTAGTTTTCTAAGAGTAATTTCAGTTGATCTACCGTGGAACAGACCCCACTATACTCTATTGACATCTCACCATACTTACATTTATGGAAGACCTGTGCTACTTGCTATAGCCTCTTCCTAGACCCTATGAAGAAATTAACTTTTGTTCTTCTACATTTATCTAAGGAGGGTTTTCTGATGCCTCTCAGGTAGCTAATTAGATGGACATCTGAAATAATGAGAGAAACATAAGACCACACCACCACCACACACCACCACATCACAACACCACCACTTCATAACACACCACCACATCATAACACACACACACACACACACACACACACACACACACACACACACTGTTTTTCAAGGGAATGTGTGTTTGAGCTGTGTCTTTCTGGAATTAATGCACCTGTTTTTGCTGTTTAGCCCAGTGTGGTAAATGATGAGTAAAGTGGCTGCCAGTAATGTCCTTGGATTAATTTTCTTTGCAGACCACATTTGATTTTTGTTTTTCTGCCCAGGGTAAATAGTCTTTGTGCTGATGACTTACATTTTCCTTGCTGCTAAACTATTTTCAGGGTACCTCACTATCAGCAAAAAGGATCTGGTGAACTTGTATGTTATTGAAGATACCATGCAAGTAAATTCATTCCAGATGTTTTTTGACCAGCTGTTACAGAAAAAACCTTTATACCTCACTGAACAATATGTAGAAGAACTCTGGCCCCCTCAAGCTTAAATTTCATTACTTATCATTTACGTCATTATTTTACTGTCTCTTGCTTCTTTCTCTCTGCCGTTCATTATAGACATCATAAGATCAGTGAAATATGAATGATACTTTCCACTTATTCTATCTAGGACCTTTTCAGTTCCTTTAAAACTGCATGAACAGTAACAATTATTTATATTTGATATGTATACACATTATATAGTAAATTAATTTCTTGCTTTATTTAAAGGATAAGAACTTTGATACCTTTACATAACATAAATAACATGTTACAGATTTTGCAGACATATAAAATATTCTTTCGTGAAATAACATCATCAGTTTTTATAAAAATGACTACATTATTTAAGTTTTCTTCTGAGATCTTTAAATTCAGATGTTCTAAGTAGTCCCTTCAAGAAAGCAGGCATGTCTATTGAATGAGTATAGTTCATTTTCTCAACTAGTTTATTTTATTAAATTGTAGAATCTGATGCTAATACAATATTAAGGTTGCAAGTGTTAGCCTTCATTACTCAAGAATGTGAAAAGTTAGGATTTTCATAACAGCATTAATTTCTCTACATTTCTTATGCCCTATAATAAAATGTACATTTAGAACACTAACCAGCAATTCAGGAATTATATATAATCAGTGTTGGACAAGTTAATGTTACTAAGAGGATCTTAACTTTCATATTCTATGATTTGTTTTTAAATTTACAGCTTTAACAGTGCACTAATGGAAAGATTTTGCATTTAATTTTCTGATTTTTATGAAGCAGACAAGAACAGATAATAAAGATGGAAAAGTTGATAATGATTATTTCGGTATGATGACTATTTCAGTAGCAAATTTAGAGGCAACCCTGTGCATTTTTAATCAGTGTGTTTGATTTCAGAATGTTTATGCTTATAGCACATTCATGTTATTTCTGTCTGAGCACCATAATCAATTTCAACCTCAGGACAAAGTCCTGTTCTCTATCATGGTAGCCTGTAACTGAACACCTGTTAACATCCACTCCATGTAAAATCAATTGCCACGTCCTAAATTGGGGTTCCAATCATACCCCTGTTTTGACAAATACTGATGTAAGCATTATATATCCAGGTCCACTAGATGTATTTATGCATGAAGTTACTTATAAGCTACAGCACCAAAATGAGTCCAAAGAAAAATCTATCTTAAACTGGCATATATCTACTGAATATTTGCTGTAAAAAGATTAAAGTGTAGTTATTGGAATAGATATGCCTTTTTATTATTGACAGACAGAAATTACTTTATATAGTATTTCTTATAAAGAAGTTGTAGAATGATTACCTTATTAAATATGTAAATTATTTCATTGGAGAAGCCACCAGTTTTTTTTCATTGTTGTTGTTACCCTTGTTTTTGTTTTTGTCTTGTACTGGGGATTGAATCAGGGGTGATTTACTTTTTAAAATGTTTTATTTTGAGATGGGAGTCTAAGTTGCTCAGGATTTCGCTAAGTTGCTGAGGTTGGCCTTGAACTTGCAATCCTCCTATCTCAGCCTCCCAAGTTCATGGAATTACAGGTGTGAGCCATGCACCCACCAGTTTTTATATGCATTATTAAATATTATATAATCTTCATTTATATTGATTATAATAGCTTATAGTGACATCATATATTATGCAATATACAAAGCTGGGTCATATTGTACATTACACATTATATGCATCTCTTAAAAATTTTCTCATGAGTTTAAATTCACTCATACCCCAAATCCAAGTATATGCACTCACACACAAGAAACACATCCACATTTATGATCATGGCCTTCAGTCCCCAGCAGTGTTGACAACAAACACAAGGTACACAGAGAAGAAGCCTGCAGTAAAATTTTCACTGAGATTTAATGGTTTTATTTATTGTCTTTTGTTCAGGAGTCAGACATTTGGGTTCAGTGTTGTGGACTGTGCATAATTTTTCAAAGTTTAGATAAATGTACACATGATAGTCAGTTTCCTTCATTGTGCAATTTGACATGTTCCAAAAATTTCCATGCTGAAAAATATATCTTCTCTAGTTTGACATGGACCTTGCCAACTCCTTGCACTATATTCTCTGCCATTTTCCATAATAGTGGTTGTTAACCTTGTGTGGATCACAACCACAGTCTGAAGAAAATAATCCACATCCCCCACCCCCGCTAAATATATGCACATGACATTCACTAAAATTTGCATATAATTTAATGCATTTTATAGTCCATCCTTTCCTTTCTGAAAGCCAAGTCATGATCAGATTTTCTTTTGCTCTTATGGGTCTTTAGAAGAAATGTTTTAAAAGCACATTTAGGATTTTGCCAACCTGGAGACAGTATGTTAGTAGACTAACCCTACTAAATGCAATGTTAACATTTCTTAACATATTATCACATATTTTGGTCTGATAATTAGTTGGAATCTTTAGGAGTTGAGAGACATGAAAATTGAAGTAGTAATAAAACTATGTTAGTCTCCATTTGTAGATAATTCAAAGAAAATTTTGCATTCATTAATATAATTATTAAATATAAACTATATTTCAGGTGATTTTTATGCCTTGGCCAGTAAAATAATACAGTTGCTTCTGCAGATTCAACCTATCTCAGATGAAAAATGTTAAGAAACAATGTCACATTGTGATTATTTCTGTACTCATCATGTGTGAACCATTTTTCTCATCATTCCCTAATCAATACATTGTAACAAGTATTGATATAGCATTTACATTGTATTAGGTATTATAAGTTATCTACAGATGATTGAAAGCATAAGGGAGAATGTGCAAAGGCTGCATGCAAATACCACTACATTTTATGTACAGGACTGGAGCATCTGCAGAATTTGGTATCCACAATGATCCTGGAACCAGTCTTCAGTGGATATTGCATAAGCTGAATTTTCTGCCTTCAAGAATATAATAGTCTTTCAGTAAGAAAGACATGTCACATATTGTTTTCAAAGAAACTGAGAGACTTTTGAAGAAAGAATTAGCAAAATAATAATTAACATTTATTAATAACTTGCTAGATATCAAGCTATGTCTTAATGCTGTGAATTCATCTTGAAAACACTTTGTGAATTCTCCTATCTTTGTAGTCATATGTGATAAATACCTTCATTATTATTTTTTTCAAAGGCAAGCAGTATAACACAGGCTTGGTAATTTGCCAAGGTGATTCATTTGGGATGTGGCAGAGGAGGGAATCCAGAACTCAAGTGTGTCATTCAGCCTCTGTCTCTCACATTGTATCCACCGCATCATCTAGATTTGCTTTCTCAAATGTTAACTATAGTAGGGAATGGAGGATGAATAGGAGGAGAAAGAAGTGGAAGGAATGAAAACTAGTTTGGGGCAGGTTTGTGTGTGTGTGTGTGTGGAAAGCTTTTGACTTAATAATGATGGTGTTAGAAATCAACATACGCTAGTAGTAGTTGTACTTACTGACTAGACATAATGGGTTGTACAGAGGGAAAAATCAAGAGTAACCCTTAGGCCTCTGGCTTGAATGATCTGAATAAAGATGGTATCTGAGATAAGAAATGAAAGAAGAACATCTTGGGGCAAAAGGAGGAAATGTGATCAACGATTAAGATTCTGGAAATAACAGGGCTTATAGCATATCTGGACCATTGAAAATATGGGTCTAGAGCTCAAGAACAGGTTTTCAGCTACTGAAGGAGTACTCAACTTGTGGTCCACAGACCCTAGGGTATGTAAGATATCTTTAGGGAATTCACAGGTCAAAAAAACTTAAGCAACATTTGAACACTTATCTGCTTTTTTTTTTTTATTGTACTGAGAGTTGCACTAATGCCGCAAAGTAATCAAGGTAAAGGTGCCTTGAACAGTTGAAGGCAATGACACCAAACTGTCATATTCATCCCTTCATAGTCAAAGCTTAAAAATAAGAAGCTAGTTTCACCTAAGAATGTAGAAGCAACAAAAGTTATTGATTTTATTAAACCTCAACCTTTAAGATTTTTAGTATTTTAAGATCCTGTGCAATGAAATCAGAAATATATGCATAGAGCATTTCTGCTTCAAATCAAAGTATTCTGGTTGTCTCAAGAATAAAACACGTATGCCCTTGCTAGAATGGCAAACTGAAGTAGCCATTTTTAATTGCAGTTTGCTTTTTCTTGAAATAACAACTGGCATACAAAATATGTTATTCCAGTGTGGGTATTTGTCAGGTATTTTCCCCAAAATGAACCAAATGAGCTTGTCACAGCCACTGTGTTTTGTAGTTTCTAAATTTGTAAGGACTTTTTAATGATTGGTATTGATATATAAATTGTTTTTATATATGCATTATACAATAAAATGTGTCACAATTTGAAAAATGAGCATACCTCATGGAACCAGTATATTACAAATATCCAATATAGGATGTTACAAATATCCAATATAGGATGTCACAAACATGCACATGGGTAAAAGATCCATTCAAAGTGCTAGATAGAATGGGTTTAAAATGGGTTTTAAAATGAGAGTATATGAAAAGTTCATTAATGTGGTATCAGATTCTACCTTGTACCTTTTCTTTTAGAAATTGCCACTTACTGATATTTGGTATATTGCCAATAGAGAATATCTGTAGTTGTCTGAGAATGCTATCAGAGTACAACAGCCTTTTCCCATTATTTGTGTGTGAGGCAGAATTTTCTTCTATGTTTCAACAAAACAGCATATTTCAATAGATTGAGTACAAAAGCAAATATGAGAACCTAGCTCTTTTCTATTAAACCTGTGATTAAAATGACTGGCAAAACTGTAGAACAGTATCACTCTTCGAACTAACTTTTTAGAAAATATAGTTATTGACAAAGGTATTATTTATGTAAAAACTAGTAGGCGCATTATTGTTCTTTTTAAATTAATTAAGAAATTTTAGATAAAAAAGTAGACTGTAATGAAGATTTGGAAATGACTTTAGCCTCAGTCCTGAGGGAAAGATAAAGCTCATCCACATGCCACCCACTGAGGTTTATTTTAGATAATTTTGGTATCCTTTGCATAAGAGATTCATGTCATAAATGAGAGCACACAGAATCATGTGACTAAGAGAACTGTACTCAGTACTCGCAAATTATCTTTTAAGGATTTTTTTCTTCAATAGTTTTAATTAAAAATTCTTTAAGGAAAACTCAAACATTTATATGTGAGATACATTATATCGACTATAATACTTCAACTTTGGTAAGTACACAAAAATATATTCGTGGGGGTAATATTAAAACCCACATGTGGAAGGAATAAAGATTTCATTAGGTCAATACTCTGGTAAACTTAATCATTCTTAAACTATGTCAGTCCAAACCAAGAAGTGAACCTCTCCTCCCTAGCCCACTTTTTTATTGGAGCTTCCTAACATGTGTGTCTTCTACTAGGAAATCCATGTGGTAGACTGATCTTCAAAAATTTTTAGTATTGTTCACTATTTCTGAGAAACTTCACATAATTTCTAAATCTTCTATGTACACTCCTTATAAATTATAATACCTCTATCACCTTAGCAAATGTACATCATTAGTTTATGCCACAATACATACAGAACTTTGAAAGCCATTTTGTTTTTCTTAAATTGTTATAATAGGGAGCATTTAAAGTGTTATGTTTTGGAAGCATGAGCCCCAAGGATATCAAGTAACTCATTTAGATACGGAAAAGTTATTAGAGAGGACAAGGCATTCTCAATGAGAGTATGAATTCTGATTCCTATATGTTAATCTTGAATAAAAGTAGGGAACCTAATTCTTTATGCCCACCCCATATGACTAGCACTCTAATGGAAAACTACTGAGAGGTCCCATGCTCTCTGAGCAGAAGGAATGCCATCCCTGCTGATTATGTAATTTTAACATTCCTTACAAGTCATGAAATAATGTGTGCTCCCCAAGATATGCCTTAAATGTCATGTAAACCACAATTACCCCCTGAGAGTGTAGCCACTTTAAGGATAAAAGCATATATTAGATTCTTTCTTTATAAACATACACCTAAAGACATTATAACGTGCGCCTGACTCGGTTTACTGCTAAGGCACGATCCCATGTGGAATTGTGGGAAGCCATAGTATTGGTTAAGTAAAAAAAACAATTATAGTGAAATGGGAAAACACAATTTCAATTTCAGAGTTATTCCTTCTTATCAGCACTCTTCTCTTGCCCTATTTTTTTTTATTCATTTAATTTTGATCCATTGAACACAAATGGAGTACAGCTATTGTTTCTCTGGTTGTACACAAAGTAGAGTCACACCCTCTGTGCATTCATACATGTACACAGGGCAATGATGTCTGTCTCATTCTGTTGTTATTCTTGCCCCCTCCCCCTCCCCCACCCCTCCCCCACCCCTCCCTTCCCTCTATGCTATCTATCCTTCCTCCATTCTTGCCTCCCTTCCACCCCGCATTATGCATCATCATTCACTTATCAGAGAGATCATTCGGCCTTTGGATTTGGGGAACTGGCTAATCTCACTTAGCATGACAGTCTCCAACATCATCCATTTACCTACAAATGCCACAATTTTATTCTTCTTTATGGCTGAGTAATATTCCATTGTGTATATACTTACCCAGCATGTTCCAAAGATCCAACATTACCCAGAGCTTCTCATGAGCACTCTCATTCTGTATGTCTATCTTTTTCTTTTGGCTAACCCTCTATACTAATTTCAAGCTCTAGTCATTGTGAATCTAGTCATTTTATTTTCTTGTCATTTACAGGCTCATTAGTATTGCTGAAAACAAAAACAAAAATAAAAACTACATGACTACATGGATAGATACCATTAAATAAGTGTTAGGGTTCCAACCAGACATGGAGCCTCACACCTGCCACTGCAAGGAGGATCCCAAGTTTGAGACCAAGCTCAGAAAATTAGTGAGGCCCTAAACACTTAGCAGGACTCTATCTTAAAATAATAATTTATTATCTTTCAGCTTAAAATTATCAAAATGCTAACATTATTAAGTAAAGGTCACTAGAAATTAGAATTGGTGCTCAACAGTCTTTTACCTCTAATAATACTAAAAGTTAAGTGATATCCAATTTTAAAAACTGATGAAACTGATAACCAACGCATTCAGTTTTTAATTGAAACAGCCAAGATTAAAACTCAGGATTTATGACTAAATCAAAATCACTTCCATTACAATGCGCTCTTCCTGTTTTATAATGTATAAATGTATAAATGTATAATGTCTCCTATGCAGACAGTAGTTTACATCTTCCTAAATACTACTTTCCCTCTTTAAGGATCTGAAATTTGTTCATTTGTTCACTTTCCCTAAAGTTGTGTGTGCATACATGTAATCATCTAACATTACATAAAATAAAGTATCCCTTGCATTATAAGAACTTTTTAAAAATTAGGTAATTTTTGTTTACTACTTTCCAGAGGATCAGCATCATATAAGGGAAAGAAAACAAATGCTCAGTAAACACTAGTAGTATATCATTTATTTTGCCAGATTATCTTAACAGAATAACAAAATGCATGGATTTGGATTTAAAAAAACAAAAAATTATTTATTTATTTTTCACAGTTCTGGAGGCCATCCCTCCATGAAAAGGTATCAAGAAGCTTGGTTTCTCCTTGACTTGAAGAAAGCCACAGTGCATTCCTGGTCTCTTTTGTATTCTTACAAGGGTGCAAGTTCTGTTGGATTAGGGCCTCACACTTATGACATCAATTGACCATAATTATCTCTTTGAAGCCCCTTTTTCTAAATACAGTCACATTGGTGATTAGAGTCTTAACTTCTGGATTTGGGGGGAATACAGAGCAGTCCAAAACTGACAGTAAATATTATCATTGTCTTGAAAGAGTTTTTTTTTTTTAATATGTGTGATTAGAAAATTGGGAGATAAGTGTCATGTAGGTGGATGTTATTTTGAAATACACAATGGAGAAAATCAAATATATACCAGTACTTCATGGGCAGGTATGGACTAGAAAAACTTTGGCTCAGGGGACAGAATATTATGATGGAAATTGACTAAAAATAATAATATTATATAGGAATATATAGGACATATGTAGAATATATATATTCCTTATATAGGAATTAGCAAGATGTGTATAATAGGTGTGTAAAATAGGCTAAGAATATGTGTTAGTGCTGAAGATCATGGTCTTGAAAATCTTAAAGGTGACAAAAGAGCTGCTTAAAGTAAAAGTATTTATTTCCTTCTTTCTTTACCCATAGCAAAGACTAGTAGAAGATAAAGGTTTTGTTTTTAATATCAATACATAAATCTGAGTTGAATTGATTCAATGCTAAAATGATCTGTTGGTGATAGATAAGATAAATAATTACCATTTTCTCTTGCTCTGAATTCCAGCTTTTCATTTTGGTACTTTAATGACTTCAATTTAAAGTTTCATTTTCCTGTCTAACTTGTTCTTATCCTTTCTTCCAGCACAAATTCTGTATTTCTACTAGCTCAATATCACCAGTACCCCTGCTATAGAGAAACCATACTAAAATCTACCCTATACATTTGCTCATGAACTTATCTTACCTGAAATGCTTTCTCCAACTGCTATTCATTAATCCAAGTTTTGTAAAGTCTGCAGTAAGTTCAACTGCTGCAGAAGTCAGCCTTGCCCAAGGTTTTCAATTAGGGAAATTTCTAACTATGCACAGATTGTACTCTTCTGCAAAGCATTTGATAAAATGCCATCTTGCAGAGATCTGTAGATATTTCATGCAAGTAAATTTGTCTTCATAACTAGAGGCAAAGATTTCATTTGCTCCCTCTTATACTGCTTAGCATTGCATTGTACCTAACACAGACACATGTAAAACTGCTGATTTTAATAGTAGAAGCTATGTTTTGGTATAGGTCAGATATTTAAGGAGAGAGAGAAAAGGAGAGAACTCTTAAAAGTCACAATTGGCAGTCATGGATCTTTGGTGTTTAATCCTTCCCATTGTATTTTGTGAGGGATTAGTAGTTTGTGATATTTTACCAACTATACTATGTCAGGTTCCAATGTTCACTTTCCATAGTGAGAAGAGATTGGGCTCTTCTGAAGCCTACCTTATGGATGGAAACTTCCAGAAAGATTTTATAAATCTTTTCTTCAGTTTTTTAATAAATATTTTCTTCAATTCTTGCCAAGGAAGGTGCCTCTTATCTTTCCTCTACAGCACACATTTTGGACATTACAAGTAATTAAGATGATGTATGAGAGGAAGGAAATGGTTTTATATTTGCCTTCCTGGTGGCTCTTAACCTTTTCAGGTAGTATCATGACTTGTACTACCTTCAATATAGGCCACAAAAAAGGTGACACCTCCAAACATTTCAGATATTATGAGACATCAGGATATTTCAGGATCCTATCTATCTTCACAATGTTTACTACCCATTCAATTTTAAAAATTCCAAATTATACCTATTTTGTGTGAATGGTAAGATGAATTTTATTTCCTATTGTTCCTTTCTCATAAAGGGGATTTTAAACTATTGATTAAAAAGGCAAACTTTAAGAACTTATCCTTTGGTAACAAAAAATTCTTAATGTGGTAAGAAATACTAAAAGTTTTAAACAGAGACTCAGTGTGGAAATTATGTAAGTAGTATATAGCCTTTACTTTTGGTGACAATACAGTGTATAATTTTGGTTCAGCTAATGAAAAGACTGCTGATGATTGTTAGCACCAGCTCATATTCAGTACAATATAATGTAGTATCTTCTTACTGACCTTTAATACCTACCAAGGCTCTGGTAGGTTTTGCAGGGAAAGGGCAAACAGGTACATGTCTTCATACCAAAGAACTTCAAAAATTTATCCCTTGATTTTATAACTTTTGCAACCCCAAATTTCTGTGATCTCTTTTGTTGGTATGGTATGGTTGGATAGACTTGTCCAAGTCTATCTTTGAACTCCATCTGCACTTGCTGTATCTTATTGCTTGTGCCACGCTCTTAGCAAATCTCATCATACTTTAATCTTGGATCTTGAAACTTTGGGAAAATTATCAGATTTGAAAGCTGCAGCTTTTAACAGAATATATACCTAACATCTGTTTTAAGATTATGTCTTTGTTCCAATGTCATTTGACTCCGTTATATTCACTTTGAAAGTAGATTGGGGGTGGAAATAAATTTTTAATTAAGTATCATATTCAGATAATTTGGAAATTAAGTTTTTTTAACATTTCTCAAATATTGACCCCTTTTTCTATATCCTTCCTTCATTAAAAGAGATGCGATTTGGGCCTTAACTCTAAATCTTGATTCTAGAATTACATATTTTTCAATTTTAACACACCAAAACTAAAATTTTAAGTGCAATACAGCAATGACTGGAACACTCAGAGAAACTCATGGCTTTCAAGAAATTGAAGTGGCTTTTTTATTTGTTTTACTTTATCAAAGACTTAAAATAACCTGATTGTGTGTGGGGTTTTTTTCCTTTTTCTAATTTGTGTTATTCATGAACCTATTATTTGCAAGCACCAGGTAAGATTCTTTCAAAACACTTGTTCAGACAATATCACATCTTTATTTAAATCAAATTAAGTTCAGTTCAGTTCCCACCTACTCTCTATAAACACATATATATGGTAAGACTTTCAACACTGGTCATTTGTTATGGCAATAGAACCCGTGGGGTATGCATGGTTCCACACAAGTGTGGTCATGTTTACACCATCCCAAAAGCAGACCCCCTGTTTTGACTGTCACAAGACCCTGTATTCCTATTAGCATGCAAGCTACTATGAATCCTAAGTGTACCAGGCCTGGTCTTCACCTCGAAATTAAGCACTGCTTAGTGGCTTTTCCTTAGCCTGTTCTAACCTAAAATTTCTTCATTTCAGCTCTGGGGGGGGGGGAAGAAAGTTTGCTTTCCATTTCAGTATAAGCAGTGTTCAGTCCTAAGGAACAATATCTTGTGGCATTCTTGGAGATGGAACAATTTTTTTTTCATCCTAATGGAAAATAATTAGAAATAAAACATAAGTTAATTTCTCAGTAGATCATCTGGCTCCATTAAAGTTTCCATAAATCCCCTTCCTGTGCTTAGGACTATTTATAAAAGCCATTGATTGGAGACTAGAATGTAGGGATTTGAAGCATTCAGGGCAGGTGAGAAGAATGAGCAGTGCTACGACATGGTGAGTGAGTCGCATGCTAAGCATGTTGCATGAAAAGGAGGAGGTCAGGAAGGGGGTTTGAAAAGCAGAAAGGCAAAAGTAGAGTGCTTAAAAACAGTTTCACACACTGATTTGCTATAATCACCATTAATCCCTATTTGGCTCATTAATGTAATGAGAGAACCTGGTTGAAAGTAAGTTCCAAGTAAGTTCTAATTCTATTTAAAGATTATAGTGCTGCTGACTATTTAATTACTTTAAGAAGTCTAAGCTATTTCTGTACTGTCAGAACTGAATAGAAGGATTTACAGCTCTCTATGAATATATTGCCTTCTTTGTGGATCCAGTAAACATCATGGTCTTGTGAGGATTTCCTGAAGATACAGGGTGTATGGTTAAAGAATTAAAATCAAATCAATAACCTTCCCTTTTATATGACTATAGAAGGTTATAATTAAAGCATTCACTATTCTTTAGAGATTGAATCTATCATTTATTCTCATGTGATCCCAAACCTTTCTTATGAAATTACAACTATATTTGAAGCTGAAGAAAATGCTGCTACAAAATCTTAAGATATTTTTTCTAAGTTGTGATAGACCAGCACCCTTTCCATAAAGGAATTTTTGGAACTTTCATAATGTCATTGTTTATATGTAGCCCAATTCTATTCATTTAAATGTCTTTAAAAGTTATGTTTTCTCTGGTTTAAATTCCAAACTATCTTATTGGCATAAATCATTTTTCTGCTTGAGGTTTTACAATCCGTAGTTCTGTTCATCTTGAGGTTAACTGAAGGTCTCAAAACACATCTTATGAGAAAAGGAAGAAAAAAGTCAAAGTTGTGTTTTCAAGGCCAGGAAAATGGTGACTTTATGATAGAAGTCTGGCATTTAATTGTGTTTCCAAATAAAAATATGTAAATAGAATGTGAGGGCTACAGCATATGAATTCTAATGAAAGCAGGAAATCAGTTAAGAGGCAGCATATCCTCATAGCTTGCAGGATCCTTGGTTCTAGCTCCAGTTCTGTAATAACTAGATCACTGACCTTTTGAAAGTCATTTATCCTTCCTGGGCTTCAGTTTCCTCAAGGATAAAATAAGAGGTTGCTGTAGATTCTGCCTAAAGTTCCTAAAAATCTGTAATTCTATGACATGGGCTATATATTATGGCTTCCTATCAGAATCAGTTCACAGGGAAGTACATTTTATCTTTGGAAATTACACAGTAAGTTTCCACTTGTTCTATTGAGCACTGCTATAAGTTGGACTCAGGTTGAGCAGAATCATGAAGGTTTAAGCAAAGTATTAATTCTAATATAAGGAGGGAAAAACCACAGGGAAATGGGGGGAGGAGAATGGAGAGAGAAATTTGCCTTTTATGTTGACTTCTGTGGAAATCCTCGGATGTCTAAGAAAAATCAAACTACATATGCTTAAAACTAAACTTGCAGTCTTCCTCATACAGTCTCTTTTAACCACATGGTAGTTGTCTCACAAGATGAAAGCCTCATACTTCCAATTTCCAGGAGAAACACCTTTGAGTCATGTAATTGATAGATTTGTGTTCAAAATACTCTCTATATATTTATCCTGAGAGCAACCCCTTCTATTTGTTACCACATTGACAAAGCTATTGTCATCTCTCACCTGTGTTACTGTGCCAGCCACCTATCCAGAGTCCCTGATCAACCCTTGCCCTACTTCAAAACCTAAATTGTCATAACCTAAGTTTGACCATGCATGTTATTTTTTTTCTATTCATTGCATATAATAACTTCCACATTAACACAAAATAAAAGCTGGTCTTTATAATAACAAGCATGGCTTCACCTTAGGATCTCCCCTAGCACTCTGATCTGACATCTCCTTATCTTTCTGTTCTTCTGGTATGTCTCCCCAGCTGTTCTCTTATTCACTCTGCCCCAGCTCACTGGCCTTTTTACTACTTTCCTTATTCTTAGAGCACAGAAGGGGCCTCTGCACTCAGCACATAGTACATACTCAGTAAATGTTTGGAGAATATATTAATTTTAGATGTTGTATTTCTGCCACGGGGCTTGTCTTAGTTTTACAGTTTCTATTCTCATCATTGTGTGTCTAGTTTATAAATGTCACCCTGACATCAACTTTGCACTTCATTTTGCCAAGTTCTCCCTGGGAAAACCTCACCATTTCTCTGTGTTCATGTACCACACTATACAAACTCTTCTCCAGAAGAAAGTCTAACATAGTAGTTGGAGTCATTTTTGATGTCATTAACTCCAGAGAAGAATAGTGGGAAGGGGAATTGGCCAATCCTACTTTCAAAGCAAAGCAATTTACAGACTAGGAGGCATGCCTTGTGGATGAGACAAACTAGAGAATGAAAGGAGGGAAAAAAAGATTATAAAAAATAAAATGGAAAAGTCATAAACTACACAGAGACACTGGAATATAAAATTGATATTGTAGACAAAAGTATGAAAACAGGTATTTAGCACACTTATAATTCCAGCAGCATGGGACACTGAAGTAGGAGGATTGCAAGGTCAAAGCCAGCCTCAGCAGTGAGGCCCTAAGCAACTTGGTGAGACCCTATTTATAAAAAATAAAATGGTCTGGGGATGTGGCTCAATGGTTAAGTGCTCCTGGGTTCAATCCCCAGTAAAAAGGGGGAAAAAAAAAAGGAAAAAAAAAAAAAAAAAAGAAGGACACAACTTACTTCATGATATTCTGGTATCTTCTCCCTCTCTCAATATATATTTAAATATTAAAAAGAGGCATTTAACAATAAAATAGGATGGTGATATTATGAAAAAACCAAGGTGAAGTCCCCAGCTAGTTTTTTTCTTTTATTTTGCTTTGAAATGAAGGAAGGGCTGGAGGGAGGGAGAGAGAAGGAAGGTAGGAAGGAAGGACAGGAAAAAAGGGGCTAATTCAAGTGTCCTGAGTCAAGAAGTCCCTTTTAGGAGTAAGTAGGAAGACTGCAAAGCTAGACAGAAGAGTCAAGACCAAGGACAATGACAGGCAGCAGCCATTGTAGGTTTCACCCATACTGGGACCCGAGGGACTAGAAAGACTGAGAGGCTGTGCTTGCAATAGGCCAGTGACTGTGTATCCGCTGGAACTTCTCTTCCTCTTTGTAATCCCTACTCAGAGAGGACAGGAGAGGCAGATAAGTGTTTGCATTTATTTCAGCCAGTAGTTTACTCAGTGCCCTGAATAATCCTGCTGGGTCCTGATTAAGGTAAGGGCAAAGGGGCAGGGCTTGTGAGGAATGAAGGCAGCAATGAGAAAAATATGGGAATGTCAGTTGTGCAGTTCCTTAATACTTTTTGACATGCATGGTTAAGGGTATAGAAAAGAAGCAAATAGAAAATGCACCTACAGGAAAAGATTAAATGAGATTCTTCCAAGAAGAGGCATATGTTCTAAATAGAACTCTATGGAAGGTATTAATGTAAATTTCTATAAGCATGAAAAAACATGTTCAGGAAAAGAACAAAAGTGATAAAACTAAAAAGATAAAACTAAAATTTGGAACTGGTACTAATTTGAATAGGAACAAAATATTTTTAATAGAAGTTGAAAATTAATTTATTACAAAATTCATTTAAAATATTCAGAATAAGAATGAGCTTGCTCTGAGGAGATGGACAATGGGGTCTCTTTCCTGTGTGGGTAGACAGGGCTGAATGTGGGTAGAGATTGTTTCAATTAGCAAACAGCCTCGTGAATTTACATGGAAATGTACGCTTTGGAGTGACAGATGAGGAATCCCTGAGCTGCAATAACTAAACACAGGCAGCATGATGTAAGAATGGCTCTGTCAGGAGTCAGCAAATTTTTATTTAGATTCCAGTACAATTTTAAGAGATGATGAACCCATTCAATGCATCAGCCATTGGCTGACTTTTAGATTCCTTTTTTCATGTAATTTTTCTGCACTGAATCCAGACTTCCAAAATTGTCTTGGTCACTTGTTGTCCTTGGAGTAAATTTTGCTATGGAAAATTGATAGTGAAGTTAAAAATCCTCTTCTAATGAGCTATCAATGTGGATAGAGCCCTGGGATTGGGAAGACTGTAAATCCTTATCTTTGTGGAAACAGAGGCAGAAGGGATAAAAAGGAATAAATTATGGGATTAAAGAATGAGAACGGATTATAGAAGGGACCCTGGGTCCCCATTGTGCCCTTAGGGTGTTCAGGAGCTGAGGACAAAAGGGTGGGTATGCTGCGTTACTCACTTGGCCAACTGGGTGTGTGATCATGACACATGCAAAGCAGAGATTAAAAAAACAATTTTATATTTAAAAATTTAACATAAGTGTCGAAAACGTTACTATGGGTAAAGTTATAACTTATTTGTTCTTCTTAGCTTTGGTTTATGGTTTAGTCCTTCTTTGTATGTTCAGTTACAAAAGGTGTCAGTCTGTGTTGGGGATACCTCACATGACAGATACTTTTTCATTCTTAAGGACTGTGAAGTAGTCCTGGGTATGGACGTGGAAAAAAGATAAGGTTTGAATTTGAGGCGAAGCTCCCAACTATGCCAGAATCATGCAAATCCTTTTTTCTCTCAAACATTCAGTGAAATAGTCCCTCAGCCCCCCTGCACCTGTGGGAACCCAAGGCAGGGATGACAACAAGGTGCAGTTAGAAGAAAAGGTCCTGGAAAACAGCATGCAGTTTGGTTCTGACTCCATCCCCTGAAGTTCTTTCTACCCTTGCCTATTCATTTGTTAAAAGAACAGATCAAATTATTTCTGAAATCTGAATCTCAGTCATTAATATGTGACCTTGGTTGATTTCCAACTTTTTTTTTTTTTTTTTTTGGTCATATTTCCTCATCTGTTAAATTGTTCAGTGGGATAATAGTAGTTAACTTTCTTATTTTCTTCCATTCTTCCCTCCTCCTTCCCTCCCTCCATCTTTTTTCTCTTCCTCCCTCCTGCCCGCCCTCTTCCCCCCCCCCTTTTTTTTCTTCTTAGAATCCAGTGAAATAGGGCACATAAAAGCATTTAAACACTGAAAATTTGGCATATAACTTCAAGGTATTGTAATATTTAAGCAAAATATTTGTAGGTTTACTTCTATTGAGTGTGCATTATATGCCAAGCATAGCATGGCGTGTTTATAATACATTGTCCTTCAGAGAATTAGTACACCTTCAAGGTAGTTATTATTCCCTGCCATAGATCAGAAATTGATAGAAGTAAATTGGAATTTATAGAAGTATTGATAGAAGTAAAGAGACTTATGTATGATCAAAACATAATAGCAGAATTTAGGGATTCAAACCAAGGTCTGTCTTCTTATTTCCTATGACTTTAAGAGAAACAGTCATGAGGTAAACCAAGACAGCTAAGCAGTGGGGGCTTTCTTCTCTGTGTGGACTGCGTGTAATCACTACTCTTCTGTTTCCTTAGGATAAAAACACCAAGGGGGTCTGGATATGCCTGTATGGTGGCATAGAACGTCATGTGGAGAAGGTGTTTCTTTTACCTGATGATATTTGTATCAGTGCAAAGTCTCATCCCTGCAATCTGAGTGTTGATAATGATATTATGTGCTGAGGATTTAGCAGCTATATGGAGAAATACATATTTTGAAAAGACCCCTCATATGGTTTAAACAGACTGTCCTCTTAATAAGAATGCCTATTATTAAAATTCTTGTTTTTTTCTTAAAAAGAAAAAAAGGTTTTTGTTTTCTTTGTGAAAAATTTTTAAAATTTTATTCTAATTACTAAATAGCTATAGCATTGCTTTTCAGAAGAAAGAGGAGAGAGTCAGCTTGTACTGTCAATTAGTTTCAAAAATAGTGACCAATTAATTTCATAATCATTTTCAAAAGGAACAAGTAACTGTGAGGACACAGCTGTTAATAGCTAATTTTTTTTTCTTTCATTCTCTTATCAAGGTGACCAGGGAAGGGCTGCATCCATCCTGACAAATATCTGCTTTAAAGGTTTAGGTTCCTTTGGGATCTTTGTTGCCAGAGTGTAAAAAGGCCTGGGATAGTTGTTTTATTTGATACTAATTCAGTTGGGCAAGCCATAACCAGGAGTGTCACATCTAAATGTCTGGACACACTGTTCATCTTCCCTCCGTGATTGGTCTCAGACTATAGTACTATGTCAAGGTTCATTTGATCCAAAGCATTTCAGCATCAGCTTTTACCTCTCACTGGCTCCAATAAAGGAATTTTCCAGAATGTAAAGGTCAAAGATTCCTTAACTTTTAATAATTTTAGTGTATTGCTTTTCAGGTTCTTTTTGCAGATCCAGAGATAATTTTTCTCTTAGTGTTAAAACTGTTAATTGCTACTTGAGAATAAGGATAATTTTTATTTTCTAATGTAAGTTTGTTGGGTTTCAAGGTGTTTCTTGACAGTGGTGTGTGTGCATTTGTGTATATGCATGTAAACCAAACCATTACATTGAAAGAAACCAATTCACATATCCTTATTATGCATTAAAAAAAATCTATTTAAAGTGCTTCCTTGTAAATATGGAAATAACCATCTTTTTTATTCTAGATGTAACTTTTCTCTTTCAGTGGAAATCTTATTGTAAGTCAAAAATTATTTGACAGCATTTTCACTTCTAATAAATTTTTAAAATTATTAGCCTATCCCAAGTGCATAAGCTCCCTATGCATCCCGTTTTAATTTTCAGGAACATTCATTTTTGTTAATTCTTATTAACCATTTTCAATTTGATTAACAATATGATGATGTTCCTAGGAAAGTTGATTAGAAGCCAAGTTTCTTGGAAGTAACATTGGTATCCATAAAGAGGTAAAAAGTTGAAAGAAGACTGTAGTACAGACACAGCAGGTCTTCATGGAAGACAAAGGACAGAAAGCATTGAGGAGAAATTAAAACACCGTGCTTCACTTCATCCATTTCTACTTCATTTTGGGGGGATAGGGGTGTGTGGTAGTGGGGATTGAACTCAGGGGCATTCCACCACTGAATCACATCCCCAGCCCTATTTTGTATTTTATTTAAGATAGAGTCTCACTGAGTTGCTTAGCACCTTACTTTTGCTGAGGCTGGCTTTGAACTTGGGATCCTCCTGCCTCAGTCTTCCAAGCTTCTGGGGATCATCTTGCCTCAGCCTCTAGAGCCACTGGGATTATAGGCCTGTACCACCATGCCCAGCCATTTCTACTTCTTCATATTTCAGTTATTCATTGTCCTTAATAGATGATACTTTCTGTGGCTAATCTGCAGGTGTTCTTTTCCCAAACAACTGGGTGTTTGGGCTACCTGAGTGTGTTGTGGATTGCTGTGGCAGAAATGGTATTTAGTATTGACTTTGTTATCTCTGATCCTCCTTCTTTGATATATGTGTGACTTGGAGTCTAAGAGTTGACAATTAGGGGCAGTTGAGATAAATTTATTAAAATATAAAGCAGTTATGAGAAGCATGATAATTTCAAATTAATAATTCATTAGAATCTACTCCAAGTATTGAAATATGCTCCAAAGAGCTTGTTGTCCTTAAAAAGAAATACTGCCAAACATGTGCCTAATTAGTTAACTTTCATATTTTACCTTGTTTTTTTTCTGCTCTGTGAAGTTAAAAAGCTGTCCCATCAGTGACTTATGAGAAAAAAAAAAAAAAGGTACTATTTTAATCTTCAAAAAACAACAGCTTGCAGGGGTCAATCCTTTAAAGTAGAGGCTTCACTGGTTGCAATTATTAATCAGTTTCCTTCAGGAAATATATGAAATTAAATATTAAAGTACAGATCTAAACAGTTCTACAGTCTCAGGGCTTCTAAGGGCATGATTTTCTTACTGTCCTGAAATAGCTGACCTTCCTCAATCCAAATGTAGACTCTGCATGAATATGAAATCCTTCATTTCATCCCAGTACCTCTTCATCTGGGCTTCATTTACGTTTTAGCACTTCATATCTCCTCTGATAGGCACAGTTTCACAGAAGTTAACCTTCTACCACGGCGTAGTTACCTGCTAAACAAAGATCTTGTTTATCAGAAGGAAACTCTGTGGTTTTCAGTTTGTTCATTAAGATGACAAGATTCATTTACTAGTCTTATGTACCAGGCACTCATCTCATTCCTGGGAATCAGTAAACAAAAGACCCTCTTTCATAAAGCTTTCATTTTAGTGATGATAAAAGATAATGATAAGCATGTCGCATATGCACATTACGTGGTGTGTTAGTTCTGTGACAAAAAGAAAAAAAGAAAATGTGGATGTGCATAAGGGAATCAGAAGTGGCAAGGTATATGTGGGGTTGGGGAGGACAGTTGTAATTAAAAAAAAAGATGTTCTCTATTTGCCTTATTAGCCTTATTAAGGTAGTGACATTTGGACAAAGTTGTGAAGGAGGTGATTAACCTTAACAGCAAGGATATCTGGAGTGAGAGCATTTCGGGCACTGGAGGAGATAGAACTAAGGCCCCAAAGTAGAAATGCAAGGAAGAGCAAGTTGCTTGTTCACCTGGAGTAGAGTGAGGAAGGTGGGGTGGGGTGGGGTTGGAGAGAGCCTGAGATGAGATTGGAGAGGGACAGGAGGGCTCTGCCTAATGCAAACCAGGGAGGGCATAATTGGCACAGACTCAGTTTGCCCTGACATAAATGGAAAACTACTACAAAATTCTGAGCATAGACGTGATATTGTCTGACTTGTTTGGATTTCATTTACATTTGAGTGCAGAGTCAACAAGTTTAACTAGACTGGAATTGAATTCATCAAGACAAAAAATTAAATATATTGCCTTTGGAAGCTATAGACATCTTAGTAAATTATATTCATAGCAAATAATAATATTAATGGCAAATAATAATATCCACAAGTGTTAATTCAGTTAATCCTCACAGCATCCTATAAGAGGCAAATTATTGTTTTCATTTTACAGAAGAGGAATGTGAGGCCCAGGAAATCAGTTGGTTGCCCAAGATAACACAGCTACAAGGGACAGATTTGGATTTAAATCTAGGCATTACAGAGAATGCATTTACATAATTCTGCACTATTTGTGTATTAAAACAAACACTATATACCAAAGCCCAAAATAGGAAAAGGTAATAGATCCTGCCTATTTTAGAATTAATCTTTTTTTGCTGGTTTACAAGGAAAGGATTATAGAACTGGGAAGGTTTGATAGTGCTTATATTGCATTAGATAGTTTAGCCTATGCAGTGAAAACAACCAGTCTCTCGCCAAGGGTTTATTTCTTCATGGGTTTACAAGCCTCTCAAGAGCTATTGCAGCTCCTCTTCCTTCTGTCTTCATTCTAGGGCTCAGGCCAGTGAATTAGCCCTTATCTGGGTCATGTCTGTATCATAGTTTCTGGGAAAAAGAATCTCAAACCTTCTCCTTTGTAGACAGAATTTGCTTCTACTCACTCTCCATTGGCCACAGTAAATCACGTGACCATTCCTGAGTTCAGCAGAGCAATGCAATCTACATTGCTGTGAACTGGCCCCATAGAGAGGGAAATGAAACAGTTCATGAGTAGATTCTAATCTACCACAGAGTTGCTGCTTTAATAGCAGTCATTTTCCAGGGGTGGAAAGGCATATAAAGAAAAGATTTTTTAAAAAAACCAACAACAGCAGCCAATGATTGCCTTAGATTATGTAAACCAGTGACTAGGCAGAGAACCTATAGAAGCAATTTGATTGACACCTTTCTTGAATTGAGTTATAGAAAGGCATAAAAAATAGTCTTCTGAATTTTCAGTGAATGAATTATAAGATAGCATAAGACCCATTTCTTCTGAAGGTAAGTAAATGTACCATACCCTACAATGTTGGTGGGTAATCTCAACTTCAACTAGCTGTATATTGTATCTTATCAAGGGAAGAGATTGACAAGATTTAAACAGACTACCATTTCAGTAATGTACCTGTCTGGTTACGTTAGAAGATACATGTAATTTCATACTCCATCAGTTAAAATGAGAGCTCCTTGAGGACAGGGTCTGTGCATTGTCAGCATTTTGTCTTTTCCATCTAACATAATGCTTGACAAATAGTGATTCAAAAATCACAGAATGACTGGATGAGTAATGGCTAACTTGAAACCAGGTGAATTCTTTTAATCAATTTATCCTGAAAGCAAGAAATTTGCCAGTGATTTGAATAATTTGGTTTTAGCTCCTTGTGCCTCAGTCCAAAAATCTTCAGGAATGGATCCATAGAATGGGCTATTCAGGTTAAGTGGCCACTCTTATGGGACACAGAGGAGAAGTCTTCTATTTAGCAAAAAGACGTTTGTTTTGCTTTTTTCTCTCCTCAAAGAGGCTTGGTATTTTTTTTTTAATATTTTATTTTATTTTCTAAGTTGACAAAGGATATATATTCATTGTGTTCAACAGTATGTGTATATATATATACACACACACACACATACTTGTATTACTTCACATGGTTACTGTTTTTGTGATGAGAATACTTATAATCCGTCAGCATGTTTCAAGGATACATTATATTGTGACTAACTATGGTTCTTATGTTGTAGAAGAGATCTCTCAAACTTATTCTTTCTAATTGAAGTTTTGTATCCTTTGATCAACATCTCAATATCCTTCAGCCCTGCCAGCCTGTGGCTACCACCATTCTACTCTTGATTTCTGTAAATTCAGCATTTTTAGATTCCACATGAGTAAAGTCATGTGTTTTGTTTTGTTTTGTTTTGTTTTTCCATGCATTTCATGGTTTGTTTCTGTTAGGATAATGTCTCCTAGTTTCATCTATGTTGCTGCAGTTAACAGGATATCCTTCTTTTTATAGCCCAGTAGTATTTCACTGTGTATTTATACATCATATAATTTATGCATTCATTCCTTGGTGGACACTGGTTGTTCCTAGTTCTTGGCTATTAGAATAGCACTACAGTAAACATAGAAGTGCAGGTAGGTCTTTAACATATTGATTTCATTTTCTTTGGTTGTATACCCAGTAGTAGGACTGCTGAATCTCTGATATTGTTTTAAAAGGTGTAAGCTGTGTGCCTGAAATTTTCTTGAAATTTAGGGTAGTTTTATAATATTCTTCATGAGGTTAGTTTATCTTTTGGAGAACTTATTTTCCTTAAAATCTTCAGTAGCTAAGTTATTCACTACAATTTCTCTTTAAAGCCTATGCTCCCTACCTCTCTACTTTTCTTACAGGTCTGAAATTATTATAAATCAAATTGATCTAAAAATGGAGAAAATATGAACTTTTCTCATGTATAGCTGAATTCACAATTTAATATTAGTGTTATGCTATTAAGCAATGTATAAAGTTGTTTTTTGTTTTATTCTGAATTTATTTTCCCTTTGCAAAAGGAAGAATACATTTAGGAAATAAAATGTTATTTTGCTTCTTGTTTTTTTAAAAAGAAGACATCTTCATGGTTTTTAGATCCAGGAAAAAATAAGAAAATTTGTAATGATTTTTAATTTTTTTAAAAAGGAAAATCTGTCTTGTTAAATTGTGTAACAATTTTCCTCTTTTAACAAAATGAAAATTCTAGAACTTTTGCACAGATAATCAAAACTGTGGAAAGAAATTGGTCTTTTTGTTTTGTGATGAACTTCTTTCTTATCTGATAGGTTTCTTTTTTATAGAGAAACAGGACTGTTAAATTTAGCTCTGTCAAATACTCCAGGATCAAAGCTCCCTGCTAAGTCCCAAAATGGAATAACTGCCACCAACCTTTCAACCACAAGTCTTTATGAACCTGGACTTTCTGGACTGAAGTTAGAAGTCTATGAATTGAATTCCCTTTATATAAAGTTTTACTTCAGATTTGTGCCCTTAGCTTGGTTTCCCCTCAGGGATCCTTTTACTTCACTAGAATATTCTCTGGAAAATGATACCTTACAGTGACTTGTGTCTGAATCTTTCAGAATTTTTATCTTAGTTGCCAATGCTCCAAGACTTCCTCCAGAGTCTAATTTGTTATCAATTCATTATTCAGTTCAGGATAGAATTTATTTGATTTTTATTGTGATTATTTCTATCCTGGCATTTTTTCTCATCCCTCTGATCTAGGACTGGAATTTTGTAATATAGCATTAGTTTACTTCCCTTTTCTTCCACAAAGAAGGTAGAAGACTACAACAACCTGCTCCTGTTGCTGGTTGGAGAACAGCACCTGCATCCAGGCCCTTCCCTTTTTCTAACTGGTATTAACTGGCACAGGGCAATTGAGAATAACCAGTGTGCATTCATCTTCTCACATTCTAAAGCAGGAAAAGCTTTCACAAGAAGTGATTCATATGCAAATCTGAAAAGCTCTTTACCTCCTCCTTAGAATTGACTTAGCTTTAAAATGCTCTTCTTTTTTTGAGAGTAATAATGAAGTTAATTGTTCTGGAATATCTGTGCTACAGCAAGAAGGGACCTTCCATACTTTTAGGACATGTCCAACAACTATGTCCCCACCCTCATAGGGGAAAGTGGTCATTGAAATAGACACGGACATCTCGAAATACCTAACCTTCATAATTTCAAGATAGATCCCTAGATAAACTACATAGAATACATGGGTGAAACTGAAATGTCAATATGTTAACGAAACTTGTTTGGCTGACTTTAGAATTTTTTTTTTTGACATGAATGGGTATCAAATTTGAGCTTAGGAAAATACCACATGATATTTGCTGACAACTCCTTCTACTTTCTATTGAAGTTCTATTTGAATTAAATAACTTCAAAATCTTTCTAATTCCACTATGCATTTTCAAAAAGATTAGAAACCACATGACAATTAAATATAGAGTGATTATATATTCAACAATAATTCTTCATTTTCTGACTATTTAATAAACCCGTGAATGTAAGCAAGTAATAGTTGATTCTATAAGCTTATTTATGTTTTAAAAAGTTGATTTCATAATTAGCATAATATTTTTGAAAGTGCAAATTGAAAGCAGTTCAAATGATTGCTTCAAACTTCTTTTTCCCAGTAGGTTTTAATTATTATTTTTTTCTGTACTAAAGAGAAGCTTGACTATTTTAGCTTAGAATCCCATTATTATTTTTTGATTAAAAGTAGTCTTCAGGTTTATACACATAATAATTGTATTACTTTTAACCTTTCTCCCCCCTAAGGCTTACCACAATGTCTACACCATAGTAGATATTCAAGAAACAAATGATGAAATTTGACAGGGAATAAAAGATCTGTATTTGTAACCAGCCAATTAAATACATTATATTTCAAGTGAACAGTTTATAATTCTTCTTATTTAGCTCACTTCTTTGTATAATCTAGTTTGTTACCCTTCGCCCTGGAAAAAAAAAAGTAGATTTGAACTACAGTTCTGTTAATTATTCATATTCCCTATGATTATTTAAACATATTTCTTAGCTGAATTACTGCAAGTTGTTCTTTATTATCTCTCTCTTTGTCTCGCCCGATGTTAGTTTCATATTCCAAACTGCCAACAAATGAAGCTTCTTAATACATATTTTGATCTTAATTAAGAGTATCCATTGATTTTCATATAAAATTCTGAATTTTCATATAAAATTTAGAATCTTTAAAGGGTAACTTAAGTCTTTTCTCATGTGGCTTTGCCTGAGAGTTCTAAATTACTACTTTCCTTTTCCCAAGTACACTTTTCCTTTCAGCATTTCTGTACCTTTGCCCCCTATATTTCTTCTGCCTTAGCGTACATCATTTCAAATCTTCATCCTGAATTATCCTGGTACGATTTAATAATTAACTGAGATGCACATCTAGTACTTTTTGGATGAGTTTCACCAGTCCTCACCTATTCAGTCAAACCATGAACTTATCCCAGTGTTTACAAGGCCCCTGGCCCTTCTTGGAAAAGGAATGTAGCATATGTTTACCTTGTAATCAGCTCTATCAGAACTGAACACCTTTCAGAGAAACCATTTGCCTCATGCCCAGTGGTTGGCACATTGAAACCTTTAAAGTGTCTTAAACTATGGAATTTATAATTTGTTTAGATATTATTTGTTTGCTGGCGAACAAAAATTTTTGAAAGAATAAATAAAATGCCCCCCCACAAAGCACTATAAAAATAACAGTTTATAAAGAAGTTATTAACTGAGTACTCCTGCCCTGCTACTTCTAGCCAGAACATACTCGGAAATCTAGATTCCGTTCAGTCTCCTATGTGTAGATGCTAGGTGGCCATAATGCTTATTGCACACCTTACTAAGTCTCTTTAGATCAAAGAATCATTGTTCAGTCCTATTCCTGTTAGCTTAAATGTACCATAACAGTGGAAATATTCTTTTTCAATATGCTGCATGAATTTATATCAAGGCTTGATAAGCGAACTGTCAGAAATCCTAAATTCATCAGAGACTGCATTATTTTTATGTAGATAAAAAGATATGAGGCTCTATTCTATTACATGAGTTGTCATCATAATATTACAGTTAAAGCTAATGAACCATTCTCTGGCATTTGAAAAGCCAGTTAATGGAGCATTTTCCTGACGAAGCTCAAGTTTATAAATGAATTAAGTCTGTTTGTGTGGGTGTTGTAATGATTATGAAATTATTCCTCAATGTTATAAAATATCCCCTTTCTGCCCCCAATTAAGGCCAGCATGACCTACAAAAAGAAGCAAGTCACATTCATTTAATCAAAATTAGATATGCAGGGCTTTGAGGGGAAAAATAATCCTATAAAGAATATTAGTTGTCATAGCAAACATTTCTTGCTGAAATCTGAGTTGTATTGATCTTTAAAAAGTTTTTTTGTCACTCAACTCCCACCGATTACCACACCCTTGGTGTACATTCATGTTGAATATCCTTTTCCTGTCTCTCAAGAAAATATTCAAGAAAAATCTTTTTTCAAGCCTCAATGACTTTTTGTCTATATTTTGCTCTTTCTTTTTGAAATTCCACTGAATTTGAGATGAATTCCAGATATCAGAAGAAGAGTTTCATTTGGGTGGGGAGGGACAGTTATGTTTAAGCACTGTGAGCCAGCTGTTATAAATTGGCAGTCCTCACAAGAACCCTGCGGCAATTTTTAATAAACCAATTTCAGAATTTTGTTGTCTTATTAAGACAGTAAACTACCAAAAAATCTCAAATATATTAATTTACTGATATTTGATATTCCCTTACCATTATGTTTTTTAAAGACCATAATTTATATTTTATGCTAAAATAAACTATTTTTATATGACCTAAATATAAAATAATGAATTGCATGAGTATAAAGACATGTTATATATTATTAGAAGTATAACATGTATTTAGATAAAATTACATTAGCCTTCTATTTGAATCCCTAGACCTGAACTAATCAAAGATTGAACTGAATGGTGATATTCAGTTTTAGCCACTGCCTATTGACTTCTTTTATTTCAATTCATTAGCTAATACTGCCTTTCAAAAATCTGAGAATCTTAAAGCTCAACCAATTTTATCTCAGTTGAATGCCAAAATGACAGCATTAAAAAATCATATACACTAGGTTTTCCAAGTTTCTACATGTTTATTATCTCCTTTAAAGCATTCACATGACTCACTGAATTTTTTCCATATGCTCAGCTGTTTCTTACATTGTATTGGCAGAATCTATAGTTCTGGCTTTTTCTTTCATATAGAAGAAGGACTTTTTAGTGCATGCCTTCTATTTACACAGTGTCTCTTATTATCTTGACTACAGTTGAAGTTATTTTCAAATTCAAATTTAATGTGGTGCTAGTGTTGGATATGGTATTGAAAAAAATGTTGAAATTGAAATCTAAAAAACTGGGTTCAAATTCTGACTCAGACATCTGTCAGCTGTGACTGGACAAGTCACATACTTCTATGAAAGTTAATTTTGTCCCCTAAAGATGAAAATAATAATTATATTAGCTACTTAACTACTTCAGTCCGTTTTAGAAAGATCAGGGAGATAGGAGGATATAGATAAATTTTGAAATAAAATTCCAACATATATTTGAAACATTTATCTCAGAATATTATATTTTATTTTTTCATTCAATGAAGGAAGAATGTATCTAGAGAAGTTGAAGAACTAGACCAAGTGTGTTGAGTGGAAAGTTTCATAGCCAGACAGGGTTTATAGTGGGATTATTAAAACTTGATTTGTTCATTCATGTTTATATTTTATGTTTGTTATTTATAGTTCATATTTTTAATTGCATATCATTTTAAGTATGAAAACTTATAAATTTAAAGGGTATATGCATTGTTTTTAAATTTACCTTATGATTACCACATGCCATGAGTAACATTTTGAGGGATTAAAGGATAAATTAAAATGAAATAATGAAAAACCAAAATACAAATGTTATATAACTTTATTTCTGTAAGTGTAGATTTCGACAAAGATATTTTGAATGCAAATTTTATTTTCCCCTTTTTTTGTTTTTTTATTTTTTGTACTGCATATTGAACCCAGGAGCATTTAACCACTGAGCCACATCCTCAAATTTTTTTTTAATTTTTTATTTTGAGAATGGTTTCATTCACCAACTTACTAGCACCTCACTTAGTTGCTGAGGCTGGCTTTGAACTCATGATCCTCTTGCCTTAGCCTCCAGAGTCACTGGGATTACAGTTGTGCATTGCACCTGACTTGAATGCAGATTTTAAACCAGAATCAAAAGGTTCTCTTATAACTGAAGTGAAAGTTTTTTTCCTATGGAATATTTTGTGGGAATTAGAAATAAGTATTAGAATTCCCTTAGTGGCTACTGTATTTTCCCCTGTGACATATAATGCATAGCATTTTAAAGTGAATACTAACTGAATAAAATAATTATAGAAATGTCTTTTGTTAACTGTACAAGATATTTGCCATAATGGTTATTATTACTATAATACAGCTTTGTGCAAAGCAGGTTCACAAAAATGTGATTCTTTACTGAATTACCTGGCTATATAAATCTTCAGAGATAATTTCTGCTTTCAACATAACTTTAAAAATCATTGTTAAGTAACAGTTCAAAAATGCCAACATCTCAAAAATTTGGCAAGAGTAATTTGCTTTTTTGCTTAAGATTCTTACCTTGTTTTATATAGAGAATTATATATTGGAACTATTCTAAGGACTGAGAGGGTGATAAAATCTTAGTTGTAATATTACTTTTCTCAGTAGCAAATGGCTCATGTCTTCTACTTTAATCTATACTGGAAATTTATATGCCTGTTTAAGAGAAGAACTCATTTGTAACTGAAAATACAATAAAACTGAAATAAGTGGCCAGAAAATTTTAATAGTTTTTTAGGGCAGATAGATCTCTACTCATGCAGGTTTTTTATATAAGAAATTTTAATGTGATTTTTCTCCAAGGTTAACTCTTTCTTAGGCATGAAATGAAATGATTCTAAATAGCTCAGGAAAGAAAGCCAGTGTGTTTTCTATGCATTATGTAAATTCTAAACTTGATAATCTAATTTGTATGAATTTGAAAATATCTTTAATAATATTTTAGTTATTGGCATGCAGCCCTAGAAGAAGTCCTTCATCCATGTGTAAAAACATATGTCAGGGAAATAGTAATGATTATTGAATTGTTATTATTATTATTTGATTGATGGAATAGTGGCACAGAAAAATTAGATAATGTATCATGTTTAAGATCACAGTCAGTCAATTTTAGTTTCCTTGATGCTGAACTACACTGCTTTGAAAAACATATAAGTTAAATGTTAATTATTTCAAATAAAATATACACAAACATCTTTGAGTGACTGCCAGGGAAATGTCAAGTTTGCCCTTTTTTCTTAAAATCTCACATCTATAACTCATTCATGTTTATAGCCTGGAAAACTTTTTAAGTTGATTCTTATTCCTCCTTTTTATGCATAGTGAAACTGTATATTACAAACATCCCAAGTTAGCTAGTCTATGTAATGTTCTGCCTAACATGATATGCGTGATGCCTGGGGAGGAGCAGGAAACACTTCTGCATCCTATCCAGCATCTCTCCACATGACCTGTGTCCATGTGGTGGAGCTACAAGGTCAAGGTGGTTTCCATCACTGACTCATCATATGTGGAATAACTGCCTTGGAGTTTAGTGAACATAAAAGATTAATGAAATATAAATTTCTCATTGATGTTGATTATGATACACTTTTGATATGACATTGCCTTTCATGATTTGTTTATTAGCAGCATAACCTATTCAATCCTGAGTAATATGTATTTATTTTCTGAGGAATGTATGACTAACCCTATAAATGGCATTTAATAAATCTATCTAATATGTAAAATTATGAATTTGTAAGAAAATAAACTCACAGTATTTATTATAAAATTAGGTTGGTTAGGTATGGTGGCTTATGCATGTAATACCAGAAGCTTGGGAGGCTGAGGCAGGAGGATCACACATTTAAGGCCAGCCTGGGCAACTTAGTGAGGCCCTAAGCAACTTAGGGAGACCCTGTCTCAAAATAAAAAATGAAAAACAGAAGACCGAGGATATGGTTCAGTGGTAAGAACACCTGGGCTCAATCCCTAATACCAAGGAAAAAAAAAAAAAGAAGTTCAAATTTAGATAACTTCCAGAAACATAGAAATACCCACCACACAAATGGGACAGTGATTGTCATAAATATTTTATAGGGGAATATTACAGAACTTTCCAAAATTAGTTTGCCAATATAATCATTAATAGTACTGGAAATAGAACCAATGTGGGCTGCATTTTTGTGACTGCCTGTGTGTTGTAGAATGTCACTGCCTTTGTTTGTTCATTTACACTTCCTCTCTTCCCGTTTATAAAGCACACGTTTGTTCTGAAGCAAGTAGGGTCTGCAGGTCGGGGAGTGTGTGGATGATGAATTGGAGCCTGACAACTTGGGATCTACAGTGGCTTCTGATACAGCCCAAATTCCTAAGAAGTATGACTTTGGGAAAATACAAAAATAAAACGTAACACACAGCAATTGAAAGAGTTTAGTAATAGCTTTTCAAATCAACTCACTAATGCATGGACAGTGTTTAATAACCTCTTTCTAAATACTTCTTGTATGCAGTATTTCCTTTTTGTATGTAGCTTAGCATTTCAGTGCTACAAAATTACTAATGTGACATTAAATATTTTTCTGTGTTGAAAACATCTAGTTGTATAGAGATGTTGACTATAGAGGGACAAATCATGGTCACAATATATGGAAAACTCTGACAAAAAAAGATAGATGAATGTCCTTTCCTCAGAATCAGATGGAGACAGGCTTCTACCTTATATTCATAACCAGGGAGGAAGAACATAAGTAGATATATTGATCTGTTATTAAAAATCGTTTTAGATGTTTTTATTTCAAGAACATTGATAACTTTCCAACAATAGTAAGTTAAATAAATTATATTAATTTCACAGAATGGATTTTTAAGGAGTTGTGGAAACACCAAAGAATTAAAGACATTTCTAACAAAAGATTTATAGATCTGTGAAGGTCTCAGAAAAAATGCTGAAGAAGTAAGTAACAAAATATTACATATAATTTAATTCATATTATATAAAGGGTAATTATCTATTGTAATTATAATTTTGCTCAAAGGTAGAATCTTAACTTTTTTTGATAATAATATGATAGACAAAAGAAAAACATGGAAAATTTATTTGTAACTACATTCTACCCTACACTTTATTATCTTTATAATTTGATATAATGTGAAGGATGAATGAAAGCCTTTTGGTGTTACATGGAAAAATAAAGATAAGTTAATGGAGTACACTAATACATAGAATTGTCATTTATAATTTCAATTATATATGTGGAAGATTCCATTATTCTCAGAAATAAAATCTCCCAATTACTAGCCAAAACTATTGGTAAAAATTGTTAAGAAACTAAGCATACCAACATTATGAACAAATTCTTCATATGATACATAATTATAAGCTTTGCTTAGACTGAAATTTTATTTCTATTCTAAAGAATTTTTGAGTATATAAAAATTTATATTTAACACTAACTTATGCCACTTAATTTTAAGAAAGAAAGCAGAGGAAACTGGCACTTTCTCATTAGGTTTAACAGTCAACTATTCAAGAAATACTAAAACTCAAAGTTGAAATCCATTACTTCTTTTTTAAATAGAAATAAGAGCATAGTAAGTAGTTTTATGTGATTTATTTACTTTACTTTATAGTTCTATCTAGGATAGGTGTACATGCAATCAAGTTGGTCATGCTGAACACATTTTTATTTGTCCTGAGGCATTTCCTTGAAAAACCTGTAGCTGATTATAAAGCATCTTCCAGCCCAGATAAAGTATGTGTTATTTCTGCTTTTTTAATTCAAGAAAGTGAGTAAAATATTTAGAATCTAAAAATATCCGATTTTATTTTACTCTCCCCACCTAATCTCATTGCCTTAAGTCTGAATATGAGGCCAATGTCCTAATTAGTTGAATATTGGTTACAGCATAGAAGAGCACAGTGTTGGTTTGCTTTTTGTCAGTGAAAGCACAACTTACAGGAGGAAAAAATTATTTGGGGTTTATTGTTTTAGAGGTTCAGTCCATGGTTTCTGACATCGTTGTTCTGGGCCCAAGATGAAGCAGAATATCATGGCAGAAGGTCATGGAGGAGGGATGCTAGGGTTATTGAATCAGGGGAGTGGAGAGCTCCAAGGACAAAATATAATACTCAAGGGCATGCCCTCAGTGACCTCCAGCCACTTCCCACCTGCCTTTAGTTTCCATCCAGTGATCCATTCAAATTATTAATCCGTTAAAAGGTTTAAGCCACCGATTAGGTTACAGTTCTCATTATATAATCACTTTACCTCTGAATATTCCTGCATTTCTCATGAGCTTTTAGGGGGGCACTTCATATCCAAACCAAAGGAAGCGCAAAGATGAAAATTGTATATAATATGGTCTAGATTTCCAAGTTCTGAACAAGAACATGATAAAAGTTTTAAGCTACTAGAGGAGTATGAGCCCAGGAAAGCATATTTCAGGATAATTACAGTATTTTTTTTATCTCAAATGAACCAATAATACTTATTGTTAGAATTCCAACACAAATGTAATAACTTGGTGTTTTTTTTATAAATGTTACTGCCATGTGTTGCTAAAATGTCACTTTAGAATAGAACAGAACACCTGCTAGATTATTACTCCTGTTAATGCCTTACTTTTATAACTCTGAGATTCTGATCAGCATTAACCAAATGTTTGCCTCAAGTATGTATTCTAAATTATCAATTTGTATTAAATTATAGTATTGTGAATAGTTTGTGTAAAGTGGTGGGTGATACTTGTTAAAAAGAAAGCTCCTGATGAATTTTCAACGATTTCTCCATATCATGGTCACATTATTCTCATCTCTTTAAAGGACACTGCCTTTCCTATCACTAGTCCCCTCAAAGCTTGCAACTCTGAACTGTGACCCCTAAGGAAAACATATAACTGTCTCATGAAGAAAGTATAAATTAATCTATAGGTGTAAACCATGCAAAGGTGTTATGGAATTAATACTGAATCATATCCTAGCTCTCCCTATTGAATAAAATAATTTCCCCTTATGCCCTTAGTGTATTATTTAAGCTCTCTTCCTTTTCCCTTCTTCATCCTTTGCTTTGGTCAGATTTTCTTTCAGTCTTATTCACTCCATATCAGCCAACAGCATCCAGGCTACAAAGATTGTCTTTCTACTTGCATTTCCTCTGAATTTTCTTATTTTCTTTTCAGCACATTGTGGTCATTAATATTAAAACAGTTGGATTTAATTATAAGAATAAACACTGTAAAGAATCTTATATTTAAGCTTTTTTATAAGTTAGCAAATAGTAATTATTTAAACTTTTGGAAACTTAAAACTATAATCAGTCACATAGCACATGCACTGAATTTAGTACTAACATGCTCTGCATTTTAGTCAAAACTCACCCACCTGTTGACATTTGATAACAATTAGCAACAGGACTTTGCTAAAACATTGTTGGATGAACACAAATAGACTGGAAATACATTAGCCCACATTTGATATGTGTATGGGTATGTATATAAATGTATGTATGCAGAAACCCACATTCACTCATGTGTGTGAGAACTGTTATCCTTTATATCTCAACATCGAATGAAAAAATAATCACAGTGAAAAGCTTAATTGAAGGTACATTTTCTTGCAGTATGAAATAAAATTTAATTATTAAGAAGGCAAAGTTCAATTCATACTTCATCTTGTACTCTTCATCATTCAGTGTTATACTTTCTTATGTGTAAGGAAGGCTGTATTAGTGAGACAGGACCTACCTGCAATATCAATCTGATTAAAATATCGGTGGTCATTGCATCAAGGGTTTTATATATCCCAAGTTACACATAACATATAGAAGAAAGAATATATAATTTTTAGTTATATGTTCATTGCAACTTTTCTGAATTTATATAAACAGAAAGTGAAAGACTTTCAAAGAAGTTTATATGTAAATGGCGTTACTGTATGAGAGAGTACTAGGCTTTTCAGCCCAAACTGCACCCATCCTCCACTCATGGCACTTTTAGCATCACCCTGATCTCCTATGCCAGAATATATTCTTCAGTTTTAAAATAAGTTTCTGTGGGACCATTGTTATATATATATATATATAAAACGTTGCTTGAAAAATCATATATTTATCCATGTATCTACCATTTCACTCTGAATATCTTTTACAAAGAATGTACATGGTCTTTTAGAGTTTTGATTTTCCTGCCAGAAGGTATTTGACAGGATGTAGGTAATAGGCTAAGTGAGTACTTGTTTGAAAATAACACTGCTAGCTATTTTGAGGAGAAAAACCAAATCTAGCTCATAAAAACTGCCATTCACATTCAGTTATCACAACTCAATAGAAAGCCACCCCTGGCTGCTAATTAACCTGCCTATGGAGTGGTAAGCAAGAGGACCTGTGCCTGGCTAAAACTCTGTCCTTATGGAAGATCATGTGTTTAGTAAAAACTCATAATCTTCTATAACTTCACAGACTTTATTCACACTTTCCTTTTACGTTCAAAGTAATTTATAGACAATGTTTAAAGCATAGATAGATCCCTGCCATTGTGTAATGATGAATTGCTTGAGGGCAGAAAATCCTTTAAGTATTTCTGTAAATCCCCTCTTCTAGATCAGTGATGGGAAGAAAAGTAGGCAAACAGTAAAGACTGGTGTTTCACTCAGCCTTTCACTGTTATGATCAAAACCCTGACAAGAATAATGTTAAGGAGGAAAAGTTTATTTGGGTCTCATGGTTTCAGAAGTCTCAGTCCATAGATGGCCACCTTTCTGCTCTTGGCCAGAAGCAAGGCAGAACATGACAGGAGAAGAGTGTGGTGGAGGAAAATGGCTCAGGACATCATATCAGGAAGCGAAGAAAGAGCTCTGCTCAATAAGAACAAAATATATACCCCAAAGACACACCTCCAAGGACCCACCTCTTCTAGCCACACCCTATCTGCCTAGAGTTACCAGTTAATCCCTATCAGGGGATTAATGTACTGATTATGTTAAGATGCTCATAACCCATTCAGTGATCTCTAAATGTTTTGCATTGCCTTGTATCTAAACCATAACAATTGGTGAATGGATGACTTTCCAACTTTAGAAACAATAAAGTTTTCATCATGTTTGCCCCCAGTGTAAGTGAAAATGAGCAAATAAAAGGATGCTGGAAAGGGGAATATTTAACTTCCAATTTGGCACAGGAAAAAGGTTAGTTAGTTTTAGTTTCCAAACTCCTAGTCAGTAAGAGGCAGTCATCAAAGCCAGTAACTTATGGAGAAAAAGAAACAAAGCACAAAACAAAAAATACAGTTCCAGAGGATGTGACGTTTTCATTTGTAGATTCTTTAATGTTCTAGAAATAGCTGAACTGTGAAGCATGCCCCATCCAATATGACATTAAAGGTTTTCAGGAAAGGGGAATGCCCTTGATGTACACAGTTTTTTTCTGTCATATACCAGTATTTTCCTGTGATTCTCCCCTTTTCTTTGTAATTATAGCTCAGATGACTTTTGCACCAGTTTCCAGTGGTTCTGCATTGAGCTATTTTCATTCCTGCACTTAGTTATTTTCAGTCTCAACTGGAAATGAGTGCAGTGACCACCTGATGATTCTGACTCCATTTAGCCTTCTTTGTATTCTAAGACTGAGAGCACATTATTTTTGGCCTGACACTCCTTTGTATTGATCCTAAGAATTCTGTGCAAGGCTCACTTTTTCTGTCTAGCCTCAGGAGTATCAGAATGATACAGCCATTAAAATGTAGTTTCAAGGATAGGAAAGATAAAGTCAGAAGCATTTGTACCTTGTTAACCTCAGGAACCCTTGAACTCTGATTGTAACTTGGAAGAAAATGTTAGATTATTTCAGGATATAGAAATATTTCTTAAGAATGAAAATCTTATTCATTTTAATGTTTATTTCACATCATATTTTGAGGTTCACATTAAGTGGTCTCTTTATATGACCACGGGTGACTGAGACATCACAAGGCTAGTTTCTCTTGCCAATCCTTCTCTTCAGTGTTAGCCACTTTCTTCCCTCTCCTCCCCGCAGTGGCTGTAAAGAATTAAGGTTTCCCTGGAGGTTAACAAATGTTTCTCTTTCTCCTCTAAGAACTATAGGAAGTGTCCTTGAATAGGTCCATGCAAGGGACTGAACAACAAGGAGAAAGTACAGTTCCAAATATTTCTTGGTAGTCAATCAGTAATACTTCTGAAAAAGGCCAAAGAGTTAGAATCAGGACATCTCTTTCTTCTATATTTAAAAATTCAGAAATATTTATGAGATCATGCATTTCTTTTAGTTTTTATAAGTTTTAATAAGTTAATTTATTAATTTGTATTTTAGTTATACAGATTTATAAGAAATTAATTAATTAATATTTCAGTTGTACAAATTTGTGGAGTATGGTTTGATGATTTGATATATCTGCATAGTATATAATGATTATAACAGGGTAATTAACATTTCTATCTCAAACTTTTAAAAAACTTGATTAACACATAATATTGTATGTATTTATGGGGCACAGTGTGATATTTCAATACATGTATATAATAAATACTGATTAAATACTGATATTATATGCATGTATATAATAAATACTGATAGACTCTTTGTATATTAAAATTATTTTCCATAAATTTTGGGGGGCTGAAAATATTGAGGAATTATATTCACTTAACTTTCTCTTAAGGATCATGGACATTCAAAGAATGACAATATCGGATGTTCCTCAACAAATTCACTTCCTTCTTTAATTATTTAACTGATGCCATTCTAACTAAATAACTTAAATCCTGCTCATCGTCACTTGATTTATTTTTTTCAGGGCATTTGTCACTACCTAATATACTATATACTTTGTTATTTTCTTTGTCATCCATCCCCCACACTAAAATGTAAGCTACTTGAAGGCACTCTTTTCTTTTTCATTGGTTTCTACTTTGCTGTACAGAAGCTTTTCATTTTTATTGATTCTTTTTAGTTATATAAAACATTAAGATGCATAATCAAAATATCATGGAATATAATTTGCTCTAATTAAGTCCCCAACATTTTCTCTGTCCCCAACCCCCCACCACTCCCCTCCCTCCACCATACTGATCTTTCTGCAATTTATTTATAGTTTTTTTTAAAAATATCTTGTGTATATACTTGATGTTTGAATTCACTGTCCTATACTCATGTATGTGCATACAAAAGTTTGGTCAGATTTACTTCACTGTTCTTTCCTTTTCCCTTCCTTCCTCCCTCCCCATCAGTCCCCTTAATTTACTCTACTGATCTTTCCTCTGTTTTGATGAAATTCCCACTCACTTTCTGTGTGTCTCTCCCCCCCACCACCTTTCTCATTCAATTCTCCCCTCTTCCCTTAATTGGGATTAGCTTCCACTTATCAGAGAAAACATTCAAACCTAGTTCCATCCATTTACTGGCAAATGCCATAATTTCTTCTGTATGAGTGAGTAATACTCTATCATGTATGTATATACACTGTTTTTTCTTAATCCATTCATCTGCTGAAGGGCATCTGGACTGGTTTCATAACTTGGCTATTGTGAATTGTGCTGCTATAAACATTGATGTGGATGTCTCACTGTAGTATGCTGATTTTAATTTTTTTTTTTTTTTTTTTTTGGATATATAGCCAAGAGTGAGGATAGCTGGATCATATGGTGGTTCCATTCCTGGTTTTTTTAGGATCGTCATAGTGCTTTACAGAGTGGTTGCACTAATTTGCAGTCCTACCAACAATGTCTGAGTGTACCCTTTCCCCCACATCCCTCACCAGCATTTATTATTATTTGAATTCTTGATTATTGCTTTTCTGATTGGAGTGAAATGAAATCTCAGTGTAATTTTGATTTTCATTTCCCTAATTGCTGGAGATGTTGAACATTTTTTCAAATATTTGTGAACCATTTGTGTGCATCATTTGAGAAGCGTTTGTTTAATTCTTTTGCCCATTTATTGATTGGGTTATTTGTTCTTTTGGTGTTAAGATTTTGAATTCTTTGTATATTCTGGATGTGCCCTATCTGAGGAACCGGGTGGTAAAGATCTTCCATTCTTAGGCTCTCTCTTCGGGCTTAGATTCTTTCCTTTCCTGTGAAGCTTTTTAATTTGATGATATCCCACTCACTGAATTTTGATTTTATTTCTTATGCTTTAGAAGCCTTGTTAAGAAAGGTGGTTCCTGTGCCAACACACTGTAATGCTGGGCCTATGTTTTCTTCTAGTAGTTGCAGAGTTTCTGATCTGATTCCTAGATCTTTGATCCACTTTGAGTTGACTTTTGAGCAGAGTGAGAGATAAGGTTCCCATTTCATTCTTCTACATATTCATTTCCAGTTTCCCCAGCATCATTTGCTAAAAAGGCTATTTTTCTCCAGCGTGTTTTTGGCACCTTTGTTTAGTCTCAGGTAACTGTATTTGTGTGGGTTTGTCTCTGTCTTTTATTCCATTGATCTTCATGTCTGTTTGGATGCCAGTACCATGCTGTTTTTGTTACTATAGCTCAGATGGAGTCTTTTGTTTTTTTGATTATGACTAAATTCCCAGCAGTTAGAACAGTGTCTGTCACATCGTAGACTCTCAATACAAATTCATTATGTAAATAACTGAATTGACACTATGAATGACTATCCATGTGATATCTATTTAAAATGTGATATTAGTTGTGAGACTTTCCAAATTATTGTCATAATATTTTGGCATAAGATGAAGTTTATGTAACTCTATTTTGCCTCTTAAAGGAAGCAAAGATGATTACTTCTAAAAATAGTCCCAAATGGTGAAAATTGTAATTTTTTCTCTTCAAATAAATAACTTAATGAAAAGTATTTATTCTTTTATCATTTTTAAATTCAAATTCCTAGATTTTTCTTATTTTTCTTATCTTATAAGTCTAACAGGGGCTTTTGCATTAACTTTTGAAGTACCTGGTTTTCTTTATAGCTCTAACCCTATGTTTTCTCATTATGGGAGCTATTAAGAACACAGCATGAAATCAAAACTGTCTTTTATAAATTGATTATGAAAATCAGTCTTCAAAGTATCCTTTTGTGAATGACAGTGAAACTTTAATCACTAGAAGATTGGACTAAAGGGTTACTATTATTTAAATTTTTCTTTAACAATTGAGAGCTTACTTTTGAAGTAAACACTGATACTCCTTTTTGTTTGAATTTTATTTTGGAGAAATGAACCTTGACTGAATTAATACCCAACCCCTTCTTAGTCAAATGCTGGTGATGCTTTTATCATTCTAAAATAGTTCATTGTTATATTGAGTGAACTCTAATTTGAATGTTTACTGATTCTCTTGGCGGGGTGGGGGGATGGAAGTTTAAAGAATCTAGTATATATTTTAAAATTGTTGGTAATGCAGGACATCTTATGAGGATACAGAAGTTTAACTGTCTCCCCAGAAAGCATTCTATGTATAATTTAATAAAATCCAAGTTTTAAATTCAGCTGTGTAGAATTTTCTATAATTAGTGAGTTGTTCCTGTTGATGCAAATGAGTTTAGTAGGAGACATGTTGGCTCAACATTATCTCCATAGTCCATAGTCCTCCTCCAGTGCCAACATGAGGTTTTGTACCAAGTAGATGTTAATTAAATATGTGCTGAATGAATGAATCTGTGCATAAATCCCCTCTTCTCAGTCAGCCAGATAGTCTAGTCTGGATGGGATAAAATAGGGATGTAGGAAGGCTGCAGGTGGAACCCGTTAGGGGCTTCAGAGAGGGAACAAAAGTGAACTAATCCCTAAGCTTGAGCATGGGTGGAAAATTTTAAATTTATGGGAGCAAACAAAGAGCACAAACTCCTCTAGGGAATGTTCTGCAATAGAAACTAGTCCAGATGTGCTAAAACCACAGTATTCAAGCTCCTCATATGGGTATCCATTGACACATTCTTAGGGATATGCCTATTTGTTAATGAGTGATAACAGTTTGTTGAGGATCACAAATAAATTAATGTAATTATGTGGATTATTGAAATGAATATATGTAGTATATGTAATGATTTATATTTTAATTTATAATATGTTTTATATTATAAATGTATTAAATGTGTTAAATTCATAATATATTTATATTACTCAATATTATAATATCATTACATATATTGATATATTCTGTTGCTAAAGTTAGCATTTGTATGTATAAAGATTTTTGTGTCATGTTATTCTCTAGTCCTCTAGGACTATTGAAAAAAGTATAGACATGTGCAATACATAAATATTGTATTCACATTAAAGAAAGGCAAAGTGACTTTAATTTACAAAGAAGACTTTGCTTTGTCTGGTAGGTAAAAGTGATGATAGAATGATCTTCAATATAGCATGTTCAGCAGGATAAGCTTGATGAATTGAAAAGGTTCATAATTTAGCTATTATTTACATTTCAAGTTGTTAAAGATTACTTCATTTTTAAATTACATAATTAATATATACGACATGATATTTTGACATTAGTAGTGAAAGTATTACTATCCTTAAGCAAATTAGCATATCCATCATGTCACATAGTTACCTGTGGTTTGTCTTTGTTGTGAAAGTACCTAAAATCTACTCTTAGAGCAAATTTCCAGAATGCAATTTAATATTATTAACTACTCTGCATGCTGTGCATTAACTCTTTACACTTGTTTATCCTTTGTAACTAAAATATGATTATTCTTTATATTAATTTATTGATTTAATTCAAAAGGTCAACCTAACTTTTATTGGTTTTGTGTTTTTGTTGTATTTAAATTGGAGCATTTTAGTTATTTTAGGTTTGTGGCAATTTTAAGCATAAGAAGTGTTTAACATAGTTTTATATTTAAATATAGGTATGTAATATAGAAACAATAAAAGTTTATGCTGAATCATTAAAGAAATTTTAAATCTTCATGTAGAGCCCTGGACTTCTTTCAAATTTCAATTGAGAAATGAATTTATGAGAAATTCTTTTGATCAGTTATGAAGAGACAGAGTTGGTTTGGACATTCTATCACAGTGAGAGTGCATATTGATGGTCTTTATTGGGTAAACAGAAATCCTTATTTTCTCTTAGAAATTGTAAGTTCACAGTAATTAATGGAGAGAAAACATGTTAGTAATTTCTTGAATTGAAAACCTTATATGTTTCTATTTGGTTTCATGCATATAAGATGTTGTACTAGTTGGTACTGATGAAAATATAAAGATGAATAAGACACAGATTCAAAAATAGCATGCCCCATATTCATATGGATCGATTGTCATAAGTCCTTTGATAATGATGATGGTGGAGGTGATGGTGCTGTTGATTTCTATCACTAATGTAGAATTTACCACATGCCGATGACTATTGTTATATATATTACCTAACTTAACCCTCACAGTAGTTCTGTGAGAGAAGTGTAATTATTATCTATATTTTACAAATAAATAAATTGAATCTTTGAGACCAGGGTCTCAAATTGAATTGAATAATTGAACCAGGGTCACACAGATCTCACAAAATGGAACAAACTGGATGAGATTCAGTTTAAACCTGTGCTGTATATTTCCCACCCAAAATTATATTGAAGTATTTCAATGTTGAAAAGTAATAAGTAATGTAGTCCAAAGGATAGTTGTGATTTTTAGTTTTCTTTATCAATAAATAAGTATATCTTCCTTAATGAGTTTTTTACAAGGTTCAATAATAGAAGTGTATTCTGTATATCATTTGTCATTACCTGCTTAACACAAATGTAAAATCTGTATGGGTTATAAGTAAAAATGTTACTTATAACTTATAACTTATATTTGGCAATCCAAATATCTGCAGTCATACTCTACCAAAACCTTAGTCATGGCAAACAAAAGGTTTTAAAAGAAATTACCTTAAAGATATTACTCACTTCATGTATGAATAAAATCTTTAATTTTCTTCAATGTTAGCCCTACTTAATAGTTTCAAGGTTTGTTATTTGAATATTATGAGTCATTTTGGCCTTTTATTTCTCATCTTGTCCTCCAGACTATTTTAAGTAAAGAGTTATTTATCACAACCAATCCTGTGCAAATGACTTCAGATTTTTTTCCTTACTGGAGTGGTCCCATTCAGACCTGGGGCAGTGGAGCTGACATAAGCTACCTTCTTGTTCCTGCCACTTTTGTGTGATAAGCAGCTGGTTCCGGTGCACAGAGCTGATTGTTTTCACGGAACATAAGCAGTGCATTTAGGATGTTAAAATTGACAAATGCCAATGTCATAGAATTAAGGGACACTTTATTAACCCCAAACCACTTGTCCAGCAACTTCTTTATGCAATATAAAGTCTAGTGATAAGAATGTATATTTGAAACAAATATTATTTATCATATATACTAATATTTACTTATACTATGTTGCTTTCACTTTGTTCACCAAAAGATGTAATGGGAATGTTTGATAAAATATGAAAAATTAAAGTTTTATTTTAGTAGTCTGAATGTCCCTTCTTTCATTTTTTGAATCATCCAAAACTGTAATAGATTTTTTGATTAACAGAATTGAGCTCATTTTCCAACCAATGGCACTTATTGTTTGATCTTGGGAAAATGTTAATTTTCATGAGCCTTAGTTTACATATTTTCATAAGTAGGAATACTGATACATAGGTGTCAGAATTGTTAGGATTCATAGGTCAGACACCAATATGCATATCGCTTAGCACAGTACCAGGCTTAATACCATCCATATTATTTACTTCTATATAATTATCACTGAAAAAAATCATTCAAAATTTTTACCTTTAACTGTTAGAGCCCTTTGAAAAGATAATTTCTTAGCATCTTATAGAAATACATTGACTTTTCATTTTTCTTCAGCAGGTGAAATGCCTGTGAACTGTTAAAAGGTTTTACATGAAATTTGCGATATTGTATATACGTTCTTCCCTCTTTTTTTATATCCCAGTATATTTTAGTAAACTTCAGCTTATTTAAGCATCATCCATCCTGTGATATCTGATTATGCAAATGTGTGAAGATTTAGGGTGCAGAAAATCCTTACTTTGTCCCAGTGTCTCTGTCACTTACAGATTTTTTTCACATAATGATCTTTCTCTGTAATGTGTCCAGATAATGCCATCAAGCAATATGGTGAATAAAGCACATCACTTTCTGTTTTTAACTATTAAAACTCACTTGGAGAAAATGTCTTGCCATTCCATTATGGTTAGCAATCCAAAGACAAAATTCTCTAATCATCCTACTCTTCAAAATGGCAAAATAATTTGAAAGATATTATTTTGAACTACTTCTAATACAATGTGACTTCAAAAGAGAAAGTGTGATAAATTACAACAAGAGGCAATTTATTTCTTTTTCAGGGCATAAATAATAGTTTTAGGTATGCTTTATAATGAATTCAAGTTAGGAGAAATAATCAGAAATGGATGGGATTCATAGTGACCATTTGACATTCCTTCTGTCATATAACCGTTTAAACCATCTAAATTGAATTACTGTCCATATACATTTTAGGATTATTAATATTGCTCTTCCTGTCATTGACTGAGAAGAAGAGAGAAGATGAGAGAAGAGTTTCTTTTAACTTTGCAGAAGTGATAGCTTCTTCTCTGGCTATATGGTTGTCAGAAACATGCGACTCTATTCTGTTCAAATTAATGATACCAAGTTTAGATTCCTTGTTACTGAAACTCTCTTACTTATAATAACTCCCCAAATCTTCATGTGTTGGATGCTTTGCTAAGAAGAGAGATTTTTCTGGAAAATTTCTAGTTTTGCATATCAGTGGAGGTAACAGTATTCCTGTAATATTATGGTTCTGTTCTCTATATTTCTAAAGTTGTCAGTGTGCATTAAATTCTAAGATTGTTCCATGTTCTTTAGTTACATTTTTACATTGTGCATAGTACACATATCTGTTAGACTTTTCAATAACTGTTCTAATATTTAATTTCATACTCAATCTAACTCAATGTAAGTAAATGTTAACTAGATAAGTGGTTCCAGTTCTTTGACTTCCAATTTCATTTTCAAGGTAGAAACGTTAACATTGGCTTGGAGTAGTGAAGTGATTTTTTTTAAAAACATAGAAATTGCAGTTTTTCCTTTCTCACTACAGTCACTCAAATTTTGTGCTCTCATGTAAGTAAACTGCCTATTTTACCTGGGGCTACCTTTTATGTTCACTCAGAACTTCCAACTGAGCAAATCTCAGCAGTTCTGCCATATTTTGAGGTAAATAAGTTACACAAATTCAATAGCTGACCTTACAAATAAAGTCAGATTAATAGTTATAATTCCAGGGTCTGATATAGCTACCTGCTGGCAATTACTTGTTTAATTTGGTACATTTAGATAGCCAAGTTGGTCAATGTCAATTCCAATATTCACTCTTTGATCTAAATGCACATCCTGTGTTGGTCAAATTAATCATAAGATCAATTGGTTTTCCTCTGAACCCTTGTTGAAGACACTGGGAGATTATCTATAGAGCTTCATCAAATCACTTGCATGCCTTACCTAATAGGTTCCGAATTTATTTCTGTTTTAGTCAGCTTTATTGCTGCTGTGACTAAAAGACCAACCATAACAATTGTAGAGGAAGAAAAAATTATTTGGGGGCTCACAGTTTCAGAGGGTTTGAGATGAGGCAGAACATCATGGTAGAAGAGTGTGGTGGAGGGAAGTAGATCACATGATGATCAGAAACTAGAGAGAGAGAGAGACTTCACTTGCTAAATACAAAATATATACCTCAAAGGCACACTCCCAATGCCTACTCCATCTACACCCTACCTGCCTTCAATTCCTGCTCAGTTAATCCTGTCAATTAATTCACTGATTGGGTGAAGGCTCTCATAACTCAATCATTTCTCCTCTAAACCTTCTTGAATTGTCTCACACGTGAGCTTTCAGGGGCACCTCACATCCAAACCATAGCAATATCCTTAGGGTGAAGTAGTACATTTTATATTAAATGTCCATAACATACTCCTGATTTAACCTGGAACAAGTCCAAGTGACTCACTCTTTGGACTAGGTATAATAGTTGTATTTTAATGTTAATGATAATTTCATGATTTCTTTTTTAATAGAATATTAGCCAGAATCTTATCAGAATATTTTGATTTGAATTTGTATTTTTCATTTGGTTTATATATTTAATTAGGTAGATGATTATTATGTGAGTTCCTTTTAACATCAGATAGAAGTGTGACTTACAGCCAACTCAACCTTTTTTTTTTTTTTTTTTTTTTTTTTTTTTTTAAGCAGGGCTGGGGATTGAACCCAGGGCCTTGTGCTTGAGAGGCAAGCACTCTACCAACTGAGCCATATCCCCAGCCCCCAACTCAATTTTTGAATAAGTATTCAGTATCCCTATAGTGTGCATGGGTATGTTTGTGTGCATATGTGTCCAAAGATAATGCCTAAACGATTTTTCTATGTGAGTCATTGCCACAGGGGGCCACAATGGAAAAGCAAGAACCCTCCGAGTTCATGCCTTCCACACCACAGAATGCTATGACAATATTATACAACAGCCCAGTGGATATTTGGTTGTTGTTATTTTATTGAATCTTGCTAAATAAGTACTTGAATCCTGCTAAATGACTTTACTGTCTTATTTTATCAGTATTTAGCATGTACCTCTAGGGTTTAGGAAGTGATCCACATTTAATTGTTTTCAGTTTTCTCTAAGTTAATCTTCCTGAGTTGTTACTGCTTATCTGATTTTCTTTCTTAGTTTATCTACATGATCCTAAGAATGAAGGTCCTACATCTATGTATACATTGCATTCTTGCAGAATAGAAAACTGAAGTATTACTTTAACCCAGCACTAGGATGGAGGAGACTATATCAGCCAATATGTGTGCCCATTTTAACAGCTGATATTAGCAAAACTCAAGTTCAGTTTTGGAGTCTTTTCATTAAAATGTTTTATCATAGTAGAAAATATCATTTTAATAAGATGCAGGATAAACCCTAGAGTATTACTCCTAGCCCTGGTAAATATGACTGCATATTCTCAGTAGATTCTCTACCTATCCATCAGTAACTTATGCTTCTTTTATGTATTCCAATAATATATTTAAGTTCCTTTGGCCACCACTTCAAAATATAGAACAAAGTTAAAAAATCCTAACACTTTTGTTTCTTTCTTCTATATAAGATTCCTGCCAAAGTTATTGACTCTCAACCACAGCATAATAATAAGTACTTTAATAAGTGCAATGAGTACTTTCTACATTTTGCTAAATTTAACAGTGCACCTCAATTTCTTTAAAACATGCTAATCAAAAGTTAAATCATAACTTTTGTTTCCCTGCTTACTGGGTGATTGAGACTGAATTCTCATAAAAAACAGCAGGATGTATATATTCAGGTAATAGATTTGGCATTTATGTTAGATGGGTATAATTAAATAATCATAATGTCCTAGTAATTTGTATTTATAAGGATTTCAAGTAGGTATGAAGTATTCTTTCCCAGTTGCATTCTTTTTGTTGTTTAACTTGGTATGAGTAATTTTTGTAATAAACTAATGTGGTTTATAGAAAAATAGAAATAGAAAAAAAGACATGTAAATTTAATCCCTTAAAATGTAGTTTTAAATTGGGGAAACATCACAACAGATGTAGTGAGCGCCAATTTCAGTATTTGAGGTAGCTAAAATATTGCTAAACTGAGTTTGAAAACCTTGGTTTACAATAAAGAGACATTTGCTGGCAGAAAAAGATATCAGTTAGATAATTTTAATAGCCATTCAAATAATCTTGGCAATTGATATGCCTCCCAGAGTCCTATTGTATTTTATGTAAAAAAAAGCATTATTAACTACATATTTAAATGATGTTTATAGGGATTATCATGGTAGTTTCATTTAGTCCCTCTTCATTGCTATTTGTCATCCTTCTGTGATTTCTGATGGTTTTACTTCCCTCCTAAAATCTACCCATCCATTCATCTATCCATGCATCTATCCATCCATCCATCCATCCATCCATCCATCCAAGAAGCCAACCTACCTACCTGCCAAGCAAGCAATCAACCAACCTACTTTTCTACCCATCTACTTCTAATATGTATAAGGAAACAAGCAAGCAAACATAAAAGCATTCTGTGGCCAAGAAACAAACAAAAATATTCTCTGGCTCTTCACTATGTAAGATGAAGTGACAATTCCTTAGTGAGTATCCTGTTCACTTTTGCCTATTTTTCTTTTTAAGCATTATCTCCAGTAATTCTTGACACTCAGCCAAAACCCAGATACAAAGGATTCTTCACTCTTACCACGTTCCTTTGCATCTCCCTGTATTCTGTGCACTGTGTTGGATCACTAGGATACAAGTGTCAATAAGTCATGATTTTAGATGCATAAAACATTCTTTTCTGTAAAATGGCTGCAAGAGGTGCCTGAAAGTGTTACTAGACAGGATGCTAGGGAAGCTGATGAAGGCTTCACAGAGAAGACAGTATTTGAACTAGCACTACTACTATGAATAGTTTACCAAAATGCAAAGGTACACAGTGCAGAAAATGAGAAATGTGTGGTTTTTTGTTTTATTTGTTTGTGTATAATGAAATGGAGGTAATAGACTGAGAGTGGTTTGGGCCACCTTAGGTGTGGAGTATGGAGTGGTCTATACCTTACTAAGTTCACTGACTAGTATAAACAGAGTAAATATATGTTTTAAAGAAGATAATGAAACCAGTGTATAGAATGGACTGAAGTGAATGAAAAACTGGTGGTAAGAGAACAACAAAGAAACTGTTGAAACAGGCCACGTGATAGAGGCTGCATCTTAGTGGTGCCTGAAATGGAGAGAAACTAAATGCTGTGTCCACTGGATGTGCTAGTTGAAAGGGTGAGAGGAAAATAAAAAATCGAAGTTTGCAAAGAAATAGCATTACAGCTCCTTTCCCAATCCACTGGCAGTGCTCTATTTTACCACCCTCTGCTGCAACCCCAGTCCTGAGATGAAGGAATCTCAGAGACCTGAGAGAGCCAGCTCATGTCCCGTTTTAAAGACAGTAATTTGGAGCAGTAAGAAACCATAGTTTTCTTCATATTCTCATCTCAGTTGCATTGATAAATTTTTTAAAATGCTAAGTTGGGGCTGAGATATGGCTCAGTAAGAGCACTTGTCTAGCATGTGTGTGGCCCTCGGTTCAATCTAAGTTTGATACCCAGCTCAGCAAAAAGTCAAAAACAACAGCAAAAAAGGGGAGAGACTCCATGCATTTCATCATCAGATCCTCTCAGTTATAACACCAAAGAACTAAAGACCACTAACAGTCTATCTGAATATCCCCCTCTTTTCACAGACTGTTTAAGTTCCAGTCATTAGGGAAGTGGCTCAGGGCAGTGTGGCTGCAAGCACATGGGTTTCATCTCAGAGAGACCTGACCTGGCATCCTGGCTCTGCAGTGCTGTTATGTCACATACAATAAAGTGCTTAACCTCTAAATTGCAATTTCTTCATACTTAACATGGAGAGGGTAGCATTTTGCTCAAATGTGGGGATATTAAGTAAGAACTAATTACCCTAACACCTAGTAAAAGTGAGTGGTCAATAGAAGGAACTCAACAAGTGAGAGAATTAATGAACAGTGCTATTTACTAAATTTTAATTTGCTAAATTAAAATTTAGTAAATAGAAGCCCTAAGGCTCACCCATTTCTGTCCCCCAGGAAGCTTTATCAGTCCTGCTAAAACCAATCCTACCTTTTTTTGAGCTCTTGCCACTTTCCTTATTTTAACTTAAAATATGATATGTTTGTCTCATCAGCTTAGGAGATGGGCTTTTATTTGTCCTGTATTCCCTTCAGTGCTGGCTGTTGTACATACTACACAGTAGTTGCAGAATACTTTACAATATTTTGTATTTAACATAATCTTTAATATATTTGGCAGCATATTTGGCTCAGTAGTAACTATTACAGTATTTATCACACAATAGCATTCATCACACTGTATTGTCTTCCTGCTATGGTGCACTCTGTACAAACTCAAGTCCATGATGTATCCATGGTGCTTATGTTACATGAGAGAAAAACTTTGTTTTGAATAAATCAAAATGAACATCTTGCTTAATTTTGCTCTTTTTTTTAAAAAAAAGTAAATTAGATATCCAGTTTTTAATGTAATTTGATACAGAAGTTTCAACATTTATGGATGTATGTAGTGTTGTAATTGTTGTTTTAAAATATACATATTTCCCCAATGGGTAATTTATCCATAATTTATTTTATAGATTAACATTTCAATAAATCTGTGTCTGTGAAACACCAGTAACTCAATTATATTATTTTAAAACATTTTATAATGCCTCACTGAACAATGACAAAACTAGTATAAAAAGCAGTTTTGCTGTGCTAACATTGTTCTTTTGTTGTGACACTTTTTGGGATTATATCTGAACAGAACAATTGGTATATCAACAATTTTGTGATTTTTAAGTGTCTGAGTGCGGTAAGGAGGTATACCTTGGGCTCACTGGACAAGTTTACAAGAAGTATTTTATTTTTTTATCATTTAGAGTAAACAGCAAACAACTAGTATTCTAATAAAGCATAGCCATGTTATCAAAGTACAAGCTGACCAGCAGAATCACCAGAACTGAGAGGGGCAATCCTTCCATGTACTTACAGGCCCCATGTTTATTTGTAAGAACACCTACCATACTCCATTGCAGTCATCCATTGATTTGTCTCTCTTTCCCCCTGGAATATAATACTATACTCTTATCAAACCCTTTTTATACTCCGAGAGCCTATGAAGTAACTGACACATAGAAAACAATAAATTATTGTGTATGAAACAACTCAATGACGTAAATAATTAATTGGACTACTGCTGTGTTTTTCACTAATTCTCAAATTTAATGTGCATAAAAATTACGTGCAGGAATTTCATGATGCAGATTCCTGACTCTGCACATAAAGATATGCTAGTTCAGTAGGCTTTGCAGACTGGGAATGTGCATCTTAACATGAACACCATGGTTTCCAATTCAGGAGTAAAACATTGGTATAATATCACTCATGTGATTAAGACATCCTCTTGATTGAGAAAAATCATTGAGAATTCATTATTCATTGATTATTGAAGGACAGGGTCAAAGTGAATGAGGACTAGCAGTACTATGAGAAAGTGACTATGTGACACATGGGTGAAAACGTTGCCTCTATCTTCTCTGTTTCTGTGCCTGAATTTTGAGGTCAGTACAAGTAGAAGGTAAAGGTAAGAACAAGTTTGGCAGCGTGGTCAGATTACAGGACAATCTAAGGATACAGATAAAGATTGGTATTTCACCTGGGCTGCATTTGAATTTAAACCAAGAGACGAGCAGGGAGCAAAACTCAAGGGCAGATGACAGGATAGCATGTCAAGAGATATCATGAAAGTGTACTGACACCAGGAAACAGCCCGAGTGAGACTTCAGACCCCAGGATGGACCCACACATTCTCAGTTCCTCTTTTACATTTACTTTTCCAGGTCAGCAAATGGAATGTAGCAAGGTAGGTACAGTTCCCAGAGCTAGATATGCTTCTGTAGTTCTGACTATTGTGGAAGGGTTTATCTCTTCCAGAGCCTTTATACTTTTGGATTTACCACAGAATCTTCTAAAACCTTTGTACAGATTCTTGGACTCTAAGCCACATCTGATGAATCTCCAGGAAGCACACAACCAGTACTGATACCTGTGAGCCCAATAGGCCAGGTGTGGGGGCTCTGTCTTTGAAACACCTTCATAGATATTCTATAAATGAATGCTCTGTTATATGTACAAGGAGTCTTGCCCTCTCCTCACAAGTTTAGTCACACATTGCTTCCTCTAGTTCACAACTCTCCTCATCTGCTCTCTTCATAGTCTCTAAAATTACTTGTAGACTTGCTTTCATAAAGATTCAAAAACTCCAACCAAATGAGCACATTTTCTCCATCCTATTTCCTATCAGTTTTGACTTTAAAGACTTATTTTTCTCTCCTTTTGTTCCCTCTGCACAATTTACACCCTAGAGCACATTCAGATTGCATATCATATATACCTCACCGGCCCTTTGTAAGCAGCAACACATAGGGAGGACAGCAGCTGGCCTAAATTTCTTTTAAAAATTGGGTACAGTGACTCCATGTGTCTAAATAAGTTACCCAGGTCATTGTTAATCCAAAGATATAAGGAAAAGGTGACAAAAAGGAGAAAGTTGAGAAAAAAAATGGAATATGGGTTCAGAATGCAGCAGGATGCCTAAGACATTTTACATCCTGACTTCTTAAGCAAGATTGTACTCCTTTGTAATTCATTTATAGAATAGTTATGGCTTCCCATTGGCTCCCTTCTCCCATTTACTCAGCTACTGTAAATAATAGCCATCAGCAAAGCTTTTGAAATTTTCAGATGAAAGGAACTAAATTAAGGAAGCTTCCCAGGTGTATCCCTTTCCTACAAAAAGGATGCTGAGTAGAACTAGAAATCCAGGAACAGTGAACAAAACATGGTCATTGTAACATAAAGCAGTCCAGCTTTTGAGAGTCATAAATGTCTACTTTTTATATACTGAGAGTTTTTTTTAATAAATATCTTTCTCAATTGAGGCAGAGTGTAGTGGATTTTATCTTAAAATGTGAGAGATATTAGAGGAGGCAGTATCAATCAGTTATCGTACATGGATTAATGCCACAGGAGTTCCTTTCTTTGATTTTTGTAAAGTTGCTTGCTATTTTAAAGCTATCAGTCACATGCAAGTGTACCTGAGAGTGAAATTTTTCATTACCATCCAAAGATGATTCATTTTGTTGCTTTCAGAAGAAACTTGGAAAACAAATTCCCGAGTATTTTTTTAATGTTCCCAAGGACTTAAAATGTACCTGCATTTTTAAAAATTTCACATAAATTATATTTTATGTATAAAAATCCTTTTATATAAATATATGTACACTTATGTAATCTACATTTTTAAACAGATTATTATCAAAAAAACTAGAAATAGAACTGCCATATGATTCAGCAGTCCCACTACTGGGTATATATCCAAAGAAAAAGAAATCAGTATGTCAAAGAGATGTCTGCACTCAGGTTGTTTGTGGCAGTAGTCACGATAGTCACAAGATATAGAATCAGTCTAGTTGTCCATCCACGAATGAATAGATAAAGAAAATGTGTGGAAATAGATTGGCCAAATTCATTCGCACTAGAAAGGGTTATAATCTTAATAAAGGGCCTTGTAAGCCTCTTTGTATGATTACTGTCAAGTGACGGAACCAGTACTCATTTTTCTTTGCCAAGGGTATTTAGTTGGACTAGTATTATAAGTAAGTTGGGAAGCATAACTTCAAATATAGAGTATTCTATACTTATATAACAGTGGATTTGAATTTTTAAAAAAGTAGTAGAGTTCCATGGCATTTAATCTTATTTATTATATTTAATAATGTCAATACTCAGCACGTAAGAATGCAGTGAACAAAAAACAAGTTTGCCTATTAAGATCAAGTAACTATTAGGCCTTGTGTGGGATAAAAGAATATTAATGTGTTCATGGTATTCCAGGACCTCAAAATGCATTTAACCAGACCTGGGCTGTATGCTTAAAATAATTGCTAAGCCTAATGGCATTCATTTGTCACAATGCATATCTCACACACCTCCTTTTTATGAATATTAAGCAGTTGACCATTAGTTATAACATGTAGCAGATCCTGTTCTGAAGCTTTAAATTAGGAATTAAATTCGTGAATTTTTGTGCCTTGTAGATTTGTTTGCTTCTTTTTTTATATTCCTTATCTTTATTGACCTTGGTTTTCTGGAGAGAGGAAAACTGTTTTTTAAGTGCTGAAAGTTTTCATTCTATTCCTAATCATTGTTTTATTATTTTAGTATATCAACCATTTTTAAATGCACCATTTATTTCCTTGACTTGTTAAAAGGAATAAGTTTGGTAGGTTTTTATCTATTCAGTGCCATCATTGTGTGCATTGGTATTTGTGATATTCTCAAAATGAAATTGTTAGTGTAGAATAGATATGGTGGAAGTGTTTTGGTTTCCTATGGAAAAATACATTATCAGTCCACTTCTATGTTGTTTTTCCATTTTCTCCTAAAGATTGTTATGAAGCAGTTATGAGATTTTCTCTACCCTTTTTACTGAATTTCTACTATATTAACAAAAATATCAAAGGCTAAGGTTTTATTTTGTAGAAAGGTATTAACTTTATTATTGATAAATATGCCTGAGATTGTCAATATCTTTGACATGTCATCCCTGATTTCCTCACCACCAGGAGGGATCACCTACAACACAGGTCACCATTCACCCACTCTTCTATAGCACTTGCTCTGATTTTGTTCCCACTATAGGAAGAAGGAATATATTTACCTTTTGGAGAGTTTTTGACAGAGGTTTGCATTTTTAGGGTCAGGGAACTAGATTATAAGGAAGATTTTTATAGCATTTCAAAAGGGAAATCACAGATTTAATTTCATGGTAACATTAAATTAATAATTATTTCCTGATTCAGTAATCACCTCTGATTCCTTAATTCTTATAATTTTATTTGTTTTGTGAACATTCTGAAAGATGTATTTTGTTTAGAAGTGAATCTTCTACAAGATTCTTGAAACTCTTCTAAAACATTGAGGTTTTGCTTACTATTTTTTTTATTTTTTGTTTTTGATATACATGATGCTAACCTATAACAAGGGAGGATAGGGAGGGGAAGCACTATTTTTGTTCAAATGTCTAATGTAATTATTCACTTTCAAATGTCAGAGCTTGATTCTGTGACTAACTTATCTTAATAAACTGTATTTAGATATTTTTGAAATGTTATTTTAGTAAACGTGGTAGACAGAATATTGCACCCCTCCAGGAGGTCTGTATCCCTGGGATCTATACATATGTTATATTAAGAAGCTGACCTGAAGGAGATAATACAAACTATCCTCTTGGGACCAATGTAATCATAAAGGTTCTTACAGTGTCTTAGTTTTAGCACTGTAACAAATTCCATGGTCTGTGTGGCTTAAACAACAAACTTTTATCTGGAGTGGTGATGCATGCCTGTAATCAGAGTGATTTGGCAGACAGATTGCAAGTTCAATGCCAACCTCAGCAACCTACTGGGACCCTCAACAATTTAGCAAGACCCTGTCTCAAAATTAAAACAGAACAAAACAAAAACGCTCATTGGTAGAGTGCCCCTGGGTTTAATCTTCCATATCTCCCACCCCTGCCCTGGAAAAAAAAGTACCAAAAAAAGAAAAAGAAAAAAAAGAAGAAGAAGACAAAAATAAAACATTTATTTTCCACAGTTCTAATTACTGGAAAATTCAGGATCAAGTTTCGAACAGATTCACTGTCTGGTGAGGGCCTGCTTGCTGATCTGCAGATGCCCTGCTTTTTATTGTTTCCTTATATGGTAGAAAGAGCACTAGCTAACACCACCCCTGCTTATAAAGGCAATAACTCACAAACAATTCACCCTCATAATCTACTTACCTTCCAAAATCCCCACCTCCAAATATCCTCATATTAGGGAAATAGATCTCAACATACGAATTTTGGGGGTGACACAAACTTTCAGTTCATTACACATATGGGAAAGGGAGACAGAAGAGTGGGAACAGAGAGATGTTATCCTGAGACTCAACTCAGCATTGTTCATTTTGATAATGGAAGAAGGGTGGAGGCCATGAAATCTCGACATCTCTTAAAACTAGAATGTCAAAGAAAACAGTTTCTTCCCTAGAGCCCCAGAGCCCCAGAAAGGAATGCAACTGAATGAAACCCATTTTGGACTTCTGAACTATAAAATGAAAATTTGTGTTGTTTCAAAGCATTAACTTTGGAACAACTTGTTAACAGAAGTCATAGGAAACCTATAGCTTTGGAGTTTAATGTGGGAGCACTCTGATTTTTCCTGGAGAGTCAAACAGCATTGCTGAATTCCTGTATGTGGGTGAGTGTGTGAAAGGGTGCCTCTGTGAAACTTGGCATCATTCAGAACCTTTGGACAATATGGTTATCCTTTCTGAGGCCCAGTGCAGAGACAGGGTGGGTAAAACATTACTGACACATCAGTATTCTCCTGTTTTCTTTAAAAAATTGATATTGCATAGATCCATTTTCATTTCATCTTACATTGCTTTTAAAAATGTTATTAGGCATCAGATTAGAAGAATTCATCACCTTAGCTGACTAGAAACCACTACTAACTCTCACTCCAGTTCTTGCAACCAATAATGTTTCTAGTTATTGGTAAATGTCCCCAGGGGCAAAATCACCTCCAGATAAGAACCACTGGGATATAGCACTGCAGCACTTAACTGTTTTCGGCAAGAAGGCCCATTTTACATTCACTTTTGGTAGGTGGGCACTGTCTTAACAAATATTTCTAGGTAGAGACACAGATTACCTCAGGTATAGTTCAAGTTTTAAATGCTGTTTTCCTTAGATATCGTGCATCAAAACTGGGCCTCTGCTGTGACTCCCCAGAGTATCTTCCCTCCCTCCTATCCTTATGCACCACCTATGTGTTAAATCTCCCTGATTAAGTATTCTGTCCTGCCAGATTTTATCCATTGGCTTCTGGTGGCATCTTCCCAGATGGGCCCAGTCTGATGGATACCCATAGCTTTCTTATCCTGTTAGTCTGTACTTCATCCCACTCCATGAGTCCCTCAATTCTGGCAGTTGTATTTATTTTAAAAAAAAATTTAATCTATCCTCATTCTCATTTCACATACAAATACATATCACCACCAACAACAGCATTTGAGTCCTGGGTCCCTAACAATATTCTACTTACAAAATCAGGTTGAGAGACCTTAAGTAGAAAAGCAAGGTGAAACTAAACAATGGGCCACTTCAATGAAATTGAAATTGTTCCAGAAAATCAAGGTTTGTTTGTAGCATGGCCTGGAGATTGCATGCAGGGATGAAGAAGTAGTTAGGCTCTCAGGGATGCTGTGCATCATCATCAGCGCCTCTGCATTTCCATTGTCCTAACTTTCTGCAAAATGGCTTTCTCTTACATAATGTCCATGTGATAAGATGACTGAGTCTAAGCTCCCAACAGTTCACAAGTTCTCCCTTTCAGAGACTAACCTAAACTTAACTATAATATCTTTCTTTTATATGTATGTGTACACCTACAACGAAAAAAAATCTATCTATCTATATCTATCTATCTATCTATCTATCTATCTATCTATCTATTTTTTTAGTTACAGGTGTACACAATGCCTTTATTTTATTTTTCTGTGGTGCTGAGGATCAAACCCAGGGTCTCATGTGTGTTAGACAGACACTACCGCTGAGCCACAACCCCAGCCCTAACTATATCTTAATTTCAGTTCTTAGTTCCTGAGAGAAAAGTATGACTGGGTCTATGGAGGATGCTCCCCACTAGGAAAGTAATCTAAGAGGTGACAGCCACAGATTGGTTCAGAAATTTACATAAATCAACCAACAAGAAATGTTATTCTCTATTTTTTTCAAATATAAGACTTATGATTAGAAGCAACTTCATGTCCACAATTTTAATTGCATGAAAGCTATTAAAATAAAACAATAGCATTTTGGGGGATGAAACACATTTATTAAAATATATATGTACATATCAACATTTATACATCAAATTTTATTTATCAAAGACATTTTGAAAGTAGTCTTATGTAGATATAATGATGGTTTTCATTCAGTGAAACAGAAATTTTTCTTCTGCAAATAAAAAAAATTTTAAAAGGCAAATAACTCAAATTAGTAAGATTTTAAAAAAGAATCCATAACATATTTTTGCTCAACATTGAAACTCCAGTTAAAAAATGACTTCTTCCAGTATTTTTTAAAATGATAACAAACTTTGTATAAAAATGCAAAGATTTTTTTCTTGTAAATTAAAATTTTAAGCAGGGAGTATACATGAAATTTCATTGTATTAAGACAAAAACGTGTAGAGTTGGACTTTTTTGTTTTCTTAAAGATATTCTGTTTTATTTTCTGACAAGTTCACTGACAGATCTTCAAAGGCAACTTCACAGCATCTGCACTTACTGTCAGCCAGGAATAAGTCAGTCCTAGATTTACTAAAAATGACATGATCAACATGGCATAGTAATGAACCTTGGGGAGGATTTAAGACATTATATGGCATCAGGCTTTCTCATTAGTGCCATGGGTTTTATTTGTCCATGTCATTTTTCTAACATTTGCAGCTTTGCTGGTAGAATACCGCATAGGCTGAATATCTCTGCATTTGTGGTATCTCTTAATGTCACATTATTTTTTTAAAATACCTGTTTAGAGCTTGTTGGATTTGCTAAGCCTATAGAAAAGATAAGGAGAAATGGCACAAAGCAAGGGAAATAATAAAAAAAACCATAGATTTTGTGAAAAAGAATCAGAAAAGTCTGCCAAAATATTAAGTTAGTGGAAATATTTACCTCTTGTTAGTCTTGATATCCTGGGGAGGCAGCAGCCTACCCAGTCAACAGCCTGGGATTCGGGCTAAGGTTCTAGACCCAGTTCTGCCAGCAGTAACCTGTTACTCTTAACCTTAGATTCATATTTGACATGTGTGCTAGAGGATAAGAATTCTAGGATCCCTCTGTGTTAACACTGATTTATTTTAGGGCCCTCTTGTAGCCTCTGTCTCTTTCCCAACCTTCCTTCTCTTTCATAAATATTGATGGAGCAAGTAACAAATATCAGGTATAGTGATGGATAAAACCAGGTACTTTATTCTATTTATGTAGAGATGAAGTGATATTACTATATGCAACTGGATCCCTTCACCCAAACTCATATTGAGCTCTACAGAAAACCTCTTTTGGAATAAATTTAACAAAGTCTGAATATTGCTTATTTGTAGCTGATAGCATGAAGGAGGAAAAATTGCTTTATTTCTGATTTAAATACCTCCATTTACATTTCATAAATTATTTTGAGAAAGCAAAGTATCTATATATTTCAAAAGGACCAGAAATAATGATATTCATGATAGCTTTAGTAGTTTAAAGGCCAATGCAAGTAATAAAGTTTGCATAAAAGGGAATCCAGTACATCATTCATTACTTCCCATTTTAAAGTTAACATTCCCATGTACTACTTTCAGACAATTTTACAAAGCCTGTCACTGCTGATATCTAACATGGTGAATCCCAGTTGAGTTCCTAATGTCTCCTCCTGACATTTTCTCAAGAGTAACTGATAGCTCAGCAAGTCCAGGTGTACTGAACAGTACAGGTTGATCCTGATGCAACTCACGTTTAAAAACATCGAAGAGTGTTGAAAAGCACATCTAAGGAAAAAAAAAAATGGAACCTTTTGCTGATGGCTTGTTTAAAATTTTACAGCATAATATTTATATGAAATCAGGAAAAAAATTTCCATGCATATTTACATAAATATTTCAAGTAAAATGAGTAAATAAGTGCTAAAAGATATCATTCACATGCTCACAGTTATAAGGTTATATCTGCCAAATTTATAACAATAGATGTCACTTCAAAATCAAATTAAAAGAACTTTTTTTAAAAACCATCTGATTTGTCAGGTAGTTACTGAACTACTTGTCACCATATGACTAATTTGTCTTTCTAAAGGCAGAATCATGACAGATATTAAATGTAGAGTGAAGGTAGGAGTATTCAATACATTTCATGGTAGTGGTTTAGACATCTAGAAAGCTCCTGGGGAAATTCCATATGTTGGCGAGACTAAATTGCAGTGACTGTTTATTGGTTTCTGTCATAGTATAGTAGGTATTGCTTAGTGATTAAAAAAAAGAAAAAGGACATTCATTTGTCACTTTCATTTTACAGTTATGTGCTTTTGGGAAAGTACATTTGTCTCATGAATGTGTAAGCAAGGAACTACTTTAGAATTTAATTCCAATCAAAGATAATATATTTTAATGTAATTTACTTTTACCCCAATGAAACTAGAGAGACAAATGACATTTGGTGAAATCACTGTACTACATCAATGGTTAATAATAATGGGTGTAGTTTACCTTTAGTTCTTGAATATGGTCCTCCTCCCCTTCACATGGCTAATTATTTCAAGTAAAATTCAAAGTGATATCTTTAAAATATGTATTTTTTTCTTCTGGTAATCTCAAAATCAACCAGTGTGTGCAACATGGAAGATGTAAACTCTCCCTCATCTGAATTCTCTTTCACAGCATCATTATACACTAAACTTGTAATTTTGGCAAATTTCTTTCCCTGATTTAGAATCAACCACAAAAGATCAGCCACTTATGGTGTGCCTGTTGTATTTACTCTCTTAGGTGGACAGAGGAGCGAATTCAGGTATAAGTCAAAGAGTTTGGAGATGTTTTTGAAAAGCAAACCTTATGTATGCTAAATTTATATAAGCTTTCTAGTTAACAGTAGAAATCTTTGACAAAGTAGTGCATGATTAATAGCAAAATTAGTGACTTAGGCAATAACTGCTAAAGGAGTTCATAGGAGAAGGTGGCTTTTGCTGGAGAAGGGAGCTGTACATTAATCCAAAGGTCAAAACTGAGCTGAGTAATGCAGGGTGAGGCATTTCTGAAGAGTCATTCTAGGCTCAAGAAGTGCAAGAAATACCCAGAGCTAAGGCAAACAGGTAAGAAAGATTTTTTTCTTTGAAGATAAGAATGAGTATGGACATATGAAGGATATCTGTAGGAGTGGAAAGATAAAAATTATCTTAAAGTCAGGATATGATGGCATTTCAGTATCTGGCTAAGTGATTTTGTCTTTATGTTTTAAATCAGTGTTTCCCAGAGCATAGTCTTCAAAACAATAGTCCCACAAGATGTGATAGCTCTTCCTGGGGGTGGCTTGAAGACAGAAGTGAGATTTTGAAGTTCAAATATATTCAAAAAATTCTCAATGAAATAAAACTAATTTCCTTATAATATTTATTCATAGACCCCCTTAATATGTTGATGTGCTTTTAGAGGAGAAAATAGGCTAAATGAATCCTCAAACTCATTAACTATGAAATTCATTTTCTATGGAATATTCCATAGCATAAGTGCACATGGAAGATAATTTAGGAAATGCTGTTATTGACTCAATGTTCATTCAGCTCTACTGTGTGCCAACACTATATTAGTAAAAATATAAAGATAATTAGAAATATACATTGTATTCAAAGAACTCATAGTGTGGTCATAATCAATGCCCCCCCTCCAAAAAAGTATAGCATGCAAAGGGAAAGTCAGGGCTGTTACAGTGTTTAGGCACATGGACTTTGGATCTAAACCATTGGATGGATCTAGCTAAACAATTTTCAAACCTCTGTATCTAGAACTCAGGAGAGAAATTTCAGCTAGAAATAAAAATATGCAAGTCACTATCATACCTCAATACAACTAGTAGACATGGGAGATGATAATACCAACTTGGGCTGCAGAGTGACAACTGAAGGATCACCAAGGGCATAATCTGGGGGAGAAAAGAGAAAAAAAAATATATATATATATATACACACACACACATGTGTGTGTGTGTGTATAAAGCAGAGAGATCAAGACTGGAATTATCCAAATGGTGTATTAGAAATCCAAGAATACCCTATTACTGTTCATTTAAAAAATGGATTTCTTGATTCCTTTAGCAGTCAGTTTTGATCAACCACCTCTGGTATATTTTATTTCTTGAAAATCACTAATACAGTACTGATGGATAAATGCCTTGTTTTAGTCAGCTTTTAGTCAGCTTTTAGTCACTGTGACCAAAATACCAGAGAAGGACAGCATAGAGGAGGAAATGTTTATTTGGGTTCATAGTATCAGAGGTTCAGTTCATGGTGGGCTGACTCCATTGCCCTGGGCCCAAGATGAGGCAGGACATCATGGTGTAAAGACAGGGAGGAAAGCTTCTCGGCTCATGGTGGGTCAGGAAGCAAAGAGGCAAAGAAAAGGCCTTAGGGAAGATGAACTCTTCCAGGGCATGTTCCTAGTGACCCATCTCTTCCAGTCATGCTCCACTTGCCTACAATTACCACCCATGTAAAGTAGGATGGACTGATTAGGCCTTAGCTCTCACAGTCCAGCCATTTTACATCTAAACACTCCTGCATTGATATGGGAGCTTTAGGTGGGATGCCTCATACCCAAACCATAACAGACCCACATCTCTTCATACCTACTTTGTTTGATACCTGGGTATATATGGTGTCTTTCTCAACCTAGTTTCTTCTTGTCTCTATTTCAAGAACATTACCTCAGACCCAGATATTGGTGACCTTAACATACTTCAGTTTAAATTTAACAATGATAAAAGAAGTTAAAAAAGAAGAAAGATTCCTATTATACCCACAGTTATCTACTAAAGTAGGAAATTGAATTGGAAAATAGAAAATGAAAACCCACATGTCTGGAGACCTGAGGTCCACTCTTTGAGCATACCAGCACACACAAGATTTTATGGAGTTGTACCATCAAGAAAATAGCATTAATATTTGTTTTGTACTTTCAGACTTTCACAGTGCATTCAGTTAATCAATTATCAAGTAATGCACAGGCTGTTATTAATCATTTAACAGATGAAGAAATTAGTGATTGAAAATATAAAAATAATAAAAAAGAAAATGTAAAGTCTTTTTAGCATTATGGGAATAGTATTAGTACCTGAGCCATATGAATCTTAGCTCTTTGAGGATACTCATTCCCTCTTACATTACCTAGATAGGTATTTTGCAAATCATATGAGTAATTGCATCTTTCAAGAGGCATATATGGACATAATTATCCATGCCTGAGTACCTTCTATTTGCCAGATGGTTAGTAGGTAAGTTTGGATTAATATATATTTACTGCAAACAATATTGTACCACATGTTTTATTTACATTCTTCCATCAGGTTCAACAGGATAAAGAAAGAATGGTTCACTAGGAGTATTCAATTATGAGGTCATTATGAGATAAACAATAGAGACTGAGTTACAATAGTTTAATCCCATTATGGCTAAATTTTATAATTGAGTCCTGAGAAGGAACACATTTAAATCTAACAAAAATAAAACTCCAATTCATAACTATTGAATTGTCATGATCTTAGTTCTGACATCATATCTCTCTATTGGATATAGCTCTCGTCTTATAATTAGGTCATTCTCCATCTTGCCCTTGTTTTGCAAAAGTCTTGGGGTGCCATTTCTTTTGTATATGTGTTGTTGAGAATCCTACTCTACTTTATTAGGTTTTCAATTAATCTGTTATCAAGGTTGAATTTTTCAATTGGATTCACCTTCCTTATAACCTCTTTCCTTACTCCTTTTAAAAATTTACATATAGCATACTAATTGCATCACATCTGGTACCCATGTATTTTCCTTTTTTATGTTTCTGTTTTCCTCTTCTAAGCTTGAAAATTGCTGTTTGGCTGCCTTGGCTCTATCTCCAAGCTCCCTCTGCCATGGTCATCAAGCCTTGTTTTTATTGCCAGCCTTTAGTAAGGCTGTGCCTTCACTGAAACTGCAGTGTTTGAAGTGTTTTCCAGAATGTTTTCTCCAAGTGTGTTTGAAAGCTGTTAATTTCCTCTGGATACTCCATCAGTTTTGCTTTGTGGTGGAATATCATCCTGCTACATCAGCCCAGCCTTCCAAGTGCATTGATTTTAAGAACCTTGGAGCCACCCTACAGCAGCACCCTTTGACATCTGCAGCCTCCCAGAAGCTTTGCCAGCACCACTTTTCACCAGATCACTTGCTCTACTCTCACCAGTTAAACACAAATTTACTGCTTCTGCTTAGTTCTGTTGAAATTTTAAATAGTGGAAAAACACAAAGAAATTGCCTGCAATAGAAGTTTAATATTATGAAAGAGGAGTAGAAATTGTGACTACTAGCACCACCCTACCAATACTGTAATTTTGAAGAGTGTTCGAGAAGTAGATATTTAAAAGAAGATTTAATGTTCACAGCATTGAACTAACTTATAATGACTAATTAACAAAAATCTATAGAAAAATAACAAGACAATCCAATGACATTGTAGAGTACTATTTTAGCATTATAAAATTCTTAGGAATTACTGAGAACTATGGTTAGGCTATCTAGATCAGCAAACATTAATGCAGCTTTTAAATAAATTATATTCAACTGGAAAATATGTAACAATACTTAAGTTAAATGTTAAGTAAACCATAATTTCTTCTGGTTTAATTTGTCTAGATGTGTCTTCATTTACACAGTAACAGAAAAAATGCATAGTCAGTTTTTAAAATACATTTCATACCTAATCCAAATAACTGAATATTTATCCAAAATATTTGTGTATACCCACAAACACACACACATAAGCACCCATATATATGTAGAGAAAGAATAATCTCAAACTATTTGGTAAAACATATCCAGATAACCAGGTTGTATGTTCTTTGTCATAGTTTAGTAGCAATTTGATAATTTTTCATGTAATTTATCTTTGAAATGTTGAAACAGGGTTCAACATTATGGTTCATTATGCATATGGTTCATAATAAAAATACCAAAAAAAGTTCTTCAAGTTATTGGAAAAGAGAAATTCCTGTTAGTTGACAGGAAGTTCCTTGTTAGTTGACAGTTCCTATCTGAATATTTTAAATAAATGTTTCTGTTAGGTGATTAACATTGTCTAGCTAGGGACTTTATTCCATAGAAAGCTCAGATGAATCAATGTTTCCATGATGACTTTTGGTATTAGGATATATGGTACTGTTTTATTACTTAAACTGATTTATTATGTTTCATATATTACCTTTACCTAAGTCGGTTTCCTTTTTTTCAGAACATGTGTAGTTTTTTCAGAACTTCAATCTATTAGCCTGAAGTTCAGTTCTTTTTTCCTTGTGCTAAATCTGATGATGAGGATATAACTCTCTTCCGCTAGTAAAAAGAAACAGAATATACATGATACTTTGTCACCTTTTATCATTATTGATGCTTTGTACTTCATATTGAGAGTAGTGTAATTGTTGCATACTTTAAAAATAACAATAACCTAAACACTCTAATAGTTCATTTGTATAGAAAATGTGGATCTAGATGCAGAAATGTTGAGACATTAATCTTTTGAGAATAGTTTAAATGGATTATTCCACTTTTCACTTCTATCAAAAGCCACTTGGGGTTACTCCAGAAAGTTTGCGGTCACTGGTCACAAAATTATTACCAGTTTTCCAATTACTATTACCCCCATTTGACCATTTTGATATTGTGCATCACTTAATTAACATTTATTGAGTCCTTTGATTTCAGTTTTCCTCTACAGTGCAGTTCCAGTCATGGTTGTTGGTGCACATTCATCAGAAATGGTTCATGTGATACCCTTGTTCCTGGAACCTACTGTCCTGCTTTGACCTGGTCTCCCATAAATTTCTGTGCTGTACTTCTGACATCCCCACAAACTATGCCATCTGAAAAATCACTAATTTAAGTTTCTAACTCCAAAAACAAAACTACAATTAGTGAATAACCCTTCCCATCCATATGATTCCACTTCATTCCCTTCTTTACCTAGATGCCATTGTCATTAGCTGCTCTTCATTTCTTAGCTTGATTGTTGTGGCATTCAGCACTTTCATACCACTATTCTAGTCCTTTCCTTATTCATTGGCTTCTTCCATTCTGTCTCCATTTCCCTTTTTAACCAGATTAGATTGCATGGTTCAAACTGGCAATAAATTCATGCCAATACTCAAATTCCTTTGCTCCGCTGGCTTTGACCTTCCAGTCAAGAAAATCATCAAGCCCTGATGAAGCCAGTCATTGCCTTTTTCTGGTCTCCCTCTGTGCAGCAGAGTTCAGTTGAATGATGTACATCAAACTAGTATCACTGCAACTGTTTTGTGTTTATTAACCTTGACTAGATTATCCACATTATCATGTAATCCTACTGCTTTTTGTCCTTCTCACCCTCTGAAAAGATTATCAAGTCTGCTCTAATTTCTGCCAAAAATTTAATATTCCTATTTCTATCTTCATTTTCTGGAAATGACCTGTTCAAATCAACTATAAAAACCCCTCTTTGTTATCAAAAGCTTTCAATTTCATAAGGGAGGCAGAGACTTAACAGGGTGCTATTCAATAGCAGCTTTCTCAGAGCCTTACTCTCATATCTTACCTACATCTGCACTATCCACTTCTTAACCCAGCATGTCAATAAATCCGATCAAATTTTGGCTCTTCTGTTTACTTCACTGTATCTTCCTTCTTACTACAAATTTTTTTTGCATACATAAATTTTTGCTTTTCCTTTTATCTCTCTATATCCTCTGCTCAACACTCTGCTTATCCATTTCCCTGTACTATTTTGTTAAATATTGGGCCCTTCTAGGCTCAGTCTAGGCCCTCATTTCCTTTTCATTCTATAGACCATAGCATACCAGCTAGCTCAGTGAATGGCACTAGCTCAGAATCAGTCATTTATGCCAGTGGTCAAGGATTATGTTTCCAGTCTGGCCCCCTCCTGACCTGCAGAGGAGTATGTTATCATCTTGGCATCATCAGTTAAATATTCAGAAACACAAGTTCACTATGTACGAAGCTGCAAAATATTTTACCCACCTTTCTTTCATGTTCTACTCCTTGCTATCAGAGACAACTATCCACTCGTTTACAAAGCCAGAAACCTAAAAATCAAGGCTGTGATTGTGACTCAGGGGTAGAGCGCTTGCCTAGCATGCATGAGGTACTGGGTTCCATCTTCAGCACCAAATAAAAAATTAAATTAAATAAAGATATTGTGTTCAACTACAACTAAAATAATTTTTTTAAAGAAACCTAAAAATCATTCTGAATAGTTTTCTTTCATCCGTTATTCATTTCACTAGCCATGTTTGTTTTTTGGCTCCAGATATATTCGAGTAACTGTTTCTCCACGTTTGTACCACTATGACCCATTTCTACCAGTATGCCACCATAGACCTCTTACCTGGATTGCTTCTATTGTGTCAATAGTATCCTATCTGGTCTTCTGATACCATCTTTTTAGGACTATTTTTTATATAGCAATCAAAGTGTTTTGAAAGGCAAATGATATTATTAATATTTTTGTGGCCTAAAACTATTCTACCTTACTTTGTGGTCCAGCAACATGAGATTTTCAGTTTCTACAATGTGCCAACCCCCTATCTACCTCAGGGCTTTTGCTCATACTCTTGCTTCTACTTCTATGTCTATGCCCCATCTGATATACTCAAATACCTCCATCTTCACTAGCCTTACCTACTCATTTTTATGATAATGGCTCAAATGTCACCTCTTCACAGAAGTCCCCCTTGATGCTACAGGTAAAATTAATCTCCTATAATTGGTGTTCACAGTATTTCATAAATGTTCTTCATAAAACCTGTTCTAACAACTAAAAAGTGTGTGATCTGATGTTACAGTTTCATGAGAAACTCAGTGTCATTCAAGAAATTGCTGAGTGCTTACTAGATGCCAGACTTAATTTATTGCTCTCATAATCTATCAGAAAAGTCAACCACATTTTTAAAAATAAGCAACATTGTACTTTTGAAGGAAAATACAGCTATTATTTCAATTGAATAAATGTTTGCCAAGTACTTACCAAATGCAGGGCCTGGAGGAAAGACATAAACCCTGTGCTGGAGGGACTCATAGACTAGCAGATAAAACAGGTACAGTAATTATGGCAAGTGAGCTCTGTGTGATGCAGGTATTTAGAAAGCTTGTTGATGAAGAAACGTTTGGGAAGTCTTGATTGATAAGTATTTTAGAATAAATATCCTCTAAATAGATGGGACATCTCATTCCTACATCCATGTTATCACAGCAAAGGATTGTGCCTCTTGTGCCCCTCAGGTAGGAAAGAGTTCAGTTTGTAGAAAAGAAATTCCAGAGCCTTACACTTAATCATACATTTGCTCTTCTTGGTTGTTAGAATAAATCTGAACTAATCATACCTCATCCCCCCATCCCTCCTAGCTTTTCATTTTTTCAAATGACTGAAAAGATTTATTGAGACCTTACGGCTGTTCACTCCCTAATAAAGTTCTCCCTCAGTCATCCTGCTAATTTGGTTGACTGGTCTATTTTTAAAAATTAGCAGTTTTCAGAAACAGCCTCCAGTATTATGGCTGTGAAAAATCTGTTGAGAAGAAATAAAAGGCTAAAACAAAATCTAATACTGTAAGCAAGTATAAATTTTTTGGAATGATATACGATCCTGTGTTGTGCCAGTTTGGTCCCTGAGGCAGGAAAGGAAGCAATCTGGTTTTCTGAAACATTCAAATTTCTCACCTAAGCTCAGCTAAGAATACATCATTATGGAAAAGCAGAGTGGAAACTCACCATTTTATCCTTTAATTTACAGTGGCAGTGGGAACAACACAACACAGAATCCAGAGTTCAAAGAGAGAAAAAGATCTGGCTTATGGTGGATATAAACTTAATTTCTTTGAACCAGGAGTCTAGACCCTGCTGTGTAGATTTAACAATGGGCATTCTAGACTTCTTTAATGACCCTTTATAAATTTCAGGAATGTGATAAAATATTCACTTAAAAGAAACCACTAAATAACCACTTGGTAAGAGCTGATCTAAGAAAAGATTTTTGTTGGATCATCAAATATTTTACTTATTTTTAAAGAAGCACTTCCTTAGATTGTCCTTCATTTAATATAAAAGGTCAATTCTGCTTTCTACCTCAGTTGTGATATTCATCTCTCCATTTCTTTCTAAATCCTATTAAGAGAGAGTAGACACTTAACTTTATCATCTTAATGCTGGGATCTCAGAAAGCATTTATCTAGATATAAACAAGAACACGTGCCTTGCAGAAGGTTAATTTCTCATTGACAATGAAGGAAGGAGCACATACCATGGATTCACAAAGTAAAGTGTTTCATTAGCTCCTTAAATTTCCCAACCAGATATGCAAAACAACTTGAGAAGAAATTATTTTGTAATACTAATAATAATGACAATAATAAACATGTTTCAGGTATAGGCTGCATTCAGCAATAGGAATCTGCCTTGATCTGAACAACAGGTGTCTACTACATCAGTAGAACCCAGCCCAAGCTGTTTATTAGAACCAGCTGGGACAGGAGATGGCTTTTATACACATGTATTCCTCAGATGTCCGCTACACAGAGAGTCTAATGAAAATTGTCTGTAGTGGAGCCCTGGCATGGGTATTTTTGATTCGTTTCCTGGCGATGCTTGTATTCAGCCAGGCTGAGAATCAGTTGGCTGCATGCTTGACCCCACTTCACCACTCTGTCAATTAAGTGAGGAGCAGCAGCATTCAGGTTAAAGAAACAGCTAAGAGGATCCTTGGCTTAGCTCAGGGAATGCCATGTAGTTCCTCATCTGCACCCCTCGCACAAGTGGTTGTACTTTTATTCACTTATTTGTTCCATTAAATAGAACCATTGCTTTATTATCCTAACCATTGCTAAAATAAGGCATAAATTTATTCAGTCAGGCATGAAATTCATTGGGAAAAATATCATGAGTTAAACCACTTGCTTGGCTAAGTTGACCCTTGGTTTCTGCTCAATTTTGAACCAGGTAGCCCTTACCCAAATCTGTGTTGGATTTATCCTTCTCCTGCCTTTCTTAAAGCTTCAACTCCCATCTTCCATGATGATTGAAGGGGACAGTCATAAATTTCCATTGCTTTTGTATGTTTTAGGAAATTAAGTTAAAATGATTGATCAAGGAAAAGAAAATTCTTTATTTGAAAGAGGTTTATATGAAAGTTAAGTTTATTTGGAATATACTGAAATCCCATTTGTCCTGGAATTATGTTTTGGCACTTGTATGCGCCAAGGAACCTCCCTTTAATCCAGCTGATACAGCAGCTGGATCCAGTAATGAGGCCTTTTTCTTGAAACCCATCCAAAACAGAGTGCTCAGATGACAATGTGGGCAGATTTTATATATAGAAACCACATGCATATATCTGACATATGTGTGTATACCTTATATGTACAGGCATCTGTGCACATGTGACTTACCATGGTTTAACTTAACTTTTTCATTTTACAATGGTGCAAAAGCAATATGCATTTAGTAGAAACTGTACTTCAATTTTTTAATTTTGATCATTTCCCCAGGCTAGCAATATGTGATACAATACTCTTTTGGGATGCTGGGCAGCAGCAGTGAACTGCAGTTCCCAGTCACCCACACATTTAGAAGGGTAAGTACCCACTACTCAACAGAGTGCAGAATTTCCAAGGCAGTATGTTCAGTAGGTAACTTGCATTAATGTTCTTTTGATTTATTATATTTTCAGCTTAAGATGGGCTTCTCAAGGTGTACCCTTCATATGCACACAACATATGGGTGTGTGCCTATATATACATATGTATACATATATTTTTTAATCTGCCAAGCTAGTATTGTAATGTGTCTTATACAGTGACAGTGTAGAATAAGATAAAACCCAAAACCTCTTAAAAGTTAAGGGTCACAACCAATAGTCAGAATCTAAACTTTAAAATAACCAAACCTTGGGAACCAGACTAGGGAAATTTAAAATGGCAGGCATAAATCCTCTTCTCTCTTCTCCTCTCATTCTGCTAGTTGGTTCCTAGAGAGAAAAATCAAGATTTGTTCTACTAAAAAAACAGAAGAGACATCCAAGTTGAGTTCTGGATTTGCAAGTTTCTCAGTTTGGCTTTAAGGAATTCCTTAACTTCTAGACCTCAGGTGCTTTTTTAAAAATGATGCCAAAGCAATTTGCATTAGTATTGTTGCAACCCATGATTAACCCATGGAAATCCTTTAGTTAGTGCCTAGCATAGAATATTTGCTCTATAATTTTTATTATACTGCAAGAAAGAAATTTTTATAAGCAGACATTAAACCCATCTTATTTTTATGCCTACTGAGAGATTTAAAATTACAGAAAACAGAGAGAAGCAAATAATTTATGAATAGGGACTCACTGCCTCCTGCAGACAGTGGGTCAATAGAATAGACTCAGTAGAATAGTGCCTGGCAAGGTAGAAGTGCCCACGATTATTTGCTGAATTGAAGAAAACAGGTCTTGACTGAAGGGGAAGGAGAAACGAAGAACTTGGTGATGTTATCTCTTGAAAGATCCATTTTTTGATATTTCATGAGTTCACCACAGATAAGTAGATAGGAGCTCCTCATGCCATAGTACAACAGGGAGGCCCTGGATGGGACTAGTCAAGACAGTTTCAACAGAACAATGCCTATTCATCTGGAGCAGGGAGTACCACAGACAGAAAGAGGAGAGGTATCTAAGAGAGGCATCTTATCAACCTGTAAGTAGATAGTGAAGCAAAATCCATAGTATTGTCATCTTGTCCCTTGATGACTAGGGAGACTGGACAAATTTTCATTATCTGAGATGAGGTAAGAGGGAATATATGAATTCAGAATATTTTTTTAATTATAAAGGTCAAGGGAAGAGAGAATCATCTTCAAGATGATTGCTGGCAAAAGCATGGCTTTGAAAAGTATTACCCCAGGAATCAAGCATTTTGTACATCTGGCATACATAAAATCATGAGCTCTATGCAACATCAGCAGAGATTCGTAAGAGGACAAAATTAGAATGTTGAGTGATATTGCAATATCAACAATAGTAAGAAAGATGATTTGATTATTAATATCAGTAGGTATTTGTATTTGCATTTGATCCTATCAAAATAAAATATATCAATTACAATAATGACTATCGCTGAACTACATTTTAAAATTATGAGATATTCTCTTGACATTGTTAGATTTTCTAATCATAGCATATGCAATGCAGGCACCTGTCACTTCTGTTAATGTCAGATATAACTGAGAACTAACATTCAACTATCAACAACAGTAATAATGTCAGCTATTCTCTCCATGTATATTGAGCATTGTTATCACTATTGTCATGGTAATTCCAATTGTAGATAATTGCCTCTGTTCTAGAAATGATGAAACTGTGGCTAAGAAAGGTTAGGCAGTTTACCTAGAGATAAAACATAGGACAAAGCCCTGGCCTGTGGCCAGGACACTTTCACTTCAGGACAAATGGCCTGAACACATAACCTCCCTGAAACTCAGGTTTCTATTTTGTATAAGAGAGACAGGAGCACAATCATCATAACACCATTTTGAAGACAAAATGAGAAAAGCAAT
>JAJEJO010001610.1:0-119604 GCA_020662805.1 Glaucomys volans | reverse complement strand
TATCAAATAAAATGCTACCGTCTTTACAGAAAACCACTTATGGTATTTTTTGCCAATGATAACATTTGAGTTTTTATTTAAAAATCATCAAAGTTCAAAACCTAGTGCCTACCACTATGCACTTGACATCTAATAGGGACTGATGATATTAAAGTATTTTTTAAAATATGACTTTCTGATTTAGTATAATGAGATACACCAAAATTTGGAAGATCTGTATAACTCAGTGAATTAATATGTTCCAAATGAGCTATTCATGATCATTCATAGGTAAAAGATCTTTTCCTATTCAAAGATAAATCAGTGGATGATAATGTTTGAAAGTTCTGTGTTGTGTCCTTCATAGTTTAGGTTCTGTATATGAGTTTTCTGGGTTGTCATAACAGAATGCTACAGAATGGGTGACTTCATCAACAACAATTTATTTTCTCACAGTCCTGGGTTTGAGATCTAGGTCCTGGCAGGTTTGGTTTCTCCTGAGGGCTCTCTCCTTTCTCTCTGTCCTCATTGGAACCTTTTTCTGTGCATGTTCCTGGCTGGTGTCATTCCTTCTTTTAAGGACACAAATCCTATTGGATTAGGGCTTTATCATTATGAGCTCTTTTAACTAGTTACCTCTTTAAAAGCCCTATTTTTAAACAGTCACATTGTGGGCCAGGGCTTCAATGTATGAATGTGCTGGGGGCACAACTCATTCCATAACGTATTTCAGATTCCACACTGAAATCAACTTTAAGCACCTACCACATGCCTAGTTTATTGTAGTATCAAATGTTGAAAATGACCCGATTGAAGCTCTTGAAATATTATTCCTCTTCTTAACTCCATGTATTTGTAAAGTCAGATTTTCTTCACTTAATCACCTAAAACAGTATAGCTTTTATAAAAATGATGCAAAAGCAGAATGAGTCCTTAGCTATCCTTTATTAGGCCACACATTAAGAAATTTGCAAAAATTTACAATATCACTATTCCACTGATTATTTTTTTATTTCAAAGATAGAGTTATTTATCATAAAAATATTCTCTTTGTTTTAGTGGGTAATGAAATTTTTATTATTATATTTAATTAAAGAGTCACTAAACTTTGGTATTATTATCTAACAAGGTAAATATCAATAAGTTCATTTCACATAAACAAAAACTCTTTGGAGTCCTCAGTAATTTCTAAGTATGCAAAGAGTTACTGAGACTAAGAAGTTTAACATCTGAAGTTTTAAAATATCAGCTTCAGTGTTGGATATATGGATTTAGAATTTGTGGTTATCCTAAAGATGGTTCATCAGTATCAAAGAACAAGTAAGAAGAAATCAGACACTGATAAAGAAGCCTGAGGAATGCCTGTTTTTAGAAGCCAGGAAGAGGGGAATTAGCTGACTAAAAGTGAGTAACATGGAAGCTCTACAATTTTACAAACTATACTGAGCTGCAAATACACAGAAATAAGCAAAATGAATGTGGCTCATGGATTCACTTTGTTTATGGTTCAGGGGAAAAGGGTGGAAAGCATCTGCTCATCATAAAACAAGGACATCATTTTCAGAGAGGGAATAATTGTTTAGGACAAATAAGGACAAAAAAATATTCCCTGAAGTACCAAGATGGTTGGTTGTGATGAACTTGTTTAAGCAGAGTTAGGACTACAGTGAGGAATGAGCTTGAAATCCCTGCAGCTTCTGCCTTTTAAGTTGGCCTTTCAGCATTCAGGAAAGGATCCTCTTGCAGCCTCCTCCCTGATGAGAGAGGACAGTCATCCACAGTCTTTGGAGGAAGGAAGTTTCTGGATTTCTTAGACACAGTATTGCCTTTTTTTATTGCCCATAGGACTAAGATTCATAGTAACAGAGAAGAGCTAAGACTTCCTTCTTGGCTTTATCTGGCTCTGGGTTTGAATTATGGTATGCTGACAGACATCAGAGGTCTTTCATTTGACTGCCAGTTTTATACACGCCCCCCTACCCCATTCACTCACATAACTCACCTGGACAGGTACACAAACATCACCTTCCATGGTGTTCCTCAGAGCTTGTAAGTATGCCATGGTAGGATTATTGCTTCGTGCAGTAGCATAAATTATCGTTTGCATCAGTTCTATTTTCTAAAACACATGGCCTCAGGATGAGTTTGCATTTGACTCCGTTAAATGTAAGCTCATTTATCCAAGATGTCTTCTGACTCTATTGGAACATGAATATTTTCACTATGACAGAACTTCAAATATTTGAAGACAGTCATTACTTGAATATTTTGTCTCTCAATGTAAATATCCCCAGTTTTTTCAAGCAATTCTCAGATGACAAGATTTTCATTACTTCGTTCCTCTTAGAAACTCCCCTTAGGACATATTGTGGTGTATTAATATCTTTACAAAGATTGCCTTGAATTGCATACTGTGTTGCTAGGTGTGTTTGCAATAGTGTGTGTACATTGGATCACAGAGCTTCCTGACATAGACACTACCTTTCTATTAATAACCTAAGAAAATATCATATCAGTGTACCTTTATTTGTGTGGGACGGCATGGATAATGCTCAGTTTTAGAGAGCTATATAGTAAAATGGGATACTTATTCAGGCCTTTTACACTTGTGTGTTTGTAGGTGCATGCACACGCACATACACATACACACACTTGTCATTTTTAGAAAGTAACTTCAAAATGACTTTAGAGAAATGAAAGTGATCATGGTATTTTATCAAATAGCACTACTCCTAATAACTTGTGTGGACAATTTTTAACCAAGGAAATGCTCTGCATTTGAATTACTGTATGTTGACAGACATCAAAGTTCTCTCATTTAACTGTCTGTTACATACATTTCCCCCACCCCCGTTCATTGCCTTAGTGTAGATATTGTTGTGTCTTTATTGGGGAATTGTTTTTCTCATCTGAAGTTCCTCCCTTTTCAATCTATTCAAAACATTACTCTCAGACCTGTCATTCTAAGTGCAAATCTAACCACTTCACTACTGCTTCAAATCCGTTCACTGTTCCCTTTCGATGGCTTGGCCAAACCTGAATCTTAATCTGTCTTCTGTGGTCTTTCCCAATGGTTCCTGCTCATGTTTCCCTTTATGCTCCAATCATGCAGGTTGAAGGGATCTCATACCTTTAGCAGTGACTTTTCACAGAGAATGGAAAGGGATTTGGGGAGGGTGAGAAAGGAATAATAATCCATATCATCTGGAACCCTCCTCTAGCTTGTACATGTTCCTCTCCCTTTTCATCGAGATGTGAAATGCACTAACCACCAGGGTTGGTGACCTCTGTTGAGTATGACTGTAGTAATTGAGTCGTTATTAGTACATACTGAGCAGGTACCATGGCCTCTATTAAAATAGATAAAGGATGAAGAAACATTTCTGTCCTTACCTGGGTGCTATATAAAATCTAAATCTTAGGAAGGCTGCTCAGGTATTACCTCCTCTCTGATGCAGTCTGTGTCCTTGTCAGGTTCCATAGCACATTGCACTTGATTGAACTGTCTCAGATGGCTATTATCTGGTCATTTGTGACCCTCAAGAAACTCAATGTATATGGTTCAATCCCTTCTTTGTAAGTCTATCTCAGCCCCTGAGCATGAGAAACTATGTTATATCTCTAACAATCAGCCAATGAGCACTGTCGCATGGCATGTAATAAATGCACAATAAAAAATATTGAATGAAATGATATAAAAAGAGTGAGAAAAAATTAAATCTAGTATTCAGCAATGGTAGAATGATGCTAATTTATGGCTTTTCATAAGAAATTCATCAACATCTCTAGCAATTAGGTAAATGCAAATTAAAACTACCCTGAGATTCCATCTCAATCCAGTCAAAATGGCAATTGTCAAAAATACAAGTAACAAAAAATGCTGGTGAGGTTGTGGGGAAAATGGCTTACTTATACATTGCTGGTGGGACTGCAAATTGGTAAACCACTCTGGAAAGAAGTATGGAGATTCCTCAGAAAGCTTGGAATGGGACCACCATTTGACTCAGTTACCCCCTTCCTTGGTATATACCAAAAAAACTTACAATCAGAATTCTCCAGTGACACAGTCACATCAATGTTTATAGCAACTCAATTCACAATAGCTAAACTATGGAATCAACCTAGGTGCCCTTCAAAAGATGAATAGATAATGAAAATATGGTGTATATGTATACACTGGAATATCACTCAGCCATACAGAAGAATGAAGTTATGGCATTTTCTGATAATTGATGAAATTGGAGACTATCATGCTAAGTGAAATAAGCTAGTCCCAAAAAAACCAAAGGCCAAATGTTCTCTCTGATATGTGTTTGCTATCACACAATAAGAGGGGAGGAGAAAATAGAAGTGCTTTTGATTAGACAAAGGGGAATGAAGGAATAAAGGGAGGTGGGAAGAGGGGGCATGAGAATAGAAGAGACAGTAGAATTAATCAAACATAACTTTCCTGTGTTCATATATGAACATACAACCAGTGAAACTATATCATGTACAACCACAAAAATGGGATCTTAATTAGAATAAGCTATACTCTATGTATATATGAGAGGTCAAAATACACTCTACTATTATGTCTGTTTTAAAAGAACAGACAAAAATAAGCTCAGACAAAAAAAGTAAGCAAACATGTAGTGGTTCTTATAACATACAACAAGGTTAAAAATACGACGAGGTAAAGAACATGAAATATAAGAGGTATTAATATGCTCAATGGGATTATGCTTATCTTTCTAATTCATTAATGCTTTTTTTCTTAAAAGGAAATTTAAAACAACTTTTTTGCTTGCATTAAATACATGTTAAGCATGCAATGTACTAGTCATTTACCACTGATACTACAGACTATCTTAAATCTTTTGCATCTCCTTATATTTTGCATGGATGCATGTATGTGATAGGTGATCAATAACCTTCTGGTAAATGGTGACAAAATTAAAGACTCAAATGATATATAAGGGAACAACAGTCAGATGTTTGCTGAGGGACCTCAGTGAGCCAAAGTCAAACTGCCCTGAATTTAAAAAGTACTGATGAAAAAAGTGAAAATGAATCCTATATCTTTTGAAACCTCAATCCCTCTGTTCCTCCAACCTGTGTCCTAGCAGTGTTTGTGTGTCCAAGGTTCCTGAGTGAGTTTGACTAAACCACTGGCAGGGTCTGTAGGAGGAAAGATAGACTTTTTTGGTTTTTGGCTTATTTTTCCCCCTTTTGTGTTGTGGTTAAAATTATCAAAGGAAGAAAAGCAGATGTTTCCATGCCTGGAATTTCCACTTCTTTGCTGCAAATATAGAGTTTCCACAGATGTCTAGGCAGCTGAAATATTCAGGCCTAATGCTGGTTTTGATCCCTTTGTCTCCTAAGAAAGTCTTCTCAATACCTGGGTCTAAGACAACTGTGTGGTTCTAGAAAATTCAATATCTTCCTTGTGTCTCTTCTTTCCTACATCTTTTTCATCCCTTTACATCAATTTTCTCTTCTGTGAACTTTACATGAATATAATTGCAGTGAAATGCAAGGGCAATTGCACTGAAAGGAGAAGTGGTTAAATCAAGAGCTCCTTTCCTGCTTGAGGTTATTGCTTGTTTGCCTTTGGACTGTGGCCTCTTGTGGGGACACAACTGAGAGGAACCGTCATAGCTCATGGGTCCCAATGTGATGCTTTGACCTAATTAGTTTATTTTCACTGCTGTGTAAAAAGATCCTAGAGAAAAAAATAGACCTTTCCAGGTGTGAGCTATTACCCTGAAATAGCATTTCCCACCTGCACTAGTCTGTGATCATTGTCCATTAGTAGATGTCAGAGGACACATTGTCTTCTATCCAAGACTCACAGGACTGACGTACTTTTTAAAAAAAGGAATGTGATATATTTGCATGGTCGGAAAGTACTCCCATCTAATCTATAGGGGAAAATACAAATAATTTGTCGTGAAAAATTTTAAATTAGTCTGTAGAGTAGCAAAAAATAAATTTTATACTAGCTACCTCCAATTCATTCCAGCTTACATTATGTTTTAGAAAGCTCATGTTACTTACAATTTAAAAGTAACCAGGTACAGAGTAAGAAAAAATATCATTTTTATAGGAAACGGTATCAGTCAAAATATAATGATGGTTTTAACAGATGAATGCATTAATACAATTTAGAGTCCCTCAAAACTTAGATTTGATAGGGATAATAATAAGGAAAAAAAATAGAATTGGAAAGGGAACTAAACCATTAAACTGAACCACAAATTCCTTCTGACATGTGTGACAATAAATCAGGTATAATCAGCCTCAGGGGAGCCCATCCACTTGCCCATTGCCTCTGCCCTTTCCCAAGCTGCCATTCCAATGGCGTATGCCTGTTTCTTGGGGCATCTGGGCAATGGGTTTGTTTTCCCAGCTACCCTTGCAGAACCTCCTGCAGTATTAAGGCACTGTGCATTGTATTACAGCTCAGAATTTAGAATCTTCAACTATGTACAACCTGATCCAATCTGATAAATATGTTAGAAGGTTGATCTAAGAGTAGAGTGTGAGGGTCAGAATGCTGAATGTAATGACAATATGACTAAAGATTTGCAAATTATAGAGCTTGAAACTAAAGATATACGCAAACAGTAAGAGACGGGAAGACTGTAAAACTTTACTTTTGAGATTGACAAACTATTATAGCTATCATATATCAAATGAATACATTCTTTACTGGCTGAGATTAGGAGAATATACGAAAAAAATTGAAAGGAAGGACAGGATAGTGAAGATAAATACTCTCATAATAAATTTTAATAAATGCCATTGTTAAGTATTGAAAAGTAATCTGCAAATAAAATAATTATGATATGATCTGAGAAGATAGTTTAAATGGTTAGGATATAGGAAGTATTAAGTAAATAAAATAAGTAGGCATATTATGTAAATATAATAAATAGAATGCAATATTTGATTAATAATAGCTGTCACAAGTTATTCATAGGTTTGTAGCAGAGAATCTCAGTGTATAAGCTCAGGTGTTCAGGTATGCAAGAAACACAGTTTTCTGTATTTTTTTTCTTTTGCTGAACTTAATTTGTATTCTGGGTCCCAGTTCCATCAAGTGACAGAAACTCAATCTCAATCAGCCCTAACTGACTGTCCTCTAGGACTGTCTACAAAATGCCAGGTGGGGGGCCATCTGGCCCTCAGTGTCATCAGCTATCTATCTCTGCTGGCACCCACTGAGACTTCCTCCTCCCAGTCTGGTCTGTGGTCACTGGTCCTTGCAGATTGCCACTTTAGCCCCCTTGTCCTTACTCCAAGGACACATTAGGTCTGCTGGCTCTCTGTGAATATTTCATTGGAGAAATTTTGCTTCTCTGTGCTGCTCCAGGCTAAGGAAAACTCTGTGAGCTATTCTCAGCCCACATGCCCAGACTTTTCAAGAGCTGCAATTCATCTGGGTTTTCTCCATTCTCTTCCACCATGAGAATTCCTTCTGGGTATCATTCAAGGAAACATCCCTGTACCCAATGCTATTACGAATATCTGGATTCTACTTTTCTCTCCTCATTTTCTTTCTCTTCCCAGTCTTTCACATTTTCCCCTAGGGATGGGAAAGACATGGGAAACATAATTTCTCTACTCATTTTGAATCCTTCCTAATCTTTTTTGGATTTGAAGCTCAAAAATCTAATAGCAAAATCTTGTTTCTTTTGAATTCTAATGTGTCAGCCACCACTTGCAACAATGAACGTGGAATGTTCTAACTGCTATTCAAATTAGAGGAAAAAGCACAAAATAAAAGAAATTGCCAAGAACAAAAGTGACATTTGCAATATAAAAATGAGTTAACTCCCTAGAGATAATTTTCAAGCAATCAGGTAAAATTTAAAATTAAACCTATGCTAACGTATATACTATACTGAATAGTGTAGTGGCATTTTAGCTACTTCATATTGGATACTAAAAGATATGGTAAATATATCCCTAGATTTGAAACTGTTTTTTTTCTTTTTCCTTGTAGTAACCATTGGAAACAAATTGATGGCATCACATTAGAATGCAGAACTGTGTAGACAAATTCTGAATGACTAAACAAATAAGATCCAATTTTACCCAGTAATATATTTTGGAGTGCCTCATAGAATGCATGTTTCTTAGATAATGTTCTCTAAAAAACACTTTCGTTGACCTGAAGAATTAGAAGTTAAAAGGCAGAGAATCTGGATTGTGCGAAGTAGTGAAGATATGGTTTGCTTTCGTTTTGATCATAGAATTTAAGGCATGTGCTTTGAAAAATCAAATGAGCAACAGTAATGTTTGCCCAGTTATTATAACTGAAGAGACCTTATAGAGGATCAATGCACTTCCAAACAAAGGGATCTATAGGCAGTCCTCATAAAATTTTCAGGAACCAATTTTAGATGTGTGGTAGCAAATTATCAGTGCTTGATTTAGTCCCCAGAGTCGATGAGATAGAAGTCGCTGAAAAAAATTCAATCCAGAGGTGACCTGGAGTTGGCCATAGTGGTAGAGCAGATTCATGATGGTCCCCAGGAAAATGTAGTACTCATTGGTAAGACTTGGCACTTGATAATAATGTTCTTGCTTTTTTAGGCCTCAAAATGAATTATTTCAGATAGGTTGATTTACATAATATTTGCCAAATATAGAGACAGAATTATATATAGAATAGTTTCGCTAGAAAGATAGCCCATAAGAAAGATAGATGAATGGATGGATGAATAGATAGGTGGATGTAGATGCAGATATTTATACCTGGAGGAATTGATTTGATAGGCACCAAGATCAGTGTTTTGCTGTGACAATTTCAGTCATAATAGCAGTAACCATATGACATGCATTACAATTATTCTGTATGCTAATTACATTCAAAAAGAGTTAAAATCATACAGTTATATATTGAGATACATACTGTGAGAAGGGAAAGGAAGCAGTGTGCCCCAGGGCATTACCCTTGATTCTTGTGGCTTTAAAACATCAGATTTTATTGTACTCATTCAGCCTGACCCATAGTTTGCTGCTGTTCATTTTCTTTTATTTATATATAGTTATGAAATTATAAACCATGTTCTATTGATTTAAACAAATTTTTCCCTAACATTCATGAATTAGTCAATTCACAAATATTTATGAGTCTTCATGTTCATGTCAGTAACATCTTCTTGGAACTTAAATTTGGTTAAGTTGTAACTGGATCTTTAGTGGAATAGTCATGCCTGATGCTTCTTTGCTCTGGGTATGAATTATCTGACTGAGACAAATTAACCCTTCCCTTTATTAAGAAAGCAGTAATATTTCAAAAGACATTGAACTTTGAACTACCATTTAGTATAAATTAGAGTGCTTTAAATATATATTGCAGGTGCCATGTTGATGAAATAATCAAAACGGATTTTTTTTTTTTCAAGATCTAGAGTTTACCAGTTAGACTAGTACTTGAATTGGTTTTGAATCAGATGATCTTCATCCAGTGCCTTTTTTTACTTTGAAATATGAAATCAAAATAATGATGTTTGTTGGGAGATATAATTGACTAGGCATCCTGACATTAGAAAAGTAATAATAAAAAATTCTCAGAAAAAATATTTCAGTTTTTCTATATCAGCTTTTCCTTCATTATCACTAAATACTAAATATTAACTGAGTCCCTGTTCTGTGTCAGTAATGGTACTAGGCCTGTGTATAGCAATAAACTGAACTAATAGAATGTCCTCCTCAGAATTAATAATCTGGTCAATACATTCAGCCTGTGTTTCCTATGATCTCTTTCCTTAAATTCTACTGTAAAAATTTATTTTCATCTCTGATTTATCAGATAGTTATTATACTATAGAGATTCAGGGGAAATAAGAACTTGGAACTAAGATTCAAATGTATTGAGCTCTGCAGTAGTCCTTTCACATTCTTTCTCACTTGTTCCCTTGCCAAAATGGTGTGTTTGTGTGTATGTGTGTTTGTGTGTGTGTGTGTGTGTCTGCACATCTTGCACATGGGAGCATTTTTGTTTGGCTATTGGAATTGGGAGCTGGAAGACCATGGAGAGAATTTATAATTCAAAATACTTTGAGGATACTTCAATCCTGGAAGATTCAGAAAGCACAGAGGATTTCACAGTGAAGCCATCATTGAAATCTCCTATAGATAGACTCGGTGGTAGACAATACAGAAGTCCATTTGATATGTTATCAAATAAGCAATACTAAATTGAAACTTGATTCTGAGATTCCTTGAATTATGTTTGCCATTAATATGAAATTATTTTCATAGGGATACAGTATAGAAAAGGAATTAAGTTAGTTTTATGACCTTAGTCCTCCTTAAATAATTGTTGAAAACAAATAACATATTTACATTTCAGTTATAGGGAAGGAAGGTGAAACAAATGAAATGCAGCTTCCTGTTTGTCTTTTTGATGAGGATGTTTACAAAATTAAAACAGATGGCTAGTGTTTTCAGATGAAGGCTGATGAACAGTTTTCAAAAGTGCAAGAATTCATTTCAGTTTCTTTATCTAGGTAGAAATTAAGGTTTACTTTAAATATTTCTGCTATGAAATTCACTTTGTTGTACAAAAATTGCCTGAGGGAATGGATGCAGATAATGAGATACAAGCAAATTGTTTTAAAAGGAACACAGTTGGGACAAAATATGTACTTAGGTCTTTTATACCTCAGTCAGCTTTATGCATGTCCCACTCAGGCCCTTCCCATGCCCCACTGTATCAGCCAGCTCCCTGCCAGCACCTCCCATGCCCTGAATTATGCTCCCATGTGTCTTCTGAATGAGCCCATAATTATTTTCTGATTATGGGGACTTTAGGATCCTTTTAAGTTTTTATTTTCCAGGTTAGTATCTTTCCAGCATTTGTTTTCTCTAAAAATATTTCTGATTATTCTATCCTTAGAAAAGACACTTTTTAGAAATTTTTACTAGGTGTTAATGAACCTTTATTTATTTATTTTTTCTGTATACAGTGCTGAGAATAGAATCCAGTGCCTTGCACATGCTAGGCAGGAACTCTACCACTGAGCCACAGTTCCAGCCCAAGGGACTATTTAATATCAAGGGCAGTTTCATAGTAAGCAAGTAACTAAAGATGTTCAAATTTGGAGGGTTGATTTTTGTGGTCTGTAGTAATCCCTCAGTTGACTGAGCAGCAGACAGGACTGTTCTTGTTGTTGATTTATTTTCCAGTACTCACACTGATAGTCACATGAAATCAGAACAATGCAAAAGCACCTCATATTACATTTTGACTGGCATTTCATGGAAGACCAAGTAAACCAAATGAATTGCCTGGCTTCAGAAAGGCAGAATAATTTTATCAGGGAATTTTACAGATATTTTGCAACTGAGTAATAATATTCTGTAGCATCAGAGGAATCTGTATTTGAATCCAGACTCTTCTAGATGTATGAAATTGTGCTATTTATTTTATTTCCCTGTTATAACATTTACTTTAAAGGCTGTTGGTAAAATTAAATTGCTGTGAAATTTTAGAGATATATGATTAGATGGCATATAGTTGGTCTTTAATATATATAGTCCCTTCATTAGTTGCAGCAACAAGAGAGTTCAATCCAATTCATTTTATTCTTCAGGAAATTGCTCTTTGATTTTGAGACTCATTTATCAAAGTCAGAGATATATATATTTAATGCTCAGAAAGAATGGCAAGGTGGACTTTATTGCATTTTTATTATGTAAAGAATGAATATAAGCTTTATTATGGCCTGTAAAATAATACATGCCTTGTAAAAATAAACATGTATCTAACTGGAGACCTAGAGAGAATGGGGCATAGAAAATTCTCTTTTATACAACATGTTGTTAACCTGCAGAAGATTTTCCTTTACCCACTTAGAGAACAACTGAATGCTGAATGAGTTTAACAAATGACCAGGGCTGGAGATATAGCACAGTGGTGAAATGTTTGCCTAGTATATGCAAGGCCCTGGGTTCAATCCCTTGCACTCAAAAACAACAGTAAAACTACATGGCAAGATATAGAACTAAAATTAATTAGGGAACATATGCTTGTGCTTCAAGAAGTAAGTTATCAGAAAATAATGCATGTGCTCAAGATTTATGGTTGTCCCATACTCTGCTCCTGGCTATCTTTCTGGCACTTTTGACCATTACAGTGGGTTTCCTATGAACTATGACTAAATTGGTAGTCAGCTGTTATCCAAGAAAAGTCTCCCTGGTCTCCATATGTTATCATTTCCCTTTGATAACCCAACTAGCAACCAGGGGAGACCACTAAAACTAAGAATAAGCCCTTGGTAAAAAGTATCATAGAAATGGACATAAACTTCTTTCCATTTAAGCACAGAATGAATCACCACAACTCTGTCCCAGAGTCTCTGGAGGAAGTCAGAAGTTCCAGCATCCAGGGGCACTACCCATTTCTCAACCAGCAAGAGACTCCCTCACCATGCACTGCCTTATGTGGAGCTGCACATTAAAGAACCAAAGGAAGCTTTATGACCTGGGATCATAAGCTAGTAGTCCATTGGTCAGATGCAGGCAAACATGTTTTGTGTGTGTTGTGCATGGTGCTTGATAAGGAACATTAAATGTGAATGCTTTCAGTGAGACATGTTCTGCTTCGTCTACCACAGTCCCCTTTGCAACATACTATCTTAAGTGTGGGGATTTGAATTTGTAACTGCTTTCTTTATTTGAGAATGAAAACAATAAGTGGATATTTTACAAAATTCTATAAAATACAAGATGTCATGCAAAAATAAGTGGGTACCTAAAAGTCAACAGGGTGAAAAAAGAAAATAGCAAATGCTTTTTGAAGTAACGTGTAAATTAACCTATTGACATCATGGAGAGCAATTGATGGCTGGGTATGTGTGCACAAGACATGAAAAATGATATTTGCAAATACCCATCTTAGAAATCACACAAGAACGTTTTCAAGAATAAAAAAATGATTGTGATTGGATCCAACAACATGTCTTTATAAGTCATCAATGCCCTTTGTACAACAGTGGCCAATGTGATTGGCCACGTGTGTCCATTGCTTTAAAGTAAACTTGGAAGAAACAATTAGTCTTAAGCCATTTAGATTTCTAGTTAAAAGTGAAGTTAATTTAAAGAAGAAATGTAAAATCTATAAACATTCTTAGAATCGCCCATTGGCTACTTCACTTTATTTTGTTCTAGGGGCTAGAGGGTAAGAGTGAACATGCAGGTGTGTGCTTGCATGTGTTTGGCGAGTGTGTCTACACGTACATGTGCATGTGTGTGTGTGTGTGTGTTGTGTGCCACTCACTCTGTCACTTTGCAGTTTGCTTGGCTAAAGATTCTTAGTCATGAAGAACTAAAGAACTGGAATGGTAGGGTTTTGATGGTTTGATGGACAAAACCCTACGACTCAGGTGTGTGGTCCCAAAACAGCAGCCTCTGCACTCATATTTTATGGCTAATCAGGGTGAGGTGTGCGGCTGAAATTGCATTTCCGATGCTCGCTTTCCCACTGTGTCCCTTAAGGCAATGTTACTGTGACAGAATAAAGAGTGTGGTAGAAGAAGAAATTCTGCTTTTGAAAGATTAGATAGGGGGTTCCTTCCCTTCTCAGTTCCTATATCCTCAGAAAACCGTGAAAGTTTCATTGGTTAATAACTTCCAGGGGTGGGGGAAGAGCTGTCAGGCATTGGAAAGGAAGAGTAAGATTTGGGGGATTCAGTCTCTCTCTATGGAGAATGAGACCTTGCCATCTTTTTCCTCCTGCTCTTTCTTACTGGCTATATGTCCCTCACCTCCCCATTCCAGTTTTTCCCCAACTTGACCACCTTGGCAATGAATGCCAAATTCTTCTTCTTGAATTATCTCATTCCGTACTCTCAACACTTCCAGAGATCAATCATTCCTCATTTCCTAAACTTTAAAAGTTGATGTGAGAGCCCTGCTTTGTAACCCTGTTGCTCACTACTTCTTTTCAGAGGTTTTATCTTCTGCATTTTCTCAACTGGAGTGCTCTTGGCATTTTTGAAGGCACAGTATTTTGTTGTGCAGCACTGACTGCAGAATTGTTAGTCTTCCTGTCTTCAGTATAGTAAATATCATTGGCAACTCTCAGTCGTTGTGACAACCAAAAGTGTCCCCATTCACCTCTAGACTCCCAGTGCTTCACTCACCTTCAACATCTGGCCTTGAACTTCACTTGCGTCCTATGTCATTCTTCCCAAGGCTTTCTCAGCCTTCTCCCTCCTTCATGTCTTCATACCCTTTCTTATGACTGCCTAGTGAAGTGACCTTGACCCCTGATTCCAAGAGATTCCACCTTCCTTCTGGACTCCCAAGGCAATTTGTTGCTCACTGAGTGCCTATCACACAGCAGACAATCTTGTTAGGTGTGGTGTGTGCTTTATTTGTACTTAACACTGTGCTTTCTTGCTCATGTTAAGTTGTATTTAAACTTGCCCCCTTTGCAAGGACCACACTTCCCCAAGCCCTACCATCTTCCTCCCACCAGAGGAAAAGTTAGAGATGAAATCTAAGTCTCTAATTTATCAGACTCTGAACCTTTAGCTGTTCATACTAGAGATATAAGCCCCATAAGAGCAATATATATATCTATATATATACATATATATGTCTTTATATATTAAATATGTGTGAGTATGTATATGTGTGTGTATATATGTAATTATTATATATATATATATATAGTGTGTAATTAATTACTGACAAACTTGCCAGACTAGTAACTTTTTTAAAATCAATATCTAATTTATCTTTTTTCCTAGGAACCCCATTGGGTTTTTCAATCAGTTCTCAAAAAACTCTTGCTATAAAAACTTGAATATTCAAAAATTGACAAACATACTGCAATTTTAAATGCTTATTTTAAAACTCAGAAAAGTTTAAAAGAGTCAATTTCTAGAATTTCAGAATATTGGTTCTCAGCACAGGGAGTTGGTGAGAGCAGTTTACAACATTAAAACTGTAGATAATGAAGTCATCCTCAACTTTTTAACAAATGTAACAATAGCATTCTATAAAACTAACTTAAAATGCCAGAAAAAAATGTGATATTTAAGGATATTGAGGGGTAATGATTCAGAGCACATGAAGAAGGGCAGTTGCACAATTCCCATTAACATCGATGAAACTCATATGGTAAAATCCACACTTACCTCAGTGGAAGAATGACCTCCACTGTCATTGGACATGTTACTTTCCATGGTGTGTGGTTTTCTCCTCTAATTTCAGGCAATTTAATTTTCTACCCACTTCACAAAGAAATGTCAGGCTGAATGACTAGAGCATTGATGTTGAACATCTCTCTTCACACGTTGCACTTACAGTAAAATTGATCCTGTTATCCTTGATATCACCAAATAAAGGCAAAAGTTGAAATATTCTTTAATACATACTCACCTTTGAAAGTAAGAATTTGGACACAAACTATAGTCAGACTTCAACATATTAGTAGAAATGTGAACATTTGAAAATAAATTTTATTAAACAAATAAGCCATTATTGAAGAATAATAATATTCTTTTTGTCCCTCTAAAATTTCAGGGTGAACTATACAGAAGTATCAAAACACTTAATTCTTGTATTCCAAAGTTTTAGTGTTTTCATAAATCACAATGGTTATAAGAACAGTGTTGAAACTAGACTGTTCACCAATCGGTTCTGCCAGTAACCATTTCTGTCAGCTTAGGTAAGTTACGTCACATTAGAGGGTGCCTTTTCTTTATTGTGTCAATAAAGTACTGGAATTATTCCTTCATTAGATTATCATGCTATTAAAGCTCTTTTAAGAGTTCTTCGTAAACGGTAAATGCAAAATAAACATTCATTATCAGTATTATTATCATAATATAAATATAATATTCTTCTGGAAGAAACAAAGTAGATCATAATTCCTCACTTTGGTTTTACTGTTATGCTCTTTCAAAGTCCATTTGGCATGATTATTTTTGATAGTTGATATTAGGGAAATAATATCAATTAATATATGTGATGCACAATTATTTTAGAGAATTTGATATATAAACATCAATATATAACCAAGATGGAACCTATTTCATTCATGAAACATTTTGTCTGCCCATCCCTCCTGCCCAACACAGCTAAACTATCAAGCTTCTTGAGAGCAGGGACCATTGCCCATTGCCATTCTTCATCCTTATCATTTAACACTAGCTTGGCACTATCAGGCACTTAGTAAATATTTGTTTAAACCATTAATCTTTCTCAAAACAAATATTCCTATTTCTTCCAACATATCTTCATCTAGCCAATGTACCCAACCACCTTAATCATGCTCTTCAATCTTTCATCTTTCCTATCTGAGGAGCAGTTTGAATTTTATTACCTTCTAATTTCTTTACAGTATTTCTAATGCTCTCTAATCTCTATCTGCTAAAACTTCTCTCAACCCAATTCAGTGCAACAGAGTATTGATTTAGATGTATATTGAATTTGATCTTCAACTAGATCATATACATCTTAAGGGCAAAGATAAATATTACACTTCTTTTGTAATAGCTTGTGGTTTGCCCTCAAAAAATATTATTAATTGATAAAATCAACACCCACACTAGTATTTCTTCTTTTTCTCCAAGTGATCTCTCCACTTCAATCTGTTTGAATTTTTCGCTTTTGTTTCAGTGAAGGATTGCAATTGTTTCAACATTAATGGAAGATTTTTCACATTGCATATTTTACACACACACACACACACACACACATACACACACACGGGTTTGGAAGCTTGGGCATGGTTCTAACTTCTAACTTAGGAACCATAAATGCTTACACATTTTTCTTATACTGATAGATGAGATAGAGATTAAGTAATTTGGCACTGTACTTCATTTCTGTTGTTAAGTAGGAAAGGAGATGGCAGAGCAAATACCTTGGAGTTCACAGCCAGTCTAACCCAGATGTTAATTAGTTATGTAAATCATCAAGATGGTACTGATATAATTTCTCATACTATTCTAATATAGCATTTTGCACTTCTGTAAGCTTAATTTACCTTGTTCCAAGTATCTAAAGCATCACTCAAAGAGATTTAAAGGTTTAGAGTTAATGAAACAATACAGTGTTTTATTATGTAAATTCTAATCAAGTATTTCATAATAAAAACATCTGACATGAATTGAAGGAAACACTATTTTTTTCACCATTTTGTGAATGAGGAAAGTGAAAATCTTAAGAAGTTAAGTAATTAATTAAGATCACATAGATTAGAAATGGAAGAGCCAGGACTTTGTCTTTTGAAGTTTGGCCCTAAAGCCTACACTCAACACTAAGCCCTGCTGCTGATTGACATCATTGGTTACCTAAAAAAGTAATCTTGCTACCCACTTCCTTTCCTATTCATTTGACACTCACTTTCCTAATTTCTCTAAAGGCACAATGATGCATATTTAATCTAATTATGATCAGCCAATGGAATTTGCAGAAATGCCTTCTGGATATTTAATTTTAAAAAATTAAACAATAGAAGTATTTGTTAAGAGAAACCTAGTTTTCTCCTTAATTTTATATATTAATGTGTGAGGATGAAGTGCTTGGAGCCTCTGTAGCCATACTGCATTTGCAAAGAAGGAGAAGGGAATTACAGAGGGAAAGACTTAAAACTTGTACGTTATTATGTGACTGGAACAACCTTTTATCTCCTTTCTTATGAATACCTCTTCTGCAAGAATAGCAATCTTTATTGTTTAGATTTCTCATCCACTGTTCAAGAAAGGTCGTTATTAAATTGATTGGTTCTGGCACCTCTCTTACTCAGCCTTCCCTTATGATAAGGTGGAGGGATTTACCTGTTCACCAAGAGGTGAACTTCCCCTGAGCCATGCTCAAAGATCAGGGGAGTTTCCTTCAGCTGAAAGTAGAAAGCAGCTCTCTGCAATTCTCACCCTCATTCTCTCTCCTTCCCATTGTTCTGTCAGTCCTTCTCCTCTCTCTTGCCTTGTTCTGAAGCAAAGCATTTCTAACCCTCCCTGCTTGCCTTGCCTCTTGTCTGCATATGGCTCGAGCAGAGCTTTCCAATTGTTATGGTCCATTTGGGGTTTGAGGTAGGAGGTTTGAGTTTCCCACTGTTGAATATAACCAGAGCGAAACCGTGCTGTATCTAGGTTGTTATGTACCTTACTAGATCTGCTCCTGTTTTACAGGAGGAAAGGGCCAACAGCTTGGCATATCCTTGCCTTACCTTAATCTGAGGACACATGAGTTCTTAAGAAAAAGTTTATTTTTGGAAGAGCTTCTCTGTGGACAGAATAGAGATTTTAAATCACAAACACCTTTATTATATAAGTTTGTGCAGGAGAAGTGAAACATCAATAAAACCTTGTAGCTTATTTAAGTGTTTCTTATAAACAATTAAAATAATACAAATAATAAGAGTTACCATCAATTAAATATATATTATAGCCTAGACACTGGACTCTGCACCATGCATTTATTGTATCATTATTTTAAATGCCTTCAAACTACTATTCCTAATGACTACAGCCTTGCTGTAGACCCAAAGCCAAATGAGTAACATAAAAACATTTGTACATAATAGCTCAACATGTGGGTTAAGTGATGTCACCTTCTCTTTCGTGACCATTTCAAACTTTGCTAAATCAGTTGCAGCATAACCACTACTGATCAACCGGCTTTCATCCAAAAAGATGAAATCTATTCACCATCATAGTGCTATCATAACCCCAGATTGGGCTAAATATTTTTTGTTGTTGTTTCAAATTTGAGACTGGCTGACTGACTCACACAATACCCAAAATGGCTATTGGGAGGACAGCCCCGACCATAGAGTTGCAGGGGTTTTTATACCATTAATCAGTACATCAATCATAAGTGTCTATTGCTACGATTCAAATCTACAAACTAACATCATGAGATCTAAAATTATAAGCAGAAGGGGAAGAGGGTCAACACACCCTTAGCTGGGTACAAGCTAAAGAATGGGAACCAACATCTAGACAATCACTATTGACATGGTACATTGTCTAAGAAAAACAGGAGTCAAAAAGAGAACAATTTTACATTACATAAGAATTGCCATACATGCTATGCTAAGCAAATGTTGATGGGTACAGAGGTGGGGTGTTCCCATGGGAGAAGTATTTTTTATATAACATGGAGACTCGGGGTAAAATGGAGTCTGTTTGGTCATTGCCCATATAGCCTGGCCTATAACATTTCCATGGAGTCAAATATGTCAACCGTCACAACCCATCACAACCTGTCACACTCACCAGGGTCTGGTCCGGTGCTGGCTAAATTCTTGATGTGCTGTATGTTCACATGTTACTGAAAATTCTAGAAATCCTCTAGGTAAGACGAATTTTTCAAACAGCAAGTCACTACATGCTGATAAATCAGGAGAGTCACCTTCCTATTTTGTGAACTCATGGATGATCTGTAAGTCTGCAATAATTCAAACTAAAACAGAGATCACTAAAACATTTGTATTGGTAAAATATTCTTATTTGAATTTTACATCTGACCTAAGTAAGAATTCATTTCAAAGGCCATGATGGACAGGAAATATGTGTATGTAGAACAGACTGGAACATAAAGAAACAGATTTATTTAACAACATAAAGTTTGAATGTTGAAGGGCCTCCAAACATAGTGTCTTAGAGCAAGGTTTGGGTGTCAAATGGCTCTATGGCTCTAGGTTTAAATATTGGCTTTGACTTTGTTTTCTTGTGCAAGTTATTTAATCTCTTACTCTTTGATGTCTTCATCTGTTAATCAGTAATACTCATTGCATAGGCTCGATGGAAAGAATGAGTGAGATGTTATCTGAAAGCATTTAGCATTGGGCTTGCAATTATTGTCATTTATATTTGGTTTTTAATAGCCAAAAAACAATTTAGTGCAAATCCTGCAATCCTTGCTTCTTATAGAGGAAGTTACCAGACCTGTCAATACCTTTGCCTTCAAGTCAGCTTTTATATAATTCACATGCATGGGTTTGACCATAAAATTTTATTTGAACAAAGAATAATGAGATATTTTCTGTTTTAAGATGATTGGTCTATGAAAGAATATTCCTCTGAAAGTAATGAGCACACATATGACATGGGGTATTTCCTAACTACTACTCTGGACCCACTTCTATCAAATAATGGGACTAATTAGGATGATTGTCAATGAAATGCTCAGCTCTCAAAATCTATCCTTAAGTTGTTATTAATTGTTTGGCATTGATGTAGTCCTCAAGCTTTAGTTCATTTGCACTTATCTCTGAGTTTTTTTATATTAGCATCTTTATTACAATATAGAACCTAGAAAAATTCATCTATTTATTTTCATTTTTGTGGCTTATTTTCTCACCAGGAATATCACATTAAATAAATACAACTTCATTACTATGAAGCTGATTATTATATTCGCTACAAATTTGAAATGGTAGGCATGTTAACATGTGGAAAGGAACAAAATAAGAATAGATTTAGTCTAGTATTTCATCTTCTAAAATGTGTTATTGAAAGCCACACAAACATTTATCAAAAAAGGAGATGCCAAAGCATTTGATCTCATTAAAATTTCATGCAAAAAAATCTGTTCTTTTGGTTATGTGCAATTTTGTATGAAGAGGTACAAACTGTTGACCAGATTTTCAAATTGTCAGTGACCCAGAAATAAAGAATGAGCCCCATTGCTTTTCATCTGCTTCCTGTCGAATCCCTGTGTTCCTTTCCTTCAGTATGCTCCTTCATATTTTGCAGATGATGAATAGGAAGATACAAGTGAGGACTGTAAGCCTTTTATTCTATTCCATCTCAAGATAATGACTATATGTTTCAAAAAGCAGGCTGCTATATTCAGTCCTTCATTATGTGAGTATTTATTGAGCACTATGTGGGTGAGGCTTCTTTATTCAAAGTGACAAAATCAAGAGTGGCTTATTTAAGCAAAAGTTATAAATGGATATTGAGTAAATCACAGAGTAGTTTAAAACTTTGGAAAACCAAGCATTGGTCTTTGCTGCCAGGATATATTCCCCAAACCATGCCTCAGACATAATATGATAGATGGAAATGCTAACTGCTGCCCGCATCTTGTATGCTAACTCCAGAATATGTTCTTTGTGAAGGTCTTGCAAGGAGAACCTCAAATCATAGGTCTGCATCCAAGACTGAGGGAAGCTGGGGAAGCAAACATTCAACATTTACCTTCTATAAAGAAGACAGTCTTTGGTATAAACCAAGACTCATAGATGAGAGAGCTCTCACAACTAGGGAGAATCACAGTAGGTATTCAGATGCTACATGGCCAAGATATATAAAAAGGTTTACCATCTCATCCCCACCATAACCACATATGGCCAACACTTTCTGAGTTCTGTACAAACTCTGTAACAATGAAAATGAATGCATCACATTCCTTGTTTTAAGAAGAACTAAGTCTAGGTAGGTTGATGATCACAAGGAAAATTTAAATCTTATATAATAAAAGTATTGGATATAAGCCAGGTGTGATGGTGCATGCCTGTAATCCCAGCACTTGGGAAGCTGAGGCAGGAGGATCACGAGTTCAAAGCCAGCCTCAGCAACTTAGTGAGGCCCGAAGCAGCTCAGTGATACCCTGTCTCTAAATAAAATACAAAATAGGGCTGGAAATGTGGCTCAGTGGTGGAGTGCCCCTGGGTTCAATCCCCAGTACCCAAAAAAAAAAAAAAAAAAAGTATTGGATACATAAAATGGGAGCCTAAGACTAAGAAGAGGAATGTTCTAGAATTATTTGAGAACTGTCCAGTTATTAATTTTGAATAAAGAAAAGGAGTGAATCATCCTTTCTAAACAGAAAAACCTTAGAATCATCTTTGAATTTCTCACACCTCATGTCTAGTCTACCAGAGATTCCTATTGATTCTTCCTTTCCTTTGAGTTTTAGTCAGCTTTTTTGTGGCTGTGACTAAAAGGATCTGACCAGAACAATTTTAAGGGAGGAAAAGTGTATTTGAGGAATCACAGTTTCAGAAGTCTTAGTCCATAGAAGGCCCGCTCCATTCCTTGGGGCTTGAGGTGAGGTAGAACATCATGGTGGAAGAGTGTGGCAGAGGGAAGCAGCTCACATGGTGATCAGGAAGTGCAGCAAGAGAGACTCCACTCTCCAGATACAAAATATATACCCATAGCCCCACCCCAAGTCCCATGTCCTCCAGTCACACCCTACCACTTCAATTACCACTCAGCTAATCCCCATCAGGGGCTAATTCACTGATTGGGTTAAGACTCTCACAACCCAATCATTTCTCCTCTGAACCTTATTGCATTGTCTCACACATGAGCTTTTGGGGGACACTTTCATCCAAACCATAACGCTTTGTATCCAGAAAATTATTATTATTTTATCTATATTATTGTTAATTAGTAGTCTTATCCTGTCTGTGCATAATAAATTGTTCAAACTGAAGTACAACACATTCCTCAGAACCTCCCAATGATTTTCAAGCTCTCCCAGAAAAAAACTCAAATACTTAAAGTTGCTTAAAAAGTCCTACAAAAGGAGGAAGTGCTGGGGGAATGATATTGGCCAAATTATATTGTTATAATGTGTGCATGTATGAATATGAAACTCCAAATCCCATTTTCATGTATAACTATAATGCACCAATTAAAATGTGGAAAGAGGAAGAAAATGAATGTAAGCATCACAAGACTGAGAACATCACTGTTTTGTTCAGGCCCAAGTGCCTAGAGCAATGCCTGACACATTGCAGATCATATACTTATACATGTATTTAATGAATATGACAGAAGTTGGCTTGGGAATGGAACTCAGGAGTTAATCTGGGGCTGGGTCATAGCTCAGTGGTAGAGCACTTGCCTGGCATGTGTGAAGCACTGGGTTGGATCCTCAACACTGTATATAAATAAATAAAATGAAGATCCATCAACAACTAAAAAACCATTTTAAAAAAAGAGTTAATCTGACATATTATTTGTTATTACATTCTCCCAGTGTGTGGCTTGTCTTTTCATTCTCTTAAGAGCATATTTTGAAAACATGTGTTTGGCTTAAAAGAAAAAAAATCCAGGCTCAGTGCTTCACCACTGTTCCTTTGGCCATTCCCTCCCTCATTCTCTCACTTTAGCCACATTTGCTCCTTGCAGTTCTTCCGGCACAGGAGTCTTGTCCTGCCTGGAGCGCTCATCTTTAATTCCTTTTTCGTTCACTCTGCTCAAATGCTCTTCTCCCAATTATCTGCATAGCATGTTCCTTGTCTTCCTCTAGTTTCTATTCAAGTGTGCTGTGTAGAGTAAGCCCTTTCTTGAACAGCCTCTTTAAAATCTGAATGGCTGCTTTCTCTTCCAGCATGATGTTTGTCCTCCCACTTCCTTGCTTTACATTTTTCTATAGCAGTTATTGCTTTACTATTACATAAAAATTACTATTTTATGTAATTTAATATACATATTTCATGTACTATTTTGTCTCCTATTTGCATACCTTTTCCCTGAATTTAAGCTACATGAGAGTAGCCAATGTTATGTGATCAGATCCCAAATGAAGGGTAGAGACCCAGAGAGATTTCCCTTTCTGCCCTACTTTGTTTCTCTTTGTGCCTCAGAATGTGTTTTCTAGTTATTTTGGTATCTAATATTTGAACATAGTCTTTCATCTTCACCCTGTGAACTTAGAGTCCAGGAATACTTCTCCTTCTTCCCAAAATAAATACCAACATTAAAGACACTACTCTTGTCCTCTCACTACCAGAGAAAAAAGGAACAAGAAAATATCACACTTAATAAATTGAGACTACCTTTTTCACTTGTTTCTCTTAATGCTTCCTCCTTTGGCTTTTCTCTGCTAATGATTCTCATCTCAGAATTTAATCTAGGCAGAAACATAAATGCTCCCAATTAGAAGGAAATGTTTCCCTTGTCCAGACTTGGAGAGAGGGAAATCCTTTTACTAAGTGTGTCATAAGCTACCAGGTTCCTTTGTAACTAAGCGCATCATTATTATCTCTGTGTAAATGGAGTTGAGCTCCCCTTAGAGAATTTTATTAAATGTGTACTGTAGACCTGGCACTTGCGAGGAGCTTTAAAAGCTGTAGCATAATTTAATTCAAACAACAATATGAGTGCTGTAAATGATTATCCCCATATTATAGTTTAGAAAACTGAAGTTGGACAAAAATAGGTAACGTGCCCAAGGTCACCTGGCTGCGTGCAGATGAGCGCATATCCAAATTCATGTTAGCCTGATTCCAGGCATGGTTCTTTTTCCACTTTCCTGTGGCCTAACTGCAAATATCTTTTCGTGCATCCAATCTTGTTTTTCATCACTTCAGTTTTATTCTCAGCCCCCAAAAGCATCTTTAAGTTACTAAAAAGCTTAAGAGAATTTGTTTCACTACCAAGACCTTTTTTTCATATGTGAAATTAGAATCTAGAATATAAAACAGAAACAACTATCTATTTTGGACATGTGTAGGGAGGTAAGTGGCAAAAAAGCTTTATAAAAAAGCTTGTGGAAGTATCAGGGGCATTTGCATACTGAGGCTCATTTTATTATACTAGCAAAAGAGAAACTCTAATTTGAGGGTTCAGCCTACCCCTGACCACTTTCTTTCTAGCTCAACAAAAAAAAAACACATAGAAGACAAAAAGATTTAAAAGGTTTGGCACTACACAAATTCAACCAAGACAAAGAATCCTTTTTCTTAGAGATTATTAGAAAAAAAGATTAATGCCTTTCCAGATAGTTAAGGGAACTGTTTTTGTTTCTTTGATATGTACTTAGCAGGGATTGAGGGGGGAGAAAATGTGTCTCTCCTTTCTTCTTCATACTTCATTGTTAAACCCGTGTCTGCCTTGTCATCTGCCGTCCCCCAGCACTAGCAAAGCTCCTGGATGCCAAAATTTACAGGAGACAATGTCATGCCTAAAGGCCTCTTCAGTTGTAGCTGAGATAATTTTTAGTGCCTCTTGCCTCAGGCACCCCAGCTTAAAGAAGCTTTGGTGGCAGCCCCCCAGCCCCTCCCATGACTTGTACCTATCCCCAAGATTGCAGCTAATTAGCCTTGGTGGCTTGTCAGCTGCCACTGAGATGGCTCTGCTTTCCCGTGGAAAATATTAACAAGAGCAGACACCTTTTCAGTAGATTTTCTAGAGCAGATTATAATTCCTTTCATTCTCAGATAAAGAAAAATCTCTTCCATCACTGCTGAATCTTCAAGCAGCTGAAATAACTGATATTTCAGATGTTTTGCCCTCCCCCAACCCTTCGTCTGGTCACGTTTCATTTTTAAGACCTGCAGATTCTTACGTCAATACCCTGTTTAGACCTACGTGGCTCTGTCTGTTTTTGAGTTTTCTTTTCATTCATGTTATTCTATTCACCATGTACATGATTTCAGATATTTAGGGAGGCTGCTAAATATTTGAGCTGCTATTTGAAGTGACATAACTGACAGAGACTTCCACTAGTCGCCAAGGTTTTCTAAGAGGTTCAGGATGCTTTTTCAAAGAAGACTATAAATATGTATGTAGATTAATGGAGATTGTGTTATTTTTTGCAATATAGAATGCTATTTTTGTTTAAAAAAACAGATTTCTGTTCCCGTTTAATTCTGCTTTTGTCACCTTTCTAAAATCATAGTCTTCCCACTCCTGTTCTTGTAGTTTTCCATTGCAGATCTAACAAATCAGTGAGTATACTTAGTAAATTTAAGGCATTTTAAAATACACTAGAGAAACTTGGATACTAGCATTCATTCCTCTTTAAAAATAACCCCCCAAATTATTTTCATCAATCCATATGGAAACTAAGGCACTTATATGTAAGCAATGTATAGATTATAAAATTAAATTATTTTCACAGTGCCCTGGGAGAGTTTAGCATTGATTACTCCCTCATTGTTCAAATAATTCCATTAGTCTTGCTCCCTTAGCGCACCTCCTAGGTATTGGTAAAATAAACCCCAAGGGGAAGAAAAGTTGTGTGTGTATGTATGTGTGTGTGTGTGTGTGTGTGTGTTGTTATGCATTGTTCTAAAGGGTTAAGGCTTTTAAAAATCCATTGAAAATTTGATATCTGAAGTGTAATCCTATAAGCAAAGTTATTAAACTTGAGCGAACTGACAAAGAGGAATATTACTCTTTTAAAAGAAGTAAGTCCAACGTGAATGTTTGCCACTGTACTTTGCATACAAATTCTAGACTCTGGGAATCATTCAACTTTACATTGTTGAGAATAAATTTGCAGGTAATAGTAAGCATCTTAAAGAATATGGATAGTAAAAGCCATAACAATAATGGTCTCTGACCAGGAAGAAATACTACTATTTCTAGTAATGCTCTTTTAATATAATAATACTTATGAATATCTAAACTCCTGAAATGATTTTGAAAATATACCATTATAGAAAAGAGAATGACATATACTCTTTGCCCCGAGTCCTTTCTCTTGACTGAAATAATCATTTACCTTGATACTTTGTCCTGTACTTAGTGATAATAATTCCTATTTTTATCATAGAACTTATGGCTTCTGTTCATGAAAAAAAATAGAAGAATACTGCTACTATAAAGGTGCAAGAGATGAAAAAATAACTTTTCATATTAGAACATGAGACAAACCATAACATCGTAATTGATTTTTATATTTTCAGTAAAGGGCACAAATATGCAAAATAATGAACATGTCACTGAGATCACTAATTGTGTTTTTCTCTGCTTTTCTTGTTTTCTATATGCCTTTTCATTCAAACTTCTTTCCTTATCATCTCTATGTCCAGCAAAGACAGGTCATGCTACAATAACAAATGCTAAAAATCTGAAATCTTAATCTTAAACATATATGCATTCATTCTCTTATGAATTCCTGCAGTGTTTGACAAAAGTAGTGTTATAAATACCTCCACTTTTAAGTGTTTTTCTCATATAGACAAAGATGATTAAATTGTAACTGAATTTTAAACTTTGTTGCATTTATTATATCCTTAAAAATAGAGAATTATGCCCATTTTCTATTTTGATGATTACATTTGTAATTCAAGAAGTCAGAAACATTAGGAGAGTAATCCAGCATTTAACTTTTATTTATTTTCACAGATTACTTTGTATTGAAAAGTATCACCAGTAATACATTGTTAGGCAGAATTCTACTTATTTGGGTCACTCTATCTGTTTTTTTTATTTTCACATTTGCTCTCGCTTAGTCTAATACAACAGGCATATTTTTTAAAGTATTTCATTTTTATGGTTAAAATAGAATCATTCAAATGTCAGTCTTCTCTCTTCACTCATAGGTTGAAAAATTGCAGGTTGAATTTTACAGGTATTTGATTTGTAGAAAGAAACAAAGGAGGCATCTTTGCCACTCTGCCATTTTTACCTTGGTTTATCAAAATTGAAGATGGTGTTATGATTATAGTACTTCTAGAAAAATACTACTAATCCTGAATTGGACTTTTAACCACACATGTGAGATCTTTGAATACAGAACATTATGCAAGCCTGTTCTTGAAGGGTAAGCACTGATGAATATGTACTCTGATAGCACACACACGGGACAGACATTCCTCGTTTCTTTGTCTCACAGTTGAACTTTTTTTTGTTTTGTTTTGTTTTGTTTTGTTTTCAGAAAGAGCATGTAGTGAGACACCCCTTAGCACCATTACCAAACTGCCTGGCTGCCCCTAGTTGTCAATTGGACTAGGTTGCTGTATCAAATTGAGTTGTCAGGGGTCCTGCTTCTGGCAAGAGTCCATTCTTACAACTTAATTGGATAGTTTGATTTGGCTGGTCAAAGTTATAAAACTTTCATTTCCAGAAAACCGGACCAATAGTATTTCTAAATATATGCCATATGATTTATAAAAATTTGGTTTATTCCCTAGAAATTCCTTAGATATTATGTGAATAATGCACAGTGCTGATCTTTGGGGCTTAAAAGCTCAAGTTTGAGGAGCTGATGGATGTGTCCAACAATCATAATAGCCATACAAGTTGTAGTATTAAAATAGGAGTGATTCACTCACTAAGGTGGAGGGGAGCTCTAGTGCATTAGTTTTATTGCCACCAAACAAATTAACATAAAAGAGCAACTTAAAACAACCATTTATTATCTGATAGTTCTCTGGATTGGAAGTCTGAGCAAGTTTGGGTTTTCTGCTTTGTATCTCACTAGGCTGAAATCAAGGTATTAGCTAAATTCAACTCTCACCTAGAAGCTCTGCTTCCCAGCTCCAGGCTGTTGGCAGTATCTCGTTCTTCATAACTATAGGTTTGGTCCCTGTTTTCTTGTTGGCTGACAGTCAAGGGACCATCCTTCTAGAAGCTACCTGTCTTACTTCTCATCTGATGTCCTCCTGTTTCAGTGCAGCAATGATCCTTGGAGCCCTCAAGCTTCAAATGCCTCTCACTTCCCCTTTTACTACCAGAAAAGAAAACTTTCTGCTTTTAAAGAGCTCATGTGATTAGATTAGGCCCACCTAGATACTCTCTTTATTTGGCGATGAACTGATTGGTAACCTTAATTAAAAGAGTAAAAAAATGAGCTCAGAGCAGAGGCATCTGATTCAGCCTCAATAGTTAGAAGTGTCAGGAGAGCTTTTCATGAAGAAATTTGAACTGAATTTCAGTCATATTTATCAAGTCAGTGATCAGAGATCAATTAATGGAATATAAAGAGAAAAACAAAAGAACAAAGACTTGAAAAACTTAGAAAGGAAGTAAATGGTAAATGTGGGAAGAAGAATAAGTTTCAGTGATAAACTGACAAAATTAGTTTGTACATGTGCAATGTGCGTGCTTAAAACAAAGAAGTGGGAGATGTTTAATACCTGTGAATAGTCAGAGGTAGGACTGGCTGAATATATATAAAACTAAATTTAATATAAGTAAATGATCTGGACATCACTTGTGATTGGTAATATAAAGTCATGGTTTGAAAGACTTAAAGGAGAGCACAGATGTAAAAAAGTGGATATCGGCTGCTATAGTAAACTAGTAATAGGAAGTAAAGAGAATAGAAAATATGGATGGAGACTACTATTTCAGTAATCTTGACTCAAAGGCAAATGAGTGCTATAATGTTAATTGAAAATTTTTAAATGATATATCTTCTAGAAAATGGTTTCTCAACAGCCAACAGCAACACTATTGATATTTGGAGCTGGATAATTCTTTGCTATAGGAAACAGTCTCATGTGTTGTAAGATATAGTTTCAACACCTATAACCTGAAAATCTGAAATCCAAAGGATTCTTAAATCCCAAACTCCTTGAGCATCAACATGATGAAACAAGTGAAAAATTTCACTTCTGACCTCATGGGACAAGTTACAGTCAAAACACAGGCACCCTTAAAATATTTTATAAAATATGAGTATAAAAACAATTATTGTGTTTAAATGTATGCTCAACCCCTAAGATATTTTCTTGTATATATGCAAATGTTCCAAAATCCAAAAATTTCCTCAATCTGAAGCACTCTGGTCCTAACTATTTTGGCTTGGGCATACTCAGCTGGTAGTCTGCAGATGACAATCGTACCTCTCCTGCTCCCCACAATGAGACAACCACATTGTCTCCACACATGCCCAAATGTCTTCCAGGGGGAAATCATCCCTGATTGAGAATCACTGCTCCAGAAGGCATTCATATTGATTAGATAATGAATAAAGACAATTGCCAATTAGAAGATGGTAAGACTGAATATTGAGATATCCAATGGAGAAAAAGAAGCAGTCTGTTGATAGGATCCTTGAGAATAGTAACTTTCAAAGATGGAGGGATATAAATCTAAGAAAATAGAGAATAATACTGTTCATATAGTTGGAAAAAAAATAAAAGAGATTGGTAGCTACTGATAGCACAGCCAAAGATATTATCATCATTAGAGATCAGGAAATGAGGCCAAGCATTGTGTTTCTGAGGATAGTCCTTCTGTGTGTGTCCTGGATCCCGGTTTTTCTCACTTTCTCAAGATCATTACTCTAACAGTGCTCCTTTCATTCTCCCTTATTAAAAAAATTGGCCCTCTCTGTGTATTATTCATGTTGTAAAGTAATTCAGGATTATGTGAAAACAATACTTGAGTTTCCAGTAGACACTCAATATATGTGTATTAGTTCTCCATTGTCACTCTAACAAGTTATCTCCCCTTAGTCTTTAAAACAACATAAATTCACTGCCTGGCCATCCTGGAGGCTAGAAATCTGAAACGAGTCTTATGTGGCTAAAATCAAAACACCCAGCAGTCCTGGGTTCCTCTGGAAGCTCCCAGAGAGAATCCATTCTCTTCTCTTTTTCAGCTTCTGATAACCACCTAAATTACCCGGCTCCTGGTCCCTTCTCCATCTGCAAAGTACATCGTTTTAGCCTCTGCTTCTATCATTCCACTTTATTCTTATTACTTGAACTTTCTTTCCTCTTGGAAGGACTCTTATAATTCCATTGGGTCTCTCTGGATAATGTAAGATAATCTTTCCATTTCAGGATCCTTAGCTTTACCACATCTGCAAAGTCCCTTTTGGGAGGTAGGGAATGTATCCATAGGATCCAGATATTAGAACGTGGACATTGTCCCAAGCTATTACCAAGCTTATCAGTAAAAGAAAAATTATGTAAATGTACTGAGAAGGATTATAGGTCATATAAACAGGATTGAGGAGGAAGAATTACCTTTGGTGGACATTTTTCCCTGAACAGAAGTCAATCCTTGGCCATAGATGTGGACTGAAAGAGACTGCCTATCATCAGACCTTGATTCTCAAGATTAAACTGTACTATGATCAGTGTTGGTAAAAGAAGGGAAATGTGCTCTGAGAGTTGCTGTTCAGTCCATTTTATTCTCATTTTTCTCAATCTACTAGAAAATCTAGCAGTTTAATTTCTGGTACATTTGGAGACCATCAGGTGTTCTTTAAATGCAGCCGCTCAAGAAAATAAAGTTTCATCAGAACCATCTGGCAAGTCTACATTAACAGGGGAACAGAGTGGTAGACCCAACCTGTTTGAGATACATATTTCACGTAATACAGTGTCAGATTAGGCACAAATGCTACTAATCTCTTAATTGAAAATGGTCAATGGAGGTCGCTTTATTGTTGTTTATTCTATTATTAGCCATATGAAATTTAACGTCTAATTTACTCCTTTTTGTCTTCTGTGCTCAGTTGCATAATAAGTTATACACAACACACATTCTACTAAGCACTGACGCAGGAAGGAAAACGATTGTAACCAGGAGTGGGTGTCGATGCCTAATACATGTAAATGTAGAAAGAAACCATTAGACAATGAAAGTTAGCTCCCAGATGGTACAACCATCTGGAACATAAATCCATGAAGGTACTTCTGTAGTATTTTTACAATGAAAAATCAGACCTCACTGAGAATTTTTAATGGGCACTTACCAAGTTCACTGTTAACATTAGGGTTGATAAATGACAATTATACATATATACAAACTTGCATTCATCAAGGTAGGCTCTGGAAGCTTTGAGCCTCCGTTAAAGGAAATGTGTATTGTAAACTAATTGGTCTCTGGGAGAAAGCTCATTGCAGGTTTAGTGATTGGGATATGAGGCATTTTAATTCCACTTAAGTATAGAAAATAGCATTCATCTATTCAGACTTTTCTGTTTGTTTTCTCATTTAAATCCCCCACAAATATTAACTAAGCACTCTTACAGTCTCATTTCACAGCTAGGTGAATAAAATAAAGAAAATTACTAATTTATTTTCAGCTTTAAAGTAAATAACAAATGGAGTCCCTCTGCTCTAGTATGATTTTCTCTGAAACAGATTGGAAAATGAGAAAGGATTAGTCTGAACACCACTTTGAAGGATGTCCTTCTTAATGCCATTATCGTGCCCACGATGCAGACCTGTGACATTCCATGACAGTAATGGTTCTCTCTACCAATAATTTGCACAAAACTCCAAAACTCATACTTACAGTATTCCTTTTGGAAATGATCAAGTGACATCTATTTAGAAACTTAGTTTCTACAGAGTATTTTTAGAAAATCATATTCCTTTATGGATATTTAAAAGGCCATAGCAACAGCAAGCCTATCTATATGCTGCGATTTTATTTACATATTTATGTATTTTTTAACACTGAATTGGTTCCACTGTTGCTGTTTTCTATGGAATGAGAGTTGAAGAACTTAAGGGCTGAATTTCAATGTGATCTATCTGAGAAATGTGCAATAAACAGCAGACAGATTGATTTCCTAGAAACCTGTCATAATGAGATTGCACAGGATATAGGCCCAGCTTCAGGCTTATTCCTCATTGATCCCTGAATGCAAGCAGGGATACTGCTGATCGTGAAATCCCTCTTGTTTCCATACTATAACTTACTTAGGAAAAATGGCCCCCAAATACAAAAATATATTCTGGAAAGATCTTTATAAATATGGTACACACATATACGTCCTCACAGTGCCTCTCATCTCCAAAGTTCCACTATCTTTGCTTCCCTGTATTTAAAAATTAAATTGAAAAACTTACTAACTTTTGATCCATTATGCATTTTATTGGTATAAATTCCTCAAATGTCAAGCATGAGTAATTCACAAAACATAGATGAATTGGATCCTCTCATTTGTGAAGCTCAGCACTTCATCTTTGTCATACCTCTGTAATAGAAGAGGTTCAGTTATTAGCTGAATATAATTTTATAAAGATGTGTATTTGAAAGTAAAATGGAATTCATGATTTTGTCCACGAGTGGCATATTTAAATTCCGTTCACAGCAAACTGCTACATATAATTTCATTTTGGAATTTAAATGTCTTTAGTGGATGCACAGCTTTTTAGCATTAAATATGTCCTGTGAGTTCATTCTTAGTTCCACAGTGCCAGAAAACTTCAACAAAAGGATATGGGAGAGTCTACCAGCACTAATGTTGTTAGAGAAATCATCATTAGTCAATGCTCTGTTTCAGTAGAGGATGGGAGCTCAAATCCCAGTTCCGTTTCTGTCAGGTTTTATCTGCCAGATGCATAGGATATTTCCCCAGAAAAGCTCAGTGGAATTTTACAGAGCCAAAAAACAAACTAACAGCCCCCAACTGTAGCATGACTGGGATGAGATAAATCAGTGCAAATTTGTCCCAACTTCCCCGTTAGACCAGTTTTGAGTGTTTTCCTGATTGAAATAATTACAAATCTGAAAGGAGTAAGCTAAATTGAAAACTACTCAACTAACTGCATTTTAGTGTCACTATTACTCAGATGAGAGGTAAGGAAGCCTATCTTCTGTTTCATAGGGAAACAAAAAATTAGAAGACTAAACTTTTAAGTCCTGTTAGTAGTGTAAAATGTTGTTCTCGGCAAGTTGTTTCATTGTACAGATTAAGAGTATTGGCTGAGCATTACTCTATGACCTGAGATTGTAGTTTAGTTATCTACCTCTGGTGGTAGAGAAGAATAAAGTTTTATTTCATTTTTTACTTAGTATTTAGCATAGATTCCTAGAGTGACATGCTAACTGAAATTGTTATTTTAATCATAATGAGATTAATATTCTTTCTGTGCTTTCATTTGAAAATTGGTAGGCCTAGTGTCTCTCTTCCTGAGAAATACAAATGCAGTAACAAATAAATCAAATTCAAATTTGTACCATTACCATTACCAGTTACAGCCATGAGATAAAGTTTATGTGTATGTTAAGTGAGTGGTATACTGGTAAGTATTTACCAGCCTGTAATATTCATAACTTCAGGGCATTCATTCCTGTCGGTTCCAACTTCATTTTGTATCCTACTGTCAAGCATATAACAAAAATGCCTTCTTCTCCAGGTGAGCTCGTGTCAACTTCTTATGCAGATTAAGTTTTATGTTCTAGATCTAATCCAATAATAAATTTAACTGTGCATAAGTTCTTCTCTTCCCACAGTTCCTCATTCAATTTCCATAAATTTTTAAACTCGAAGACATTATTTGATTGCTGTTGTCTAGTTTTTGATTTCAAAGAAAATAGTAAATAGAAATGAGAAAGGAACTTCCAATACTTAAGAGAGTTTAGAATTATATAAGAAATAATCACTGGTCTTGAGAAAGCATAGAATATGAACTGCCATAGTAAACAAAGGAGAAGAGGGAGATGGATTTCATGGTAACTCAACCCAGTTTTATAGTGTCATATATGTGATATTATAAATGAAATATGTATTATAGGTAAAATGTATCCTAGTCTTCATTTGTGAATTATTTGTCCCTTGTAATACCTCGTGGTTAAGCCAGTGTATAAGTTGATAATACAGCTTAATAGTTCCCCACATAACATCCCACTAACAAAATATGAAAAAAACACATTTATTGAAATACTTATATCTGAAATGAGTAGGCTAAATTAAAAACTACCCAACTACTTGCATGGTATTAGTGTAAGTATTACTCAAATGAGAGGCATAAAATGTCTGTCTTCTCTTTCATAATGAAATAAAAAATAAAAGGCTGAACTTTTAAGTCCCGTTGGTAGTATAAAAAGGACACACTTGACAAGTTGTTTCATTTTACAGATTAAGAATATTGGTTGAGCTTTACACTGAGACCAGACACTGTGTGTAGAATATTAAAAACATTAAATATTATAGATGAACAATTAATAATACAGCAAGTATACTGGGGTTGGTTAATATTCTAATAGAAATTCTACTTAATATACTGTCACACCAAATTACAGGAAAATGGTGCTTAATTACTATATAACATGCAAATAAGGAAATTTTTGAGTGCATAATGTTTTAATATCTTAATAAACACTACATTTCTTTCTACTTGTTAATGCTTCATGAGGATCAACTGGAAACTCGTTATTTTTGTTGCCCGTTTATGCTTAAATGGAAGACATCATTAATTTCTTCATATTAATTCAAAATAAAGGTAAATTCATTGTTGCAAATGCAGAAATAGCAGCAACTATGGCTAAATTGGAATATGAATTATAAATTCTTCTAAATGTGTAATTGGAAGAAAATATTCTTTTAAAAATATCTCCAAACTACCTCTGCAGAGAAAATGCATGCATGCATATTGACACCATGAGCATGGGATCACTTACATTTGATACTACAAGGCCGGTGGACCCCCTTTGACTTGGGTAGCAATCTAATAATGAGTGGGTAGAAATTGGAGCCCTTTACTGTCACCACACTTCACTTATAGTCAAGCCATCTAATCTGCCTAAGACTTTAATTTACTATCATCTCATCATCACTGTCCTCAGGGCCTATGTCATGAGGACACTGATGATGACAAGGTAACATTATTCCTTTGAAAACTATCTGTATGGGACAGGGTACTGAATTCTACTCTCAATTACAGAATTTTAGAGTGAACATCAAATATTCTTTGCATATACTTTTGATATTGTGTAAAGTAAAATATAGGAGCAAGTGTAATAATATGATAGTTTTGTAAAACACCATGTAGAAATAGAAAAGACATACCTTGGGAAGGGTGGTAGGATAAAAAAAAAATGGCAAAACCTGAAAGAATTGGTCAGTTGTGTACTTACACTATAAGAACAAACATTCATTATGTATAGACTATTATTTCAGGGCAGCTATTGCTACTAATATTATCCCCTGTTTAGAAAAAAGATTCAGGAAGGTGATGTAGTTTGCCTGAAGATACTGCTAGGAAGTGGTAAGGGGGAGGAGCTTGCCTGAAAGAACCCTCCAGAATAATGTGAGCTCCAGGGTAAGTGAATAGCACACCCAGAAAATGACGGTGAATGAATATCTGAAGGAAAAGCTCTTTGCACCATAGTGGAAAGGGCATGGGCTTTAGAATAACATTGCTCAGTAGCAAATCCTTGTCCCCCACTTGTGATCTGGGCAACTTACTTCATCAAGCCCCAAGTTCTTGTAAAAAGAGTGATAATATTTTCCTAGCAAGATTATTGTGAGACTGAAAATGCAGTCTACACACAGTTCGTTTGATTGGTTGGTTGTCTGGCTGGTTGGCTTTGTAACTTTATGGAGGAAGCCTGAAGTCTTTTGAAATATTCAGGCTTTGCAACAGACAGAACTAGATTTAGTGAACTACACTCTTGAAACATAGAAATCCCCAGGAAAAAGAAAGGCATGAACAGTGGGAAATCCAGGACTGTCAATAACTAGTGGTACTGCTAGAGAATGGCTCCAGCTATGGACCTGGGAAAAGATGACACTGAAATCCACAGGAGGGAGAAGGCAAGGGACCACAAAGAATTGTGAACAGTTAATAAACAGGAACTCAGCAACAAAATACAAAAGAAAATGTAGACAATTGCTGTCAGGAGTTCACTGACAGCAAGGGTGGATAGATCTGATCCTAGAACTGAAGCTTTCCAGTCACTACTGGGTCTGACCAGCAAACAGCCCAGCCTTAGGTATGGAACAATGCAAAGCTCTGGGGTGCCATCCGTAGGTGGAGAAAGCCATGGTGCTGTGGTGGTCAGAGAGAGGTGAATGTGGAGCTTGTGATTGCTTTGGTGGTTGATAGAATGTGATCCAAGGTAGCACTGGGTTGTGCTTCATTTAAAGGACTTAACCTTGATGTTCATAGTCACTCTCATAAGGAACAATGTTCCTGGTGATAGCAATAAAAAGTATCTTTACAGGAGGAAATCCAGGTCAGGTTTCTCAGCTCAAGGAAGGTTTTCCCTGATTGAGAAACTGTCCGGCATGATCATTTGTTCAGGTCTTTCTAATATGATGACATTTAGCTCAAGTGTAATCTCAAAAAGGAGAGGATCCTCTCATTACCTCACCAAGCACTACCTCTTCTATTCTTGCATCAGCACAGCAAATTTCTCTCAAACGCCAACTCATGCTCAGAAGCAATGTAATTTCTTCATGTATATAATTAGCCAGGCCTTCTTTTTGCATACTCTATGAACTGGATGATGAGGAAAAAATAAATAAAATCAACTTTTAATACAATCCAAAGTTTGTTTGGTTTTTTTTAATTCAACAATTGTAACAATGTGTAGGAGTATTCAGCTTTCTTGGATAAAAATATTCAGTCTCTTAGATATTTTCCCCTAAACCTCCTTCCTTCCCTAGACTAATCACTGGCTATACTGGGAGATGGAGGAGGCTTTGATGGCCATGTGATGCGAAGAGAAGTTCAGGAGACGTAAGAGGAATCTTGAGCTCCTAGGGACTTGAGTGTAGTGTTATTTATCCAACCAGTTTGTCCCGATGTGATTTTTGACTGAAGTCTGTGGTCATGTAACCAGTCGTGTGAATTCATGGTGCTCCTTGTAGGTGTCCTTCTTACCTAAGCTGTCACTTTGCTTTGACACCTTTGTTCTTACTGTGCTTCCTTGTGGACCCCAGCTTGGCAGAGCCCTGCCCTTTCTCCAAAGTCACCTGTCCCCAACCTCTTCTGTGTGCCCTCATCTCCTGGTCACCCAGCCACTGCTTTGGGGCAGGTTAGGTGCTGTGGACTCCATATGGCAACTCAGGTTTCCCACTGTCTGACCATTCTGCTCCGCCATATCCATGTGAAGGTGTCTGTGGTGTCTGAAGGGTTATCTGGATGGTGGCTTGTCAGTGCTGAAGGAGGGGTAGAGCAGGAGCATTCTCTGCCCTTCCTGTTTTCCTCCTCTGATCTCAGCACAACGGCTTTTCATCTTGTTTCTCCAGGGAAGGAGGGTGGGGAATGAAAAGGTCATTTACTTCTCTGCACATTCTCATTCTGGTTTTTGCTGAGCATGACCTTGATCATCTGCTCACTTCACTGTTAACCATTGAAAACCTGGTTTTACTTCAAAAGCGAGCATTGTTTATTTTATTCTCTGTGAATTGTTGCTGTAAGGAATCATGCTAATCCTTTTCTGACATTTTTGTTCAGAAAAAAACATGCTCAGAAAGGCAAAGAAAAAGAGATTATTTTTCTTTAGACATTATTCCCTTAAAAAAAGAGGTAATTATTATATTTGTTTTATTTACTTTATTCCTTAGAGTTGTACACAGGGATATAGTGTAGGGTATGTATGTCATGAAAAAATAAAGAAAATTAAGATTTGTCAAGTGACTACTATTCACGTGGTTCTCTCTTTATCATTTCATTTTGACTTCCCTTAAATAAGAATCTTTGCTATGACCTTGAAAACTACTTGACATGTAATAAACTAACTGCCCTATCTCTTTCTTTAAAGTTTTTTGTAAAATAAAATATGCATAGGTTTTGAAAATATCAAGACACTTTTGTTTCCATTTCCCTCACACCAGAGCTGTTAGTATAGAACAAGTTTGTTATGAGTTCTGTTTTAGAGGTGGAAACAGCTTCACAGAACTTAAGTGACTGGCTCCAGTGTCAAATATCAGAACATGATAGAGCTAGGAATAGAGGCATGAAAGAAAGGCCTTTTTTGTCTTCTCTCATAATCCATCATACATCAACAATTGTCACATAGTCCTACAGCATTACAAATTTAGCATACCCTTAAATAAGCAATGAAAAATGTAGTTTGGCTATATATACATATATATAAAGTGTACAATGCTATGACAGCATAACATTGTTGAATGCTATTGTTAACCCAGATCATTAATTTGGTTAAATTTGGTTAAAAAAAAAAAAAAAGACAAAAGAAACCAAACATGGAAAGATTCCCACTAGATCAAATCACTAGATTAAATCTGTGTATCTCAAATTATATGCTGACCATTGCCACAAAAAATAGATGGTTATAGATAAATGAAAAATGCCTCATGTTTCAAAGGTAAATATTCATCATCATAACCAAACCTAAAACAATCCTTCTTAAGTCTATTAGAAAAGAGTGTGTCCATTTTTAGCAAGTAGGTGCTCTACAAATGTTTCCCTTTTTAAGTTTCTATGGGACTCCTAGCTCCATAAGTGGTTCAATGCATAGAATCCAGAGAGGAGAGAGCCTGATTTGAATCTCAGCCATTCCTCATTTTGTAATCATGGCAAGTCACTTAATCTTTCAATACCCTGTTCCTTTGTATTTAGCCTGAGTTAATGGTTCTAAAATGGGCAGTTGTGAGGCTTAAACCACATAAATAAACAAAAAATGCCTAGCACAAAGCAAGCCCTTTTTAGCTTTTAATAATCAAGCACTGAAAGCAAAACTTCTTATCTTTGGTCATTAATGTATCTTCAGAATCTATAACAGTGCTTGGCCTAGAAAGGAATTTCAAATATTAATTGAAAACTTATCATTTAACCAAATAATCAAAGTAGATAACAAGTCTCCCCCTTTCATTCATATTTAGGGTAAGCCCTTTAAGTTGATGAACACATTAAAACCGATCTTCTGTTACCCATGTTGTACTGTTTTCCCTACATGATTAGTGTGTGTGCCCATGTGTTCGGGGATGGGAGAGGGAAATGTTATTGCTCTACATAACCTCAATCATTTTATCCCTGGTCCTACTTTCAAAATATCCATTACACTTTTTTTTCTCCTCAATGTGGATTTGTATGGACTTATATTAGGGGACAACACAACCTAATAAAATAGAGAAAGGGAATTACAGCTAATAAAAGGAAAAGAAAAAGTGTTTAAACCATAAGAATGGCTGCTGTGTTGGAGCGTCACAGTTGACTCTGAGCTTTTGCATAGTCCTTAACCTTTCTAAATGCCAGCCTGCAGGGCTGGCCTCATTTCATGACTAAAGTGGTAAATTAGGTAGCCATCACCACAGGACGTTTTTCAGAAGTAGCTGAATTGTTCCCCTGCACTAGGATCCTTCTCCCTCTGGCCTAACATCAGTGCTCAAATATTCAGATACACATGCAAGAGAGTGGGAACACCACCGTTGGGTTTGTTTAGATGTGCTCTTATTATACACAACTACCTTACTGTATGCTAACTAGCTTACTGCATCCTAACTAGCTGTGTTTATACAGCTTAGAGTGGCATTTTGAGCAGAGAAGCACTATCATTTAATTCTTAGAGACAGAGGAACACCACCAATGAACGTTAATGCTATCCATGGACTTTGGGCAATGATATGTCAATATGGGTTCAGGGATTATAACAAATGTACCACTGTGGTGCTGGATATCGATTGTAGGGCAATTTGCGCTTGTGTGGGAATAGAGGATAAATAGATACACCTTATAATTTTTGCTCATTCTTTCCTGTGAACCTAAAGCTACTATATAAATTTTATTCATCTTAAAAAACAACAACAAGTCCGAGTAATTTCCACAACGTATTGTAAGATATTATTACTTGCCACTAAGGTTAAGCCAATGTACACAGTAAAGAGTCATGGGTTAAAAAATAAAAGGAGAATTACACAGAACTACCTATTGTCTAAGGCATTCAGTCTGGGTAAGCGCTGCAGTCAAGCATGATAGACAAATTGGGACAACATTTATCTGGAGTCAAGCTAATTAGAGTAACATAGACCAACTGAATAATTCAGCAACTTTTGTTGGATATTCCCTATTTGAACTCCATGCTTGTGAGGTGAGACCCAAATGAGTATCTATGATTATTAAAACACACACAAATTGGTATCAGAGCTGGTAAGAATTGCTTTCTTTTACAAAATTCTGGTCACAAATCTCTCTATTTATTTCTTACCACTAGCTTTCCTCTTCAAAATGTTCAGTATGAATTCTATTCCTCTTATGTGGCAGCCAACAATATAATAATAATAATAATAATAATATGCTTCTGATCATGTATTCATCATGCGTTTCACATTAATTCAATAATAATTTGGAGCAAACATACACAAGAAATAAGCTTTATAAAGTCAATTTCATTTATAATTTCTATGCTAGCTCTTAGGTTTGCTTCTAGATCCAGCCCAACTGAGAAATATCTTCTAAAATATTTGCACTAAAGTGAACTACTGACATAAAAGATCCAGTGTTGTCATATGGTTTGTCACACTTTCAAATTGTCCTTTATCATCTATAAATTTTCACTATGTCCTATGTTTAAATTGACCTTACATCACCCATAAATTATCACTTAGTCATACTTGCTGCCTCATTGATATCAATAATGAGTTCTGTCACTTTTTAGGGAAAATCTTGTCAGTGAAGTAACATTTTTCATATATGTAGGAATGTGACTGGAGCCAAATACCACTATTGTCATCATCTCTTCTTTTAATGTCAGATGCACAAACTAAAGAGTGGAAATTAGTTTATCCTCAACTTGGCTAATGAATCACGAAAAAATATTTCTTTTTCTGGTGTAATATGAAAGATAAAGGACTTTACATTTTTTAAGCTTGTCCTGATCTAAGTGAAGATATGCATAAATAATTTTGAATAACATAGTTATAAGAAAAAAAATTGATTTGGGAAAAAGCCCTACTAACAATTCATATCCCTGACTCTATAACAATTTCTTGTACTGGCCTCTGGCTATAATGTTTTCTGTCTACTCTAGAGATAGGATCTTTTCTCTTTTTCTTAGACAAGCTGCTGAAATAACCATACTGAAGATTTTATAATTATATCCAAGTAAAATAGAAGAAAACTTGATCCTCTCTAATTTAATAATTCATTAAGCCATTAATATTTTCTCCACATTATGTGTTTTTATAGGAAGGATAGTACCTTAGCGTATTCTCCTTGGTTCAGATGATAAAATTCATTTGAATTTGATGCTAACCAGGGAAATAAGTATTTTCTGCATCTTCGCTGTGGGGAACAATTGAAACAAATGTATTGAAATTCATGACTCACACTTGACTACAGGCAATATCAACTTAAAATTCAAGGTTGTAGTGTTGCAGAGGTGTTGTGAGGCTTCATGCATACAGTTTCATCAATTAGAAACAAAGAGAAAGCACTTTTTTCCCCCTAACAAGCTTAAACTGCCTCCTTTAAATACACAGCTATGTTGGTGTTCGTTTATTCAGAAAAATCTAAACATACTACAGATTCCTGGCTTTTAAAAAACAATCTCAAATAGAACATACTCGTAGAATTTAAAAATAATATTAATATTTTAATTGTAAATCTAGGGGATAATTTATCTGTGAATTTCAACCATATATGCATTATATTAAAATATCAATCACATATATCTGTGTGATAATAAGGTTAATGTGAAAACTGTACTGGATATTTGTAAAACATTGGTTTTCTTATGTAATAAAATTAGCCTAATATTTTAAAGTGAGTATACTATGAAATTTCCATATTTCTGGTTTCCTAACGACCCACTTAAATACGACTGAATTGTCTTTAGTGTGATTTTAAAATGCTTTTTATTTTTAATGACTTTGTTATTTGAATAGATGAAAAGTATAAGCATATGGAATTACAAAGGAATTGAAGACATGTGTTTAGCGCAAAGAAATTTTTACTCTTTGAATGAACCCATAACCCTAAAATACATGTTGATATTTTTCAATAGTATTTATTTCATGGGGTAGAGGGATTTCAAGAAATATTTATAAAATATATTCTGGTGTATTTCTTCTAGATTTCTAAAACATCTATTCTCATAATTCTCAGTTTGAATTTTCTGTTTCATTTGTATATATCCCTCACTAAAAGGAGAAAGATAGGAATACTCAAATACAGAAGGGATGGGTAAACCATCTTGATAGCATGGCAATAGTGTCAAAAGCTGAATCTTGCTCAGCATTGACTTCTGCATTCAGGCATCGAGAACTCTGTTCATAAGAATATCTCGAGGTTTAGATATGCTTGGTGGCACTCACCTGTAATCCCAGGGTTCTGGAGGTTGAGACAGGAGGATTGCAAGTTCAAAGCCAGCCTCAGTAATTTAGCGAGGCCCTAAGCAACTCAGTGAGACCCTGTCTCTAAATAAAATACAAAAAAGGGCTGAGGATGTGGCTCAGTGCTTGAGTGCCCCTGGGTACAATCCCCGGTACCCTGCTCCTATAAAAATAAAAAAATAATAGAAAAAAAAAAGGAAACAAACCTTAAGGTTTTTAACTGATACAATTACCATGCCTCCTAATAGAAATCAGCTTTCACATGGTGATTGGATGACCACACCTAATACTGACTACCGTAGGGTCTGCATGTGTGCCCGGGGTTCTTCCTCCACATACTGAAGATTTCATACTTAGACGTTCAGATGACTGCAGTACAGGAAAAACTTCATTGAAGACATTATGAAGCATTCATAAATGCAAAGTGATATTTCTTTTTTGATAAATGTATCTTTTGAGAACTTTTTGAGATACACTGCCAATCTTCTAGGAGACAGAGTGCAGAGATGCATGGTTTGTCAATTAGTGATCAAATACTATTTTTAAAAAGGTATATGTTTGGTAAAAGGACATGAAATAGGGATTTATTTTAAGATACTTGAGAAAACATTATAGGGAGAATAGCTAAAGCAAGTAGGTGAGAACCATGGAAATTGTTGAATAGGCTTGATGAGTTCATAAGAATTTTGTCTTTTTCCTACAACTTTTCTACAGTGGAGATTTTTATAAAGATTTTTTAATTTTACTATTAAAATTGATAATACCTAGTCATTTGTTGCATTTGAGATCAGATTTAACAATCTTATCTCTGTGCTAATTCATAACATTCTTAACTTTAAAATCATTTTAGGAAAATATGTCTTGAGTTTTCCTTTCTGGTAACTAAACCTTTATAACATTTTAAGATGCCTACAAAACAGTGTCTGGAAAGTTCTTACAAATATATAAGTAGAAAATATTTTCTTTTTATGTTTAAAGACCAAGTTAATTTTTTCACATCTATGTATAATTTCCCATTCTACATCTTATCTAAAGTTTGCCGTCCCTACACTACACAGATTAGCTCTAAATGTAAATCTAGACAGCCTTAAAATCAGACTCATGCTATTTTATAAGGTTTTATGTAGACACATATAAATAATTTTCTCCTTTAGGTATTCATGGGGTAGATTAATTGCATCGATTAAGCTACAGCACTGATATAATAAAGTATAATTGGGAACTACCACTGTCCTTGGGCAGAGAAGCCTCCACTCCCCTTTCTTCTAACTGTTCACAGTTGTCTTATACCCAACTATCGATATGTTTAACTGATTCTCTTACAGCTTTGTTTTGAGAAAAATTTTTCAGAAAGCCCTTTTCAAGGCAGGAAGGGTTGCCTTCTCTTGATCCACTTCCTGCTCTTTCTAAAGGTGGCCATGAGATCTCTAGCTCGAAACTCCATTTTGAATCATACACTACAGTCTAAAGATTTTATTTTTTAGTAACAACAATCATTGCTAGCACTTAGTATTTATATTTTGAAAATAGTGATAAATTGCTTATGATTTATCAGTAACAGTGTCACTTATAACTCATGACCCTATTCATGACCTTTATCACTCATGACCCCTGCTATTATTTTCATATGACAGATGAGAAAACCAAGGCTTGTCAAAGTTAAGTGACATGAGAAAGTTCACAGGGTTTCTAAATATTGTGATATTCACACCCAGGGCAGTCTGACTTGAAGCTTAGGTTCTAACCACTGTTCTTTAGGGCTTTTGCATATAAAGCCTTCACATTTCATTTATTAAAGTCTGAACTTCAAAACACATGCATTCTCCTCTTTTACTCATGCTATCAGTCTCTAAGAAGACTATGGCATTAGTATTTGGGCTTGGAAGTTCTGTGGCTATTTTTAGTAAGGGAAGAAGCACAAGAAAAGGAAAGATGGTGATAGGGAGCTTCACATGTTAAGTCTGAGATGCCAGAATGACAGCCATGAGGCCAAGTTCAACCAGGCAACCAATCTGGATCCTTGGCTCTTTAAAAGATCAAAGCCAGTTATATAGTTATGTGAGTTATTTGCATGGAAGTGACAGGTAAATCAGTAGACGTATCTGGGATTGTCTGAAAAGAGAAATAGGAAGCTAAAAATAAGACTGGCCAAAGATTCTTGAAAATATCTGCATTTAGAGAAAGATGAAAGTAAAGAATGCAGTAGTGCTGACTGAGACAGTGCAACCAGTGAAAGGAGGAAAGTCGAGGGCCTGCAGTCAGAGTCATCAAGAATGGAAACGCTGGAAGAAAGAACAGTGAGAGAAAACGCTACCGAGACAGACAATGGGGTAAGGATTCAGATGTTGAAGATTAGAAAGTTAGACCTAAGTGGAAGAAAGCAATTTCAGTCAACTAGTAAAAGGAAAGACCGTTGGGCTGACAAATATAAGAAGAATAATTAGCACACCAAATGTACAGTATTATTTGCAGAAGTTTGGCAAGAGGAAGAACAGGTATGATCAGGTACTTATCTGAATGGGAAAAATAATCCAGAGAAAGTTACTCTGTTGTTATTGTTCTGTTTTAAGTTACTCTGTTGTTATTGTTCTGTTTTGCTTTTTAAAATCTGTATTATTATGGAGCAATTTGAGTGTGAGGTGGCTAAAGAGAAGAAAGGCTGGTTGTGGGGGGCAGGGAGGATGTAAAGATAAGTAAAAGAGAAAAGGGGTCCAAGAGGAGAAAGATCCTGAAACATGAAGTACAAGAAAATCTTAATAAGAGCAGAAATGAGGGAAGCATTAGGAATGGGAAGGCCGTGCTGCCTTGCAGGTAGGAAATGCACAACCACTATGAGGCTGTCTGGAATCTGTTTCCATTTAAGTAGCTATTATCATCTAATCCTTAATTTCTACTTCTGCATTTATAAAGGATTTATACATACCCTGAGATCTCAGCGTGGTTGACAAGGTGCCAACAATTGTGGAGTTCTTTTCATAAAGGCCTTCCCTCTCTTTTCTTTGATGCAGATGTGGAATCTATCCATTACATAGAGGGAAAAATCACCATCCCCCAAAAGCAATCAGGTTCAAAACTGAAATGTATTCGAAAAATGCATTTTATTTCCCCTAGCAGTTAAAAGTCCTTTTCAACACTCCAGTTAAATGTGCCTATTACTTTTTATTTATTTATTTATTTTTTAGCTTTCTGAGCACTCTCATTTTTTCTTACTTCTCTTTTTACAGTACATGGAATCCATAATACAATTTTCTTTAGAATTTCCAACTCTGAAATGGAATCTGCTGTATCCGTGGCCCCTCATTTTGTTACAAAAACTTGGCAAGGTTTTAATATTCAGAAAAGCTACCAAATTGACAGCTGTATCTATATACCTTTGAGGCTTTTCCCCTCATAATAAAATAAAATGTACAAATACTTACAGATACCTCCTACATCTAAGAACCAGGCTTATATGTATTATACACACACACACACACACACACACAGAGTTCTTTCGTAGTAGAGAAATAAACTAAATTTCCTGAGAGATCATCCATCGACAACAATTTTAAAATAAGATTTTTACATTGTAGTCAACACTAAAAACTTTCAACGATGACATTTTGACTTTGAGATGAACTAGCAAATAATCTTTCTTTCAGTGTGTATTTGCAACCATTATCATCTTGTTACATTAGCGAGTATGTTTAGTATGATATTAATTGCAAAAATACTGGATCAATATTCTGAATATTATTACTTCAATTTATAAAACACTCAGCCAAATATTAAATCATGCCCAGAGTTAATTACCCTGGAGTAAGAAAATCTCATTTGTCCTCTCTAATATTGCCAAAAAATAGTTGATTTCATGACAACATAAAAAAAAATCAAAGGACAGAATGAAAAAAATAGTTTCTATTTTTCTGCAGGTACATTGGATACTGACATATTGCCATAATTTATCACAAAATAGACAAGACGAGAATAGTCCTGGATTTGTTTACAGCAAAAGTTCTTATCAGGTCCCACACAAAGTTGCTCCTCTACTGAACTCCCTTTGGACAAAAAGATGTACACTACATATGTGGCAGACACTAGGCAAAATTTTTTATCGAACTAGAAATACATAAAAAAAATTTATCAAACTAGAAATATATGAAGAGTTCATAACAATTGTCACATAATGAAAGAGGCCTGCCTTGACAATTCTTTCAAAGCCAGTAACTTCCAGACCCTTTGCAATGCATCATATTTTTCTTCCTAGATTTGTTAACACTGCACATATGTTTTTGTTTTGTTCTTTTGCATTTTTGATTCTCCCTCTCTAGAAAGTAAACTCCAAGAGAAAAGGGACCTTATTAGTGTTTATTGTTGTGTGATTAGCAGCTACTATACAGAAGGTATTTAATGAATATTTTAAAATGTGTAAGTGAATGAACAAGCCTGAGCTAGTTATCATTTACCCAAAAGTTAAGCTATATGTGTGTATATAAGTCATACATGCATATGTACTAAAAGTTAATACTTTTAACTATTAACATAATATGTTATGTAACATATACATATGTGACACACACGTATATATACAGTTACATGTAAAAAATGTATCACAACATTATAATTTGTAGCAATATGTCTTAAATATAAGCTATTTGATAATGAAGACTGTATCTAATATATTCTAATGCTCTACATGTAATCCTGACATAGGTCTCTGGGCCACAGATCTTCAGCAAATTAACAGTAGAGATTTTTGGTATAGGTTTTTAGCTCCACTTTATTCCTAAGTCTTTAATAAAATAAATGAGGGAAGGCATAAAACCAGGGAATCAAAAATAATGGGAAGAGCTATGGGCATGGTGGCATATTCACAGAATCTCAGTGTCAGGAGGCTGAGGCAGGTCCAAGGCCAGCCTCAGCAATTTAGCAAAGACTCTAAGCAACTTAGTGAGACCCTATCTCGAAATTTAAAAAATAAATAAATAAAAAGGGCTAGGGTTGTGGCTCAGTGGTAAAGCTCCCTTGGGTTCAATCCCCAATACAAAAAAAAAAAAAAAAAAAAAAAAAAAAAAACACAGAAAGGGGAGAGAAATGATCAAGTAGAAATGTTAACATTTTGAAAACCGAAATGTAAACCGAGGAGTGGTAGCTGACTTAGCAGAGCAGAAGACAGTGAAACCTGAGCCTGCAGGAATTGGGAGCCAAGAGGATGTAATATAGGAGTGCAAGGTGATTAATGCTGGAGAGCCTTAGAAAAGCTCAGTAACTGCAGGCACTCCTTTCCTCGGTCCTCCAAGGGTGAGAAGGTAAAATGAGGAAGATTACCTAAAAGTTAAGAGAGAACAGTTGGCCTGCCAACCAGGATACCTGGAGGAGGGCCAGGAATTTACTTTCCACGAAGGTGCCATCAGGAAGCTATCATGTAGATTCAGGAACTCCAAATGCAAGCAGAGCGTCAAAATAAAAGCAGAAAGAATGAGCTGAAATCCATGCTGAATGGTGAGAAATTCCAAATCTCTTTCCCTGTTTGGCTCACTTATGCTTTGTCTTTTTTTCTGGTTTGGATGGCTCATTATTGAGTCACTTATAGTAATTGAGACAATGCAAGGGGTATTTGTAAAGTTTGTTAAAGGACTTGCCCTGTCCTTTTAAACATATACTACAAGCTCAAAATATATGAGACCAGAACTTGAAGAATGTTAGACATTAAAAAGGAAAATCGATGTTAGCTTTCAATCCCAATTTAAATGAATTGAACTATTAAAAAATCAGACCTACAAAGGAAACATGCTGCCACAGAACAATTTCAGTGTTCTTGACTGACATAAGCAAATTGGAACTATAAGAAGGATCAGGGCTGCAAATGGCTTTGAAAGCCATAAATTGTAAAATCAATATGCTAAGCTACTGGGAGCCAATGTGAAAAGCACAGTGCAGGAGCACTCTAGTGATCCCGCCTGGTTCCCACCAACGTCTGGCATCCACATTCTATAAATTAAATTTCAACAGGTTTGCCTTTCTCGCCAAATAGGCCCACAGCTCTTACTAGAAATAGGGAATATTCTTTAAGTAAAGGAAAAAGAAAGAAAGATACCCATAATATTAGGAGAAGCAACAATTTAGTTCTCAATATTGGAAACTGGGCTAAATAACTCTTCTGGGTACAACAAAGCACCAAAGCCTAAGATAGAAGAAGATGAAGAGCTATTTTTAAAATGGAATATCAAGAAAAGTGAAAGAGATGAGGTCAAATAAAAGAGAGATCAATCCCCACTACTGTTAAAAACAAACAGTAAAAAAAAAAAAAAAAAAAGAGTGAGGGAAATAGAAAATAAGAGTGAAAAAGTCTGAGAAATAGAATGTCCCCAGCTAATTTCCATGAGAGTAATTTCATGAACCCTTAGCCTCTTTGTGCCTTCTTTATATCAGGGTCAGTGGTATTCTGAGCATGGTGAGAGCTCTCAATTTTTGTCGTGCTCTTCCCTGTCTCCCTACCTAGACAGGAGGTCTAACTTCATTGACCATGTGTAGTGTCACCAAGCCCTCTTTCCATGGCAGGCAGTGGTCTTATGGAAAGTCTATTTCTGCATTTACAGCATCACTATCCCCCTGCCTGTTATTCTTGAAAGGACAAGTAGTGAAATACTGAAGTCATACCTCACCTCACTGCCTAGACTTTACCTCAGCTAAGATTCCTTGAAATAATATGGAAAAGATCTGAATATCCTACATAAAAAGTAAAAAACAAATTCAAAATTATTCATTATGAAAATGTCCATATTAAAGTATATAATAAACAAAAGGATGAGGAAAGTAATAACAGTGGCTTTATTTTCATAGAAAAGTTAATAGTATATTTCATTGTTTAACTATAAAAGATTATATTAATTAAAAATTAAAATCACAATCAGTAATGTAAAATAAAGTCAGTTCTGAATCTGGAAAAATAAAGTTATTCCTATTCTTTTAAAAATATATTTATGTTTATTTACTAATTCTTGATGCCATCTATGTCTTTTGGGGGGGGATTCATTTATCTTTATTTGGAAAATAAAAACAAATTGAAAATTCTTATTGGTCCTTTAAATACAAGTAATATATGTAGATAAAAACAACATGATCAACTATGACTTTGGGCATCTAGCATGCTAACTAAATTCAAAGTATAATTTGTAAACTTTTTTAAAAAAAAATAACACATATTCAATAAGTTCCCCTAAGTAATTTTCCCAATTTCCCCCTACCATTGAGAGTATAGAATATTAAGATCATTGAGATAAATCAGCAATTACAGCTAAATGTTAACAAGTATCCTGATTAAAATTACCACTCTGCTAGAAATAAATTTTTTACATATGTATTAATATTCTGTATATTAAACATAGGCCAAGATAATTCTAGAATATTTTATATTTGTGCAACTAATACATTGCATCCAAAATATGTAACGTAAAGAGGAATGAATTCACACATGGTATAAAAGACTTATGTATCCATAGATCAGTCGTTAATATAAATGAGCTATCTTTAATTAACACATGTATATGATCACCATATATGTATAAATTATATATCTCAGTATTATTTATATGCAATTCATTTAGTAAACATTGAAGATCAATAACTTTAACAGAAAATTACTACTAAAATTTGATTAGTGAATTGTTTACATTTTGAAACAGTCATACATGCAACTGATAAATTATGATAGGTAAGCCACAGACCTCTGAATGAAATAAAAGAATCACAGAAATTCTATGTCCATTACAAAAAAAACTCTCTCTGTTCTAATGTATTCTTCAACTTGCTGACATAAGCATTTGTGTGAAATTATTTTTCCATGTTGCATTTACAGTGATTTCTATAGCGATCAAAATGCTTTCATTTCAGCTACTGATATTTACTCAGTCACATCCTTATCAAAAGCAGTGCTAATCTTGAAGTGATGGTATTTTAAGTAGTTAAAGAAAACTAGGCTTTATACCCCTCCCAGAGGGACATAAGATTTGACATAAACCTTATGTGGTTTTGCATATTTAAGAATTAGTGCAGATTGCCTATATTTTTTTTGTGGGTACTCTACGATAATTCTGGCATATAAACAGAGAGTTCTTGAAACATGCCTGTAATCTCTGCAGCTTGGGAAGCTGAGGCAGGAGGATGGTGAGTTAAGTCAGCCTTAGCAATTTAGTGAGGCTCTAAACAACTTAGCTAGACCCTATCTCAAAATAAAATATAGAAAGGACTGGGGATGTTGCTCAGTAGTTGAGTGTCCCTGGCTTCAATCCTTGGTACCAAAGGGAAAAAAAAGTGTTGGTTTAATCTCAACCCATGTCCCCCGTGGGCGAGGGAAGGGATTCCTGTAGGAGGGATGGGCTGGCTGTTAGTAAAAGCTATGAAATTTACTTATCAGGAATAAGGGCAGAAGACGGGATTATCTTAGAAGCAGGGGCATGACCAATTGAGCCGTCCATAAGGGTCTGGCTCTAACAAAAGAAGGAGCCCACACTTCTTTTATTTATAGTGGTACAGAGCAACTCCTGTGAAAAGCAGGATGTGGGGGTGGAGTCGAGTAAGCCATTTGGCTCTAGTGGGTCATTCCCACATCCAGGGCTTGCATTTGAACTTTCTAGGTGAACCAATGCAGGATAACCACATGACTTAGGCAGTTCCTGAACCCAGATCCTCCTGTCTAATAGCTCAACTAAGCTTGGTTCACATGCAAGCTATGGGTGGCTTCCTGCAGTTTAATACTTAGACTTATATGTTGGCCAGCCATATGCAATAAAAAGGAGAGCAAAGAGGCAAGTCATTGTATAACTCAAAAGCAAAGATCCTTTATTACAGTAGATAGTAGGCTCAAAACTTAGGCTTTGTCAGAGTAGTCTGGAAGTTGTTCCTGGAAGAGAGACCAGAATGACTCTGTATCTGCAGCTCCCCTGGAGAGTAGTCTAGCCTGGGGCATAATGTAAGCATGAGTACTTTTTACTATCCCTGAATAAACTCAGGTGGAAACAAAATTGCAAAAATCTTGAAATCATGAATAGAGACAGCCCAGTGGTAGTATCACTCTATTATATCATTGTATCCTATGGTGTAGTAGTCATTGCAAATGTCTTGAAATATTACTTCACTACTTTTGAATCTAAGTAGTATACCCAATCCAAGAGATAATTATGTAATTTTTTGATAAGAGGTCATACCTCCATTTTTGTTCCTAATAAACTTGCATTTGAACTTCAGTATCAATGATATGTGTTTTTGGTAATTCTATGTATTTCATTACATACATTTTAGAACACTATTCTGAGAAAGAATGCATAGATTTCACCTAAATCCCTAAGGAGTGCATAACACGTAAGTAGTCAAGATGCTCAGAATGCAGAAGGCAAGTTAAGCGGCCATAGCATATCACAGTGCAGAGTGATTTTTATGCCATACTTGTGTTGCTCTAGTCAGGACCTTAAGCACTCCCTAGGAGATTGCAAAGTGCTAGTAACCACAAAAGGATTGAGAGTGATTGGATGAAAAAATTATTTACATAAAACACATATAGATAACTCAGGAAATAATAATTCTTTCCCTGTGCAGCATTAGTCAGCAGCAGCTGGTGACAAACTCTTGCTAAAGTAAGTAATTCTGTCTTCTCACTCTTGAAGTTATACTGAGATTCAGAGAATGATTGAACCAAGTAGTTGCCCAACAGGTCACACCTTAGAACCAAGAGAGTTTAATGAAGTTTATTGAGTGCTGAAGAACCAGTAGCCCAAGAACTGCTGCTGTGCTTTCACACAGAGCAGACAGGAAAAAGCCCACCACCCATGCGTCCTTCCAACATAGGAATGAGCAAATACCCACAAGTCTTCAAAAGTAAGCTGCAAATTTTCATCAGCTGTGTTTATCACAATTAGATTCTGAATCACATTTAAGAAACACAGATATGTATCACATACCATGTGTTGGACACTCTGGGTTGAAGACATTGAAAGGAGCAAGAAAACTATTGTGGCTTAAATGTCCTCTCCAGAATACATGCAGAAATTTGTCATTGTAACAGTATTAAAATCGGGACCTTAGAAGGTGATTATGTGTGAGAGCTTTGCCATGATTTTGGCCATGGGTTAGTTATCATGAGAATGGGTTTGTTTGGGTTTGGTTCCTCCAGCCCTCCTTCCTTGTCTCCCACGGACTTGACACTCTGCCATGTTATAACACAGCATGGACGCCCTCACCAGATGCCAGCCAAATGCTTTGGAACTTCTCAGCTTCTAAAACTATATGAATTTAATTTCTTTTCTTCATGCATTTGACCCAGTCATTGAAATTCTGTTATAGCAGCAGAAAATGTACCAAGACAACTATATTCCCTGGAATGCAAGTTCATTGATTGATTATGCCACACAAGTAGTTATCTGGCACACACTATGGACAAGGTATTAATTACAAGCATCTTATTCCTACTTCAATAATGTAGAGCTATGACTATTGGTGCTATAATATGATAAAGAGTTTCTGTTGTTGTAGAAGCTTCTTCCTTTCTTAATGATAACATATTATAGTTGGTTACCTATCACTCATAATCAAAAGGCAACTTTTTAAAGTGGATCTATGGTAGAAACTTTTCCCTGGACATATGGAGATGCTAACCTACATCCTGGTACATAATAGAAAATTCTGTACAGAGATTCACAGGAAATACACTTATCTCTTTAAGTGTAAAAGACATAGGAAAGATATCAAATCCTAACAAAATGTGTAAGGCTTATTTTAAGCACTATAAATACATTAACTCATTTAAAAAGTGAATTCTTAGAATTCTGCCATCTCTTAATTTTCATTTTAGTTTTAATTCTCAGCTTCTGTATTTGAAATTTTAGAAGCAGTTAGAGAATGTCTAAAAGTGCTACTACATATTTATGTAATTAGTTTAATTGGGTAATTAATGTAAATAATTGCAATTTAGCAATTACAGTTTGTTGTATTTAAATAAAATACTTAGAATATTACCAAATGTCAAGTAACAATAGGCTTTTTAATTTAAAACTTTGACATTTTAATTCATATCTTATCAAAGTTTTCATTAGTAGTACCATAGCAACTAGCAATTTGTATTTCATGTTCTCAAATGAAAAAAATGTCTTCTTTGTACCTCAAAGAAGTTGATTCCAAGAATCAGTATTTTCCTGGCCACACTATTTCATGCCAATCCATCAAAAAGGAAGTAATTTATTTCTCTAGAACTCAGTACATTTCAATTCCCAACTCTATTCATTCTTGTAGAATGAGAATCTAGTAAAAAACCAAAACATAGAAACGCATAAGCACATATCCTCTATAGTAGCATAAAATCATAACATAATGTGTTATTTAGAAACAAAGTCCCTGGGTAGGTAAATTTCTTGAAGTCACTTTATAGACTAGCTGGAGTGAACCTCTCAAAATTTGATATCCTTTTTGTTCTCAATTATGTATAATTACATAGATATTTATATATGTGTATATAATTTTCTGTATAGATAAATTTATATCAATATTTAAAATGCATTCATGTATGTCTTAGTCTGTTTGGGCTAATCAGGCTATTATAATAAGACTACCATAAACTGGGTGGATTATAAATAACAGAATTTTACTTCTCATAATTCTAGAGGATGGGAAGATCAAGATAAAAACACTGGCATATTCACTGTCTGGCAAGAACTCATTTTCTGGTTCATAACTGGAATCTACCTAGTTATAATCTTACTCAGTGGAGGGATCAAGATAGCTCTTTGGGACCTCTTTTATAAGGTTACCAAGCTCATTCATGAAGACCTGCCCACATGACCTAATCACCTAGCAAGGGTCCTGCAGTCTCATGCCATCGCCTTGGACAATACCATCACTTTGGTGGGGGCAGGTTGGATTTCAACATATGAATTTCAAGTAGATGAACACTCAGATGATAGCAATATATGTGAATATACACATGTACGTGTACACAATTCATACATATACACATAAATATATATGTAATAGATATCCTAAAGTTTCTGTGTTCTTCCCACAATGCCACCCTCCTCTTCATTCAGGGATCCTATAAGAGAACTGATGAATATTTTCCTTCTTTTATTACTGATTTAAGAAGAAAGTTTAGCAAAAGGAACAGAGTATTATTTGCAAAATAGAGAACTATACAATTGAATCACATTCCTGATCACTGGAGTTATAACAATAAAGAAAGCATTATCCTTATCATTAAGGAATGTGGAATTTAATGGTGGTAGACAGACATGAAGTCATAGTATATGAGTTTGTATAGGATTCTTACAAACATAAAAGAAAACAGTAAATATCCAAGTAAAAATATTGACTAACAGATGTAAATGGGCATTTTCAATTCACAGAGGAAAACAAATATATTAGAAGCCTGTAAAATGAAGCTCAGCATTATCAATAATAAGAAAAAGCAAATTAAGATGAAAGCAAGATAGCAGGTAACACCCACTATATTTGCAAAACTTAAGAATTTTAGTATATGAAAAAATTCTCATTACCACTAATCATCAAGAAAATGCAAATCAAAACTGCAATCATCTCACCCCAACTATAATGACTATTATCAAAAAGACAAAAAAAAAATAACAAAAGCTGATAAGGATGCTGAGAAAGGAGTACTCAGTATGGTCTGTGATAATGTAAATTAGCATGGACATTATAGAAAACAGTATGGAAGTTCCTTAGAAAACTGAAAAAGGAATGAGCTACTATTTAGCAATCTTCGTGCTAGGTTTATATCCAAAGGAAATGAAACGAATATATCAAAGGGACACCCTCAATCCCATATTTATTGAAACACTTATCAAAATATCCAAGATAGAGAATCAAAGAATCAACCCAAGTATTCAACAGTAGATGAATGAGTAAAACATATGTTTATATTCACCCAAAAAAGAATGAAATTCTTTCATTTTCAAGAAAATGAATGCAACTAAAGAATATCCTGTGGAATAAGCCAGACATAGAAGGACAAATAACACATGTTCTCACACAGTTGTAGTAGCGAAAAAAAAATCAGTTTCACAGAAGAGGGTGGAATAGTGATCATTAGAGACTAGGAAAAGGCGGGGAGGCGGGGAATGAAGAGAAGTTAGATAAGGGATCCCAAAATCATTTAGATAGGAAAATTAGTTCTGGTGTTCTATAGCAGTGCAGGGTAACTGCAGTCTACAATAATTTATGACATACTTCAAAGTAATTAGGAAAGAAGGTTCTGAGGATTTCCAACACAGAATGATAAATATTTAATGAGTTAGAAATGCTAATTACCTTGATTTGATCATTACATAGTATATAAGCGCATTGTGTGTCCCATAAATATATACAAATATTGTACCAATTAAAATTTTTAATAAATTGCAAGACCAAGTTTGGTGAAGCAGTACAAACATATATTGTTCATTCAAGTGGAAACTGGCAACAGCAGTTTTGAAACTCTCACATATTTCCATCAGAAGACATGATTAAGAATGTTCATAGAAGCATAGTCCAGAATAGAATTTAGCTGCAAACATCTGAAATATCTAAATGGTAAATAAATCACAATAAATTTATAAAATAGAATATTAAGTAAGCACGAAAAAATGCTGACCTGCGTCAGTAGTTGTGACTCAGTGTTAGAGCACTTTCCTGGAATCTGTGAGGCCCTGGGTTCAATACTCAGCACCACATATAAACAAATAAATTTTAAAAAGATCCATTGACAACTAAAAAAATATTTTTAAAAATTGCTGACCTACAGTTAATTATACCCCACATTAATGAATCCTATAATACAGTAAAATTATAAAATGAATAGTATCATTTGACTACATATAAGACTATTATTTTTAGGAAGTTTAAAATAAACAAAACTAAACAATGTTGTTTAGAGGGATGTATATATGGAGTAAAATCTCATTTTAAAACAATAAAATTAGAAGAAAAATGAAGCTTAACATAAGTGCTTTCTCTTGGGAAAGATGGCATCTTGAACTCAGGAAGAGCAATCAGGTGGCTTTGGGTAGCATAATGTCTAGGTATTAAGTTAACTGATGAGTTATCTGATATACTCTGTATCATTATGCCTTATAATTTACTATGCATTATAATTTTTCTACATAATGACGTCATGTTTAAAGGAAGTAATTTAAACAAAGTTGCATAAAAACATGTCTTTAAAAGAGCAATATTTGGAAAGCATTATAGAAGAGTTGCAGTTCAGTAGAAAAAAATCACTTGAAAAATGATAATTAGGTCAGACTAACATAATAACAACTAGATAAAGCATAGGCCAATATAGGAAGACATCTCTTGACATGTGGACACAGTTTGTTTTTTTTTATGTTAAAAATACATTAGTACTCTGAGAAAAAGCCCATTTTAACAATTCAAAAAATATTAAAATTCTCAGTTAAATAGCCCTGCTGTGGAATCCAAATGGTATTTTAATCGGCTAAAATATGGTTGGAGATGTATCGTAATGCAACTTAAATTCTGCAGAAATTTGTGTGCATGGCATGCTATTTTATTTCTCAGTGCTGTGGACTAATGCATCTTTATGGGAAATGATTATATCACAGCGTTTTAAAGTGGATAACATGTCTGAAAATAGTCAAAATATATGTAAATCAGCATATCAAGTAGGCCCTAATGGAACCATTTAAACAGGCTTGTTGAAGTTTGACCCATAATTGTGATTGTACCAGTGTGCTGTCAATTTTACTTCCCACTGCTAGTTGATCACCAGAGGACATAAATAGCCATGGAGTGTATAATTGGTGCTGTGTTGCCACAAGTAGTTATTTAAATTCAGCTTCTTTCTACTCCCCTGAAATCATGTGCATTAGTAATAATAAAGCTGTGAAATAAGTAGATGCTTTGGAAATATAATCAAACCTTTGAAAAGTATTAGGTTTTTTTTTTTTTCTCCCTTGACCCATGCTATCCTATAAACACTTAGGTGTACATTTCACAAAAGCTAACATTTAAGCCTATTCTATGAGCAGGAGATAAGTTGGGCTTGTTTTTAAGCACATCATTCTTTTAAAAATTAATGATATCAAACATTCCATTAAAGAAAAGACATTAAAAACCCACTATTGGATATTTTTAGAGGATAGAATGACAACTTTTTTTTACCCCAATTCAATATGACCCAGCTCTCCAATGAGACCTCCATCATCATTCTGAGATAAGAAACAAGTCTGTCAAACCAATTTGCCCAGGTCACTGTGTCCCTTTCCAGTCATGAAAGTTGGGGCTGTAATGTTATTGGCCCAGAACTGTGCTGTTTGTACATTACCATAGTGGCTGACCAACTTAATGCATTTTAATGCCATTAACTTTCCCCATCCATTGGAAGGAAAAGAAAATGTAGAAAGTTACAATTTTAGCCTTGTCATGAGTAGATTTTTCAAATGAGATTTTCTTTTTTCTGAATTTCATAAACTAAAAGGTACTCAAAGGAGTTCATTCATTTATTCTGACAGAGGCCAAGATAGAGAAGCCGATTAATAGAAAGAAAGGTGAAGCCAACATTTCAAAATATTCCACTCTCCCCTGCCTCTCCCATCATAGGGTTGGTGTCTAACCCAGTTAGGCAAAACAAGGTAAGGTCTCAAAAAGTGTAATTTTGTCTTTGAGTTAGCAAGAATGTTAAGGAAGTAAAATCTTTATTTACCATTTGATTAATAGGCAGCAAGCGTGTGACGTAGCCAAGCAAATGCTAGAAAAGGGTTGAACCAACACAAGAAGCAAGCAAAATCAGATTTTAAAAAACCAAGTCACTGTAGACAGGTAGATTTAAAATTAACACAAGGATCCTATTCCAGTGAGGTTCGAGTAAGGCCACTGTCAATGTCAGACAAGAAAACCATGGACTCTAAACTGATTCTAAGTTGCATGGTACACTCCTGCCACCTGTTAATTTGGAGTTTTTCCTAATCTCTGCCTACTGCAGACTGTAACCTTTCTCTTCTCCGGTACTCTATTGTACTTTGTAGCAAGTAACGTACTCTGGTTGTGTTATAATTATTTTGTCTTATCATCCCTGTAAGATGCTAACCTCCTCAAGAGTTGGAATTATAGGTAATTTGTATACACACCCTGTACTACCTAGTACAATGGCTTGTTGAGTTGAATAAAATTCATCACCCAATCCCATGAAAAGATATTAATCTGGCTTAATGATGATGATGATGGCATTTGAATTTGTCTAGGTTCTTTTTAAGATAAGGATAATTTACCAAAAACTGTCATATATCTGAGACTATAATAACATCCTTTCTCTGTTAAGTGTTATGTGTAGCATGTAAAAATACTGATTAATCATTCTCTTTGTTAACTAGACTGAAATGTGGAGTAAAAATAAAGGATATTGCTAACATTTAGAGATAAAAAGAATAAGCACACAAGAATACTCAATTCTGAGCTCTTTAATTGCCTTATTATTAGTTGCCTGCAAACTTCTAATGTCCCTTTCACATGACTTATATTTTAAAAATCAGCATTCCCTTAAAAATCCTTTGCTGAGTCAATATGGCCACAACTGGAAAATGAAATATTCATAGGGCATATACACGTTACTGCTTAGACCAGGAAGACTTTCTGAAAAAGATGAATCCTTAGAACTTGTCAGCAAGATAAGAGTTGACAAGCTGTATTTTATAAGATTAAGTTCACCTGTTTAAGTTAGGATTGTGCTATAAGCTTTGAAAAGACAGGGGTTTATATTTTCTTCATGTCAGGAGCTGAGGAAACTTCTGATCTCCAAAGTGCTCAGAGACCCGTGCACCTTTCAAGGATTCACTTGGTCACATGGTCTCATGTTCCAGAATCCTAAATGTAATTCCTGCCTTTGCATACAAGGTTCTTTCAACAGCACAGGGAAAAGGACAGTGGAAAAAGTGGCAAAGTTTAGAGCTAAATTATGTTTCAAGGAAGAGTCTATGAAGTGGCATGGGACGTTTCCAAGTGCATTTTACTGATCAAATTTAATCTCAGGGTCACCCTTAACACAAGAGAACCTGGGAAAATAATTTTACTTCAAATGGATGCATGTACTTAGGTAAGTTCCTTGGGCTTTGCTTTGTCATTGTGGAAGAGGAGTGTGGATTTTAGAGGATGCCTAGCAGCCTCTGCCACAAAATGAAGACTAAAAGAAGGAATTTAAATAAATAAATAAATGGAACAAGAGGGAATGAGGCAAGGTGGTATTAATAATATTTGCATTTTTTCATATTTAACATTGCAAATATCAAAGAGAGCCATTTACCAACATTTTTTAAGTATCACATAATGCCTGCTTTGAAATTGTTACAAGGACAGTAGTTCCCAGGGGCTATTGAAAGAGCATTTACTAAACCAAATAATAGCACCACATTGAAATGCCCCATGGAAGCCTTGGCATTTTAGTGTTCTCCAACAGGAAACACATGTGGTTCAGAAGCATTAGGTTGACCAGTGTGCAAAATTTGTGTATTTTGTTAATCATTTTTAGAGAAGCCAAACAAATTGCATGCACTAAACACTATTTTCAGCATGGTCACTTCAAGATATAAGTAAAACCATAAATATATTATCTTATTCAGTTCATAGGAAATTATTCTTCTGGACCAGCATAAGAAATCTGTGATTTGACTTGCATTCCAAATTACGGGCAGGAAGCAGTTCATCCACATGAGCCTTGTATCATAAATTATGTTCTAATTGCCTAACCTGTCAAGTTTCTATACTGCTAAATATTCAGCAGAAGCAAAGGGAAGAAAACCTCATTATATACTGAGCTGTATTTAAATGGATTCTCTGATAAGGGAAATTTTACAAAACCAACTCCTACAGACTTACAGAAATTAATGAATGTTCCAAAACATTTAAGTGTACTTTACTGTAAATAAATTATAGCTCAATAAAAAACAAATAATAAGTTATTTGTATTAGCACATTGATTTTATGTCATATTTGAAGTTCCAAAATAAAGGAGAAAACTGTGCATATTTTCCTGATCTTCATCATTAGTAGCAAAAGGACATCTTATTTCTATTTTGCATGCTTAATTTGTGATCTGTACAAAGTACATTAAAACAGGTGCAGTTTTCTTTCACAAAAACTTAAAATTATTTCTAAGTAATAGTTTTCATCTTTGGAATTCTTAGAAGTAAGGTGGAGCTTTTTCTGATACTGTCTTTATCTAGAATGTCATTCTGTCTGCTCCAATTTCTGTCCTGCCTCCAAAACACACCCTTCTCTTAAAGCAAATACCATTATCATCAAAATAAGTTATTCTGCCCCACCTGGATGCAGTGCCTGCCTCTGCTTCCTGTGTGCTGACCTGATCTATCAGAGAGCACTTATCTTTCTTATTAGATGGCTCATTCTTGAGCACCAAATTTCTATCTGATTAACTTTGGTACCACCACTGTGTCTGCAGAGTACAGGACATTCAGCATATAATGACCACTCAAAACAATGAAATGCAGTTGTCACTAAAGCAACAACAAAAAAAAAAAAGAAGAAGAAGAAGAAGAAGTTTAAATTAATACTGGATTGTATTTGCATCTTTATAAAATTACATTTTGTATGTGAGTATTTTTGCTGTTAGAGATCAGAACAGTTTTGTGTGTGTGTGTGTGTGCGTGTGTGTGCGCGCTATCAATCAAGTTTTATTTGGATTAAGAGCACAGTCCAAAAATAACTGATTATTCTATGACTTACCAACTTTCTGCAAGGAAGGGCAGAGAGGGTTGATACAAACTGTATTAGCCATATTATCTTCACCAGTCATCTTTAATAGAAGTAAATATTCTTGTCCTTGAACATTGCAATTCCATGACTATCTTAATAATGCCTGTTATTTTTTAATCAGATAATAAGTGTAATGTGTTTTCTAGGATCGTCAAATTTGGTGCTATATCCTCATTTTGGGGGCATTCTTGGAAAATTACTGAGGATCATCCTGATTTTCAATGTTAGAAATTTCCAGGAACTTAAACTTTGAAATTCTTTCAACAACAGTCTGGATGAGATGTTTAAAAACTATAAATATCTGAGGTGATTCAATCCAAACACCCAACTGATCCAGCAAATAACAATTAAAAACAGCAAAATAAAACTAAAATCATGTTTAATATACACACTTGCCAAAGAAATGCAGAATGTTGCCAAATTAGATAACATGATAATTTATTTTATTGATAAACTTTGATTTTTCTAAAATATGTATCCATCAAAGAGTTATGATGAATATGAGTTTAAATATCATTACTGAGAAAGTTCTACTGATAATGCCAAAGCCTATTAATGAATATGACCTTTGATTCATCTTTCATTCGACAAGTTATAGGTAAAGCATAAATAATGGTTAAATCTTACATTTGACTTCTGGCTGTAGTTTGTTATTTCTGTGTGAAAAAAAAGAGCAGTTCTCAAACTCAGGACTTTGTATGAACTCATCATGCCCTAACATAAGACCTACAGCAATATTTTGAGGATTCGTTTCTTTAAATAAGATTACTTCCTCTGGAATCTTTACATTCCTGTTCTTTGTCTCTTGGTTGCACCAGTCATTACACTTTAGCATACGTCATCTTGGAGAACAGACTCACTGCACAGTAATGACCTTGCCAAGGACCAAGAGGTGTGTCTTAAAGAATTATAATCTCTTGTAACTCGATTTATGTGATTACTGTGTAAAACAGAACTTGTTCAGCAATGATGGATGGCAATGCTGCAGGTATTGACTGATCTTTAGAAATATTTATATGACAGGTCCTTTAAGGTTTTGTACATTGTAGGAGAGAATAACTGCATACAGAAAAGAAATGAGCTGCGATTCAGGTTCTTGAGCAATGCAATTAATTATCATATTTCTTCCATGCCCAGTCCAAACCAGTGCTGTGACAACAAGCACCATTCAAATAAATGCTCTCTGCCCTTTCAGAACAGCACCTTCACAAGAAAATATTTATAGTTTTTAAAAATCTGAAATTATGTGAAATAGTAAAGAATATATTTAAAGTCAGCATATTTAGAATCTAAACTCATTGAGTTCTTTGATAGGTTTCTATTTTGAGTATTGCAGATATGCACAGACCCACAAAAAGAAACTCATGCAACCTATTCTGACAGTACAACTTTATGGAATTCCAACTTTGCTCCTTGGGATCATATTTTTCCTTTTATAACTTTCTATTATCCTCGAGGTGTTTAGAGTCTTAAAAATCTTCACTTTGTTTATATGCCCATCCCCTCCCCCTCTCATTTCCCTCTACATAATCTAAAGTTTCTCCATTCTCCTCTCACCCCCCACTCCCCCAACCAGATTCCATATCATGATCCACTTATCAGGGAAAACATTTGGCCTTTGTTTTTTATATACATGTATGATTAGCAAGAATGGTATGAATGTACATCATGCACAACCATAGAAATGAAAATTTGTACCCCATATGTGTACAATGAATCAAAATGAAGTGTAAAAATTAAAAAAAAATAAAAATTAAATAAAATATACTCTGACAAAAAAAAGATCTTCACTTTTAAAATTTAATTTTTTATTAAATTTATTTTCACTTCTGGTGACTAGAAGAAAAAACGTCTTAACTAAGTTAAAGTTATTCTGGAGCATAGGTGTTGAAAGTGTTTCCATGAATCAATTACGCAAAGTATAGTCACAGAAAAGCAATCTATAAAAAGTATAAAATGTTGGTAAGTGGTCCTGTGAGAAGGCCAAGGCGATGTATTTGTAGAGCATCTTCATTTTTGTCCCTGCTTGCCTTTTTAAAATGTGCTCAGTGGAGGCAATTCTCTAGCCAAGGGTTGAAAATGTGCAAAGACCATAACTGCTAGCTTATTTAAATAGCAAACTGGGCCCCCATAGCAGTCGATTCTGCATAACAATCAAACCCTGATTTAAGGGTAAATCTTTTGGCCTTCCCAAACCAGGGCTTTCTGAGGACTGGCTACTCTCTCAGAGAGCCTGGTTATTTCCTTTCTTCTCTCCATCCCCTAGGTCAAGAATTTGCCCCCTCTTCCCTTTCTTATTTACTAAGATTTTGGACTTCACCAGGGTGGCAGAAGGTTCAAGGGGAGAGCAGTGGGGAATAGCAGGAGAGTTATTGAGGGACTGGTAAAATGGCTTCAACTTGCACAGACCCACAAAAAAGAAACTCATTTAACCTGTTCTGATGATCCTATAGGTCCTACTTTGTTTATATATATTTACCCTTGACATAGTTGAGGAAAAACTTTTTTTCAGTTTTTATTTATTTGGAAATTCTGGCAGGGAATGACCTTTTACTTATCTGTTCCCTTACAGTCTAGTCTGCAACATCCATTTAAAATCATGATAAAGTAAATATAATCTACTGAACTTCAGCCATTTAGCAGTTCTTTCCCAAGCATGTGAAAAATGAATCAAGTTGAAAGAAAGACTAGGAGGAGGAAGAGGAAGAAGATATCCATATGTTGGAAGCATATTGTGTGATTCCCTACAATTCATATTTTATTTACAAAATAAAAATCAAATACCATTTAATTTTAGCATTAAATCTCATATTCTGGATAAGAGTAAAAATAAAGCTGTTAATATTTTGGAGTTTGCATTTTTAAACACAGACTACAAACTTTAAAGTGAGAGAGTTGAAAACTGTAGCAGGATAGTGTAAAATGGTTAAGACTTGTGTGCATTTCTTCTCAGTCACTTCCTAACACTCAAATGTTTTTCAACATAAGTTTCTCAAAGGTTTTGGTCTCCCTTTTCACCTTCTTCCCTCAAGTTTTCTCTTTTCTGTATTTCCTCCTGTTTCTCCTTTAATTTTCTGCATCCTGACCATTGCTTCTCTCTCTCTCTCTCTCTCTCTCTCTCTCTCTCTCTCTCTCTCTCTTTCACATATATATGTATGTATATACACATATACATATATACACATACATATACATATATATAAATATACATATATATATGTATTTCTGATGAAAATGAGTGATGATTCTGCTCATAATTTCTTTTGGTCCCTTCTCCATCCCAGGATCTCAGCTTTTTAAAACTAAAAAGGCTCCAGATGTTCAAATTTACACACTGATGGGTTCATGTTATATGAAGTTTGTGGCTTATATAATTTGAAGGAAGTCACTTTAAGAAATAAAACGCAAAATAATTAATATAAAACGAAGTTCAGGGCCTTGGAAGGCCCCCTTGCTTGTAAGGGGCCCTGAAACTTCATTAGCTTCACGGTAAATCCGCCTCTGCATCGCTATATAAAAAGCCTTGAAAATCTTTTGCTCCTTTCTTCTATCCTTCTAAAACAGTCATAATTAGATAGCTACTTCCCTATGCCTTTCCCCTAGGTTATATAAGAATAAATAATGAAAGAAACATGTTAGTTCAGATCTTCAAGATCTGATTCTTAAGTGGGTGTTAAATATAAAAGCTACATCACAGTAATTAAGTAACTCTTTTTGGTAAGCACAAATATAGTGTGCAAAAACATAATTTTGGCTCATTCAACACCCTCACACTTATGTAACTACTAATGATGCCAAAGTAATATTACTATTTCTCTTAAAATAATTCCTCAGTTCAAAACATGCATTTAATAAAATAATTTTTGAGTTCTTAGACAGTTCCTAATTATGCTAACAAAATTGCTTCAACACCAAAATGTGGAATATGTTACTTTCCTTTTGTTTCTACATTATTTTCTATAAACCATAAAATTATAACCTCAAGGATGTGGATCTATTTTTATCATTCATTGAAAAAAAAGTCTTTATATTGCTTCTTATTGTAAATAACTAAATTTACAACACTTGTCCCTCCTGTTACATTTGATGGCAGCTAATTGTTAGTTGGTTTTAATTATACATCATAGTCTTTGTTCTGGAGACAATCCAAAGAGTAGATCATCTTGGTGTGTAATTTACTGAAACAGTTTCTAGGCAGCCTGCCATACTAAAGACCATGTGGTACAATTGTCATTAAAATTAGAAAAATATTGGTATACATGTTTGAATTAAGGATTGAGGGGTGGTTCTGTAAATTACGAACAGCTCTGCAAAATATTACTAAGGGTTGAGTTCAGCCAAAGGTCTAATTTCTAAATATCACTATAATAGGCAGATGTACTTTTTGTACCTGTGATAAGATTTTGGTGAATTCTGGATCACACATGAATATTGATATGCTCTTTTTTAGCAGGTGAGTAGGTGGGTAAATATTGCTAGCATCTGAATATTGGATAAGATTTGAAGACACACTTATCCCACTGCAAATGTACAGCACTTTTGCTTTTTAAATTAAAGGGCCCAAACTCTGGTCAATAGCTTCTTAAGCTGGAGATAGTATTTTATTCAATTTAAAAAATAGTAAAAATGTTCAGGTATTACTGGTATTTAAAGTCATAAATTTATTTTCCTGGTGTATAAAATAACTGTTCTTCTAGTTGAGTAAGAGCATTAAACACTATTTCATTTTTATTGTTTTCTTTTTGAAACAGTAAAAATCTGTGAGGTGAAGGCTAGCATGAGGTAGCCAAAGTAAGCAACACTGTGTACACTTTTGATATTTTAGGACTCTTGAAAGCAAACCACAGGGCAACATGCAAAAGAAATAAAACAAGACAGAAACAGAACTTCTGCTTGCTGAAGTAAAGCAGTCAGCTAGAGATATAATGCTGAAAAAATCAGTTCCTTTATTTTACTGCTATAGAGAAAAGACATGCTGGAAGAAAAGCACATTTGACATCAAAATGTTTAATGCTTTTATTATTCATTATTAGTAAAAGAATGTTCAAAGTAGATTCTGTAGTATATTTGCTTCTAATAACTTAAACTGATTCTGCCAATAGGAAAAGTATAATTTCGCTTTCTGTTTCAAAGCCAGGGGAAAGTATAACTATGTTTTATGGAACTTCTTCCTACTAAAATTGGAAAGTAAGAGGAAATATCTTAGCAGAGCAGTTTTTTTAAAGTGAATAATATAGGAAAATAGTTTAATTGAATAAATATTGAGCTTGGTTCATGTGCCAATAATTGTGCTAGATGCTGGGTACACAAAGATAAATAAGATTGATACCCTTGAGCCGAATATGGATAAAGGCAGAGGCTGGGTAATGGGATTAGAGCACTATACTCAATGATGCTAAGATCATAGATTCCACTTATGAACCAATTAGCTCGTCTTTGTTCTCTGGCCATAGATTGCATACAGATTAGATCCTTTCATGGTTTTTGCGTTTCTACTCTATCTCTTGCCAAAAAGAATTTGAGAGAGCATACAGCAAAGATGTACAGAATGCAGAAACTCGGTAAAAAGATTATAGATAATAGACTTTAGGTGCTTCATTTCATAAGACTGTGGATACAAAAATTCTGTTTTAGCCTATGAAACACACTGAAATAGAAATGTGCTGATTAATTTGGTAATTTGGAAAATATTTAAGGGTATGAAATGATTTTAATAGAGGAAAGAAATTTAACATTTCCCTGTTTCAATTATTAGCAGTTTAACCCAGAGGCATTCTACCACTAAGCTACATCCCAGCCCTTTTTATTTTATTTTTATTTTGAGACAGGGTCTCACTTGCTGGAATTTCAGGCATGCACAACCATACCTATCCCTATCTCAGTTATTAGGCATGGAGACTTAATATAGAATCCATATTTAAGATAACAGATACAATTGTACACCCATGAAAATTTGCAAATAGACTTCTCAGTTGTAACTCAACTATCGATAAACAGATATTCCACAGTAGAATTTTCAGTCAAGTTCTTTCTGATTTTTCTGTCTTTAAATATTACTATCTACATTATTTGCTTAAGTCTTTAATTGGCATTAGAATTATAATCATTTTATTTATTTTCTGAAGAATAAGAAGGAACTAAGGATGATATTTCTGACTGAATTTCTTAGGCTTCACTTAATGTGCATCATTTAGTCCATGCATATTGTTCATTTATGTGCATCATTTAGTCCATGCATATTGTTTCATGAAAAATTAGCAAGATGGTTTAAATAGTGCAGTTAAGCATTTATTCAAAATTATTGTTTGATATTATTAAAAAAGAGCACAGGTGATCATGGAGCATACTGTTCATCTTTTAATCACTATATTACACATTTTAGGGAAATAGAGAACAAGAACCTGAAAAGGATACTAGGATGAGATATCAGATATACAACAAAAAATATTTTTGTGACTAGGATTTATAGTTTACTGAACTTGTGGGGAATGGAGATATTTGTTGATTTTTGGTAATTATGTATGGGGCGGAGACTTCTGCTGACTCTGAAGATCTGTTCTATTCTTCATTATTAATAATGCCCTGATTTTTAGCTGGACATAAGGCCACACAGGATAAGGACTACATCTTTCATCCTTCCTTGCAACTAAGAGAACAGGAGATGCATGTTTGGCCAGTGGGAAGTAACACAAGTCTTGTGTACTATTTATAAAAAAATTTCCTTATGCATGGGGCATGCCCACTCTCCTTCCTCTTCTCTGTTGGTTGGAATGCAAATCTAATGATTGACACTTCAGCCTCAATCTTTGAATGTGAGGTAGTCTTGAGAAGTGAAAACACGTTACTAGAATATCAAGATAAAATGTGTCTGGATTCACTGTATCATCAGGATCTTCTAGCCCTTCATCTTCTAAATTATGAACTTTCAGGTAGAAAGGAATACATTCTTGCCTTATATGAGGAACTGTTACTTTAGATGTTTTTCATTAGCATTCAAAACTAATAATTAAAGCACATAAAAGCACTTTAGACATAATGTGACAGTATTATAATATGTTCACCTACTTTCATGGCAGCATTTGATAAATGTAAGGTCATTATGGAACTTCAATATTGGAAATATTTCAAGTATATGAAAGTTTATTTTGAAGCTATATTCATAATAATTTAATGATAAACTTGTTCTCTGTAGAGTTAAGAAGTATTAAGAGTTTATATTGTTACTTTCATCATTTTAATGAATATCAGAATTTTATTTTCTTCACTGCCATGCAAATTAAGGCATGTCTACCAGATTTTAATTAGTGTTTATTGAGAAACAAAAAGTAATCAACAGAAATAATTGAGTATATTTTCTCACTTCAAATTTATATTTAATAATTTTAGAACAAATAAATACTACTTCTTATAATATAAAATCTCATTCTATTGTGAATATCGTGCAGATGTGTGTACTTTAACATTCCTAGCAGGGTCTGGCTAAGTGCTAGAGAACTTGCCTTTTTTGAATAAGGACTTAGGTTTGATACTGAGCACCACGTTTTTTCTCATCAATTATAACATATTTCTGTTATCTGAGAAAGAAAATTTCCTATTGGAAATGGGTATTTAACATTCTGAAACTCCAGAAAAGAAATCTGTTATTTTCATAGTATATCAAATGAACTAATAGATTTAGATGGTTCCATATTTCAAGGAGGTTGCTGGAAACATGGTTTCAAGGAAGGCAGCTGTGGATACAGTTCTCCCATTCATTCTGCCCTGTGGTTGTAGCATGCTGCTTAAAAATTGGATTGTACCTTCCAAAATGATTGCTCTAGTACCTTTCACTGAAAGTCTACAAAGAAGCCTAAAGTCAAAATCAAAGAGAAGCAGCAAATGCCTCAACCTGTAAAATCATTGTTCTGAATTAGAGAAGTACTCCTCTTCTACAGGAATTTTGTATCTTTTGTGTCAACATTGTCACCTCTAGCACATTTTGTTTCTTCTGTGTCACTGAGTCAAAATAATTTCATCCACTTTTATTCTCCTCCAAATACACGTTCTCAGATTGGAAGTTGTGATTTACTTATTTATTTTTCCTTATTATTTTCCTTATTATTTTTCCTTATTATTTTATTTTTTTTAACAGGTCTTTAAAACAAAAAAATGAATGATGGGGACTCAGTGCTTTATCTTTAGTTCCACCATTTTCAGAGCCTGGTATAAATTAAACTATTAGAAGCAAACCTTTTTGGAATATTCATGTGATATAAACCAACAAAACAGAAAGAAGGTGTTCTGCCAAGAAATTTTGAGACCAGAATAAGAAATGTATCAATTTAAGTTTTAATTTACTTGCAATTATATTTATCATGCAATAGTTTTATGGTAACTGTTAAAGCAGAGAGAAACCCAAGGAGAAATGACTACCAAATGTAATGTAGGATTCTAGAACAGAAAAAGGATGCTAAGGAAAAAATAAGGAAATTTTAATTCAACAGAGGCTTCAGTTAATAATGGTGTATTAGCTTTTATGAATTATAATGTATAATGTAATGTAAGTATTAATTATAGGGGAAAGTGGATGTGGGGTATATAGGAACTCTCTGTACCCTGCAGTTTTCCTGTATGTATAAAACAGTTCTAAATTGAAAAGTACACTTTGAATAAAACTTCAAAATATATTATTCAGAGATAGGTATTCAAAAACAATCTTATTCAGAATTGGAATTTCCCCTTAAATTGACTGGATTCAAAAAGATCAGACATTTTTACATCTTTTGGCAATATGCCAGAGGGGTTATATGGCATTTTCATGGTCCAATGGCATCTTAATTTTATTGCTGTTTATTGCATTTATTATATTTTTGCATGGAGTGGGAGATATGACAACATATTAAAAATTTGCTGCTGTAATTAGTTTTATTTTATTATCTCAATTCAGCATAAAAACCATTTCCAATTGCAAAATAATTTGCCAACTTCTATTAATGTACTTAAAGTGGATTTTGCCTCTTGCAGAGAAAATAATTTCCACAGTTCCTTCAATAAGATATACAACACTTAAGAATTGAGGTTTTGATACCATCTAGGAAAAACCAAAGATTACTTTGGTTTTTACTTCTACCCAAACACTTGCTAATGACAATAGCTATAGATTAACTGTTATGTTGAAATACTCTCTGTCCTGCTTTGGACACTCTGGTCACAAAATTAAGGAAGCTGGACGATTTCTCCTCCATCATTTTTTGTTCTTCAGTATCTGAAGTTTAATATTCATGCTTTCCTGTGTGACACAAATCCCCAAGTACACCTGTCACTAGTACTAATGCTCTGGCTAACAGCCTTGATATTTCCTTACCTCAAAGACACATTTGCTAGTGAAATAGGTTGATGTAACTTACTGAAAGCAGCATATTCCAGCTGTCAGAGACACTTGGTAGTGTTATGAGCACCCTACCTTTATTAAAGTTCATGTTTAACAAACTTCTTGACATTGACACTATTATTGCCTTAATTTCAGAGAAGAAGAAATTGAGACCAGAAATTTTAATTTACTTGCCCAAGATCACCAGCTATTAAATAGTGGAGCCAAGTTTCAGACCCAGCTAGTCTGGATTCAAATTTACATCTCACAATTCCTGCCAGAATTTTGTCAGTGCAAGGAAATATGGAGGAGAACATTGTTTGATGAACTTTAAGACCTAAATTCAAGCCTGACCTTAGCTAAATTTCCTTAAATCACTTCCTATGGATGTATTCATTAATGAATGTATATAATTTCAGTAGATATACTTTTCCCAAAATTTGATTGGGGGAGGGGAATATTTCACATCATCTTTTAACAAATTGCGTGAATTTCAAAGTTTCCACTTAACAAACACTAAAGTCTTTACCACATTCGAAATTATTTCACTGCTATCGCTGTGGATATATTGATTTTTTGAGTGTTTTACTATGTCAGCCATACCTTTCTCAAATTACAATTTTAGACTTCCTACCCACTTCTCCCTGCTTCAGCTTCTGCCCCTCTATGTCAGTTCTCTTCAGAGCAGCCAGTGAATCTTTGAAAACCAAAGTCTCTCCTCTACCCACGCCCTCCAATGGTTTCACATTTCAGAGAAAAATCTAAATCCTAAAATACTCTGTAAGCCCTCACATGATTTGACACCTTCCCCCTTCACATGCACGCACACATACACACGCCCACACACACTTCTTAGAGCTTCTAACTACTGACTCCCATGTACACTCCTTACCAACCACCCTAGTCTGTTGCTATTTTTTGAACATGTCAAGAACACGCCAACTCAAAGCTACACTGTTCCATTCCCTGGAACATTTTTCTTTTCACCTGGAGGACTTTATAGCTCATTTTACTTCCTTCTCAAAGAAATTGTCTTATCAAGGAGACCTCCCCAAATCTCTGCATAGCATACCTACCATACAAATCCTGTAACCTAGCTTTGTTTCCCCCGAAGACTTGCCACCATCTAACATTACTATGCACTTAATTGTTTATTTAGTTTTCATCTGTCCTGGCCCCAGGAATGGGATCTCCTTGAGGGAAGAGATTAATCCTGTTTACTGGTTATCTCCAGAGCTGCCCCATAGTATGCATTCAACTGATACTTGTTGAATGAATAAATAATTGAATAACTGTAAAAGTGTTGTACAATTTATACAGAGTGTAGTAGGATACACTTAATAATAATATGATATTCCCTTTCTTCCTTGCTGGCTAATATATCTCAAGAATGATTTCTACTTGATTTGAACACAATAAATTGTTACTACCATCTGATTTCTTGCACAGAAGAGAGATGTAGATTTAAATTATGACTATCACTTTTTATCAGTGGGAATGTGCAGGATTTTTTTTTTTTTGTTACTTTTACCATTTTGAGATTGCTTTCTTGACTATAGTAGGGGGATAAAAAAACTTATCTTGCAGATTTCAGAAAGGATAAAACACCTAGACGATATTAATTTAGAACTATATGGAAAAAACAGGCTAACACAGCTGTTCATCAGTGAGAACATGCCCTAAATAATTGAATCCAGCCCATTTGTGTTATATGATAACAGATCCACCTCTTCACTACCTTCTAAACCTGCACAAATGGAATTCTCTAGTTATGCTTCCTTTTCTTTCACATGATTGGAACAATTTGAAATAAATTGCTTTTGCCCTAACTCAGATGTATGAATTATCAACTAGTATTACTTATTCATACCAATACCTCCTTTCATTGACATTGAATAGTTGAGAGTTGATTGTATTTAGGAAGATCAACAATCCCAGTGTTCAGTTCACCTTTAAGAGCAGAGGAGTCACCAACCCTCAAAGGAATCAAGAAGAATTAATGATAGTTCAAAAACCACCATGCAAGTGCAAAATTTTTATCTTTATTGAAAATTGACAATGATGTAATTGGAAAATTCAGATTAAAAAGAAAGAATAGGTAGAATTATAAGAAAGAAATATTTGCAAACAGATGTATAGTTATTTTATTGTAAATATTAGACACCAAATAATAATTAAATATAAATATATTCTTAGTATATATTATGATCAAATTTTCAAAACAATTTTTTACATTTGTTAGTAAACAAAACAATTTCATTGAATCTATTGGGCTACATTAACATAACATTAACTTCTTCTAACCTTCAGAAATTAGGAAGAGGTAGCAATTATACTCTTAACAATTCGCTTTAGAATCAACTAATTAATCATTCATTGCCCATGGCACTAATAAGTCATTAGTCTTGTGGAGGCTCATTATAAGGAGCAACATGTAGACAGGTTCGTTTCGGGAATCCTTTCTGAATGTTGATGAGGTTATTTGTAGATGACACATGCATGTTAGGATCAATTCCAACAAATTAGTGAGTTTTTTCTCCTTTTATCGTACAGGTAAGGAGGAGAGACTCTGCCCAAGCCAACTAAGAATGATAGTTTGGGGATGTATAAAAAGGTAGAGAAACCCTGCTCTATTTTAAATTATTATAACACTTGGAAGTTTTGCTTTTTTTTCTTATTGATAGTTGTTTGTTTTTTCACATGTAAATATAGCAGAACTCATCGAGATAAAATTCACAACGTTAAACACTTAAGAAACCAATAAAGTGAGTTAAAGTCCTCCAGCTTACACTTTGCAACTTTTACATCCCCAAAATGACAAATAGTTCTGAATTGTTTTCACTCCTTCTATTCACTTAGCCTCCCTCAAGCCAAATTAACCTAGTCATCTTCCCTAGATAATCGATTTTGTCTTCCTGTCTCTGCCTCTTCCTCTTTCATTTTCCTGACCTTCAATCTCATTTCACTCAAAGCATTCATCCATGGCCACTGCCAAGTATTTTGGGAAGCCCTTCCTGATCTCTCCATCTGTGAGTGTCTATTCCCGTCTCTTGAGTTTTTATTGTTTTATCAGTGGGATCCAATAAGAATAGGAGGAACCACACCAGTTGTTTTGCCAGAGAGAATTTAATAAGAAAATGTTTAAACAGAATATGGGAAAGTGAAAAGGAAAAAGGGAATATAGGTTATGAAGATAGGGTAATTGCAGGCAGGCAGTATCATCTGAGAAAACAGAGGGAACAAGTTGGGATTATTAGAATTTAGAAACTCTTAGGAATGTTCCCTGTAGGTGACACCTCATTTTCTGTTGCTGCTGGTGCTTCTTGAGCCTCACAGAATTGGAACTTAGAACTCCAAAACTGAGGCCTCCCAGCTGGCTAGGATTTGTATCTGCCTCAGGAATTGAGAGGGAGATGAAGTATGGAGCTAACTGATGCTACGAAGGTGAAGAGCTGGTTGCTGGCGTTAATGCTGATACAAGCAGGAAGCCAAGCAGTAAAATGCCATCTCTTCCCCTTCCCTCAGCCATCTTCTCTCTTGGTTGGAGAAAACTAGCCAGGAGCCAGCTGGCAAGGAAGAAGCCAAACCCAGCTTCACAAAACAGCATAAAACGTTGGATTTAAAAGAGAGATAACAACATAAAAATCAGCACCTTAGCATTTTAATTATACCTCTTTTCAGACACTTAGCACTTTCTTCCTCCTAATAATGTTCTTCATTTTCTTACCTCATCAGTCTCTAAGATCCTTGAGAAAAATGTCTGTATGTAATTCATATTTTGATCTTTCAAAATTTAATTAATATTGTTGAATAAATGAATATATGAATTCCCTCAAATCAAAGGCCTTCCATTTTCAATTATAAGTAGTGAATGTTTTAGTATAAAAGAAGATCATTAGAAAGTTAGTTTTTCTCTTATTTGACACTTCAAATCATTTTCTTAGGATTTTATTGAGTATTGCTTATTACATTACATGTATCCAAACAAATACACCTGTGAGCATTCTTTTTAACTTAATCTTTTACTAGTCTTTATAACTATGGCTTCAGTTTCTCAAAAGATTTATGGTTTCTCAGTCCAGTCTTACTTTCTTCTTTGTCCACTCAGGGAAGGTGACAGAAGAATGAGGATACCTGGTAGTGTTGCAGAGCTGAACCAAAGGAAGAGACTGTAGGCTAGGGCAAAGAAAATCTGGGGGTTCAAAGTGAAGATTTTTATGCTACTCATATCCAGAAATGACTTCCTGGCACAAGTCTAAGGATATATACTTACCTACTCTCCAAATACTTTAAGCTGATCACAGGAGGATGAATAGGCTGAACTATATTAACTTAGATGTTGTGAATTTAATTTGATAGAAGATGGAAGCTCCTTTGTTGACCCAAGAATGAATGTTCACATATATGAAAATCCATTTATACATGGAATCAAACTGTGGGCCATATGTTATACTTAAGAGCTTCAGGAAGACTTTTTAATGGGTAGATTTTATAATGAAATTTTCTGTAACAACTACTTTCAATAGGCCTTAGAGAAGTGTTGCATAAACTCTATATAAAATTCTTGAGTTCCTGGGGCTATTCTGAGAAGTATGAAACCAGTGTTAAAACTTTTCAAAATTTATATACACAATGGAATATTACTCAGCCATAAAGAAGAATAAAATTATGGTATTTGTAGGTAAATGGATGATGTTGGAAACTGTTATGCTAAGTGAGATCAGCCAATCCCAAAAATCCAAAGGCCAAATGGTCTCTCTGATAAATGAATGATGATGCATAATGTGGGGGGGAAAGATGGCAAGAATGGAGGAAAGATAGCTAGCATAGAGGGAAGGGAGGGGGGGGGGGTGGGTGGGGGGCAAAATTAATAACAGAATGTGTGACAGATACCATTGCCCTGTGTACATGCATGAATGCACAGATGGTGTGACTCTACTTTGTGTACAACCAGTGAAACAATAGCTGTACTCCATTTGTGTTCAATGAATCAATAAGTAAATAAAAAAAAAAAAACTTTTCAAAATTTCATTTTCTCTAAAGGAAATCATTTGTTCTAATAAAACAACTTTATGTATGTAGCATGTCAGATTCTAATCTACAAAACAATGATAAACTAGAAATTGATTATTCATCTTACGAATTATTGACTACACAATTATTTTAATTAAAGTAATCCCATTGTATATTTAAAAAGCAATTTGGTTTGTCAAAATTGGATTTTCATGCATTTTTACTTAGTGTTCTTTTTGTGAATTAATTTGTATTGTATGAGGTACAATTGTTAAATCTGATGAAAGTTAGGCATTGCTAATGATATACTTGAATCTTTTTTTGGAGAAATAAGGAAGATGTTATTCTCAGTAGAATTTTTGAGTCAGGATCTCATCTTCCATAATTATTTCTATAACTTTTCCACAAATACTAGCTGAAGTTCAAATTATTAATAATATCACTAAGATGTGCAATGTTGGCAAAATCATTATTTAATATCTTATTCCTAAAAGAAACAGGGTATCATAACAGAGAAAAGGCTCAGGGTTTGGGTTAAGGCAGTCTCCTTCACTTAGAAGCCATTTGACCTTGGACAAATTATTTAATCTATCTGAACTTCTCAATTTGCAAAATAAGAAGATGGATCTTTAAATTTGTTATGCAGATTTAAAAAGATTAGTAGGGCAAGGACTTAGCACATAACTGCAATAAAGGAATAAGTGGTAGCTATTATGAATCCACTGCTATTTTCTAATCTAACCATTTGCTACTATTGTTATTATAGCTGTACAGGAATAATTCATTAGATTTTCATTTCAGGAGTGCACTTACATATAAATCCTCTTGCATTTCACAGCCAGTTTTTAATCTTCACTCTTTACCTGAAGCTTTAATGGGTATATCAAATAACACATTGTTTTAAGTTTTACTCCAGTGTGTGCTACTTCCTTCTTAGAACACTGCATGCCCTACACTGTTTTCCTTTCTGGGACATACTGTTTTCATCCATTTGTTAGTAATTTATTCTATGGGCTGTACATGTCCTGAGGGTATTCCATCTTCTATGCCTGAAAAGTTTGTTAAATAGGGATCTATGATCATGTCTGTACAAAAACAATGGTCCCAGGTTTGGGGAATTGAAAAGTGAACAAGAAATCAATTGCACATGAAAATTATACTAGATGAACTGTATGTGTTATATCGTGATCAAAATTTATTGTTTTGCTATAACATTTTTCATCTTAAGGGAAGCCCATACTGTCCTTTCCCTTTCAGAGATGTTTTCCCCAGCAACAGCAACTGACTGTGAAATACAAAGGCTTAGTACATAATTTCAACAAAAGAATAAGTGGTAGCTATTATGAATAGCTATTGAGAACATAGCATCAAGTCACAATAACTTTGGTTATTGAAACCTTTTTTGAAAATATTCACTTGACCCATTGGGTAAATTAAAGTTCACTATCTAAAAATAACTTTTAAAAAAGGAACAACTAGATGCCAAATGAGAGACATAATGTTAAATCAACAATTTCCTACAATATTTCCCCTTGAATCATCTGGAAAATCATGGCAATTCTTCACTTCATTGAGTAGATCTTTTTCTAAATATGATCGGTACACTAAATTATCTTTTAGAATGAAGTTGTGAGTATAGATTATATCCATTTACCCTACAAACATGTAGAATGAAGTGGAAAATGTTGTTAGAATGTATCTAAATTTCATTATATTTGCAATATGACTAAGAAATGTGGAATCTGGACTAAAGAAATAAGAATTGAGGAATCAGTACAATGATTTGTTTTTACATGACAGAATTTTACGATGATCTTTCAGAAACATCTCTGTCCCTGATCTTTGGAATTAGCGCATATATTACTTTATGTGGCAAAAGGGACTTTTCAGATGTAATTATGATTGTGGATCTTAAATTAGGAATGTTCTTGTGAGTTATCTGGGTGAACTTAAATCTAATCATGTACGTATTTTTAAAGCAGAGAACTTTTTCTGGATGCAAAGAAAAAGAAAAGAGTTGACACCAAAGAATCTGAGAGATTTGAAGCATAAGGACTGGACATGCTGTTGTTAAGAGAAAATGATGCAGAGTCAGGCATGGTGCTGCACTCCTACAATCTCTGATCTCAGGAAGCTGAGGCAGGAGGATCGCTAGTTCCTCAGCAACTGTCTCAAAAAAGAAAAACAGGCCCAGGCTGGAAATGTAGCTCAGGCAGTGGTAGAGCACCCCTGGGTTAATTCCCCAGGCTGAAAAAAAATAGGGCAATATGATAAAGGAGTAGGTAGCAGAGATCGGCTCTTGGCTGACAGTGAGCAAGGACACAGGGACCTCAGTCCCATAACAAGGAAAGGAATTGTGCCCACAACCTGGATGAGCTTGGGAGTGCATTCTTTTCCAGAAAGTTTCCTCAAAACTGCACATGAGTGCTCAGGGCTGACAGCCACCTTGATTTCAACTCATGGGAACAGGAGCAAGAACCAGCCAATCCCACCTGTACCTCTGACCTCAAGAACCAGGAGATAGTGATATTTAAAGTCAAGGACTTTGTGGTAATTTCTTTATGGCAGCAATAGAATATGAGTTAACAAGTTAATGTTAAAACATATAATGATTTATTTTCCCCAGCTCTCTTTTTCTGAAAGTGTCATTCCATTAACACAGCCATCAGAGTTTCAATGGATGCTTTCCAATAGACAAAGCAAAACTTTTAAAATAAAATCCATTTGTATATAGTTGCGATTTTATTACACCAGCCTGATCCATTTCTTTCATATTTATTTAAAATGGTTTCCAAAATCCTTGTGTGATTGAAGAAGCTAATGTAATATTTATGCAATCAAAGTTAATGTTAAGACATATAATGATTTTATCAGGTAAGCCATGAATATAAATTACAAATTATCATAATTATTAAAGATCATAATATTTGCACAGAGAAAATATTTTTTCAAAAGTAATGGTTGTCTTCATTAATTTGGTAAGTAGGTTTTCACAATGAATATATTAATAATAGCTCTATATGATGAATAAATAATAGCCATATAATATATGAATAAAAATAATTGCAACATGGGAAGAAAATTCTTTGCTTAAAAGGTTTTGTCTACTATTTAGTATTATATGATTTATTAGAGAATACAGTATTTAAAGAATATTTTAGTTTTAATAATCTAATTCTAAGAATATATTTTAATGAAATGCTCTTAAACATGAACAATGTTGCACATAAGGATATTCACTGCTCTAGCAATGGTTACCTAAACGTTAGAATATAGACTTAATAAAATATGATATGTCAGTAAAAAAGAGTCATGAGTAGAGAGCAATTCAACATAATATGATCTATAAAAATCAGCAGTCATTACATCACAATTTTAAATTTTTAATATTTTAAAGAGAATACATGTAAATAATAGTTCTTTTAGTTGACAGAATTATGATAATTGTTTTTAAAATGATTTGATGTTATTTTTATTATTTTATGAATATTTATTAAAAATATATAGCTATATCATCATGCCTATCTCTTCAACTCCACTAGTCTGGGTAGAGTTTTTCTTCTCAGAATCTCTGGTTACCTGACAGGAGTCTAAGCTTGGATAACAATGGATGTTGCATTATGCTATCAGTTAAAGTCTTTAGTAAAACCTGAAAATGATGACTCTTGGGATTTGGCTCATAGAAATCTACCAGATCCATTCTGCCCCACCCCTTTTCACCAGTCCTGGTCCTGGTCCAGGCTGCTTCAGTTTTCACCTGGAGTCAAGCAGTAGATACCTAGTGTTTCTTCAGGCAGTTCCTCAGATTCCACCAATCAGAAGGATTCATTTCCTTAGGACACCTGAACATGTCATGCTGCTTAAAGCTTCCAATCTCTCTCTTTAGCTCCTTTTTTTTTTTTGGGTGGGGGGTACTGGGCATTGAATTCAGGGGCACTCAACCACTGAGCCACATCCCCAGACCTTTTTTGTATTTTATTTAGAGACAGGGTCTCACTGAGTTACTTAGTGCCTCGCTGTGGCTGAGGCTGGCTTTGAACTCATGGTCTTCCTGCCTCAGCCTCCCAAGCTGCTGGGATTACAGGTATGCTCCACTGCACTTGACTGTCCTTGGCTCTTAACTGGCCAACAAGGCTGAGCAAAGCCTGCCCCCACCAGACTTCCTGCTTCCTTTCAAAGCCCTGAGGCTCTCACTTTCTTTAGCTGCATTGGACCTAATGTCACAAATACAACATAGCTTTCCTCATGCTGCTCCCTCCACCTACCATGTGTTTGTAATGTTAATACCCAGTCATCCCACACCTTCCTCATAGTTCAGGATTGTTTTCTATTGTATATGTGATCAAATAGTGTATATTCTTTTGGAATATTTATTTAGTTTGTGATTATATGTTAGGTTTTGTAATTATTTGATTGATTGTTTACATTAACAGGCTGCATACTCTAAACTAGGAAGAACAGGTTTGTCTTTGTTTCCTGGGGTGCTGAGAATAATAACATAATGTGTGCTCTGTGTTTTTTAATTGAATGAATGAATGAGTGAATGAAGGAAGGAAAGTTATACTATAAATTACCTCGTGAACAAAAACAAAACACCTTTAAGTAAATATCAAATTTCATTTACTGTGACAACACAGTAAATGAAGTTGCCAATGGACTTTGCATATTCATAGGTTCATTAGTAAGATTAGCACTATTCCAGGGATGGCTCCATCACCTACCTTAGTCTAATTCATTAAGCATTTGAATCAACTAGTTGTTACTTCATATTTTTCTTTCAATAAAACTTTCTATTACAAGTTGTAAGTTGAGTAATTACTTACGACTTTTATAGGATGAAATCATGGCTATAAAAATGTTAATACTCTAGGTCAATTATTAGTTTTGCTAATATAGATTAATAAGTTAGCATTCTAATTATACATACAATTTTACTTATAGACTGGTGTGAATACAACCCTGAGAGATGAGGCCCTTTTAACACAGTGATGAAATTCAGTTTTTTGGAATTGCTGGACTGTCTGTGACCCTGAACTGTGGAAAATATACTAAACAAAAGTTCTTTTAATTTCTCCTTGAAGATTATTTTTTGCCCTTCCAAGCAATGCATAATCTTTTATAACATGGCTTTTAATTTGATATGCTGATATTCTTTGACTTCTGCATAAGAGGAGAGAAAATGAAAATTCTCTATATGTATTTTGTCTGAGCACAAAAGGCTTTATTTTGCAAACATTTCCTGAACAAGAAAGAGAGATAGAGTCCTTGACCTTGAGAAGATTAGAGGAAACAAATGTGAAAATTGAGGAATAAAAGAAAAATAAAAGGCTTATGGGGTGAGTTTCAAGGATGCCACTGGAAAAGAATTTTAAAAAATAGATAATAGTGGCAGATGGAAACATCTGAGGAAAGAAGCATGATATTAAGTAGATTATACGTCATGAAGCAAAAGAATTTGTTACATTAATCCAATGATCAGCTAAATCAATGATATGATTACCTTTTTACCTTGGCAGTAGATTGCTAGTGAAGGAAAGAAAATATGTGAAATTCAGATTTTTTTTTTTAAACAAAAGAGACAGAAATATGGAAAGAGTGCTATGGTTGGAATCCTGAATGTCTCTCAAAGGCTTATGTGTTGAAGTCTTGGTTCCTGGCTCCTTAACACTACCGGAAGTGGTAGAACCTTTAGAAGGTAGGGCCTCCTGGAAAGAAGTTAGGTTACTGGAGGATGCTCTTGAACGGTGTTTTAGTCAGCTTTTTTTTTTTTTTTTTTTTTTTTTTTTTTTGCTGCTGTGACCAGAAGACCTGATAAGAACAATTTTAGAAGGAAAAATTTATTTTGGGGCTTGCAGGTTCACAGGTCTCAACCCCCAGAGAGCCAGCTTCATTCCTTGAGATGAGGTAGAACATCATGGAGGAATAGAGTGGCAAAGGAAAGCAGGTCAGCACATGGCCACCAAGAAGCAGAGTCCAGTGCAGTGGTGCATGCCTGTAATCCCAGCAGTTTGGGAGGCTGAGACAGGAGGATCACAGGTTCAAGGCCAGCCTCAGCAACTTAGCAAGAACCTGTCTCAAAATTAAAAACAAAAAATGGCTGGGAATGTAGCTCAGTGGTAAAGTTCCCTTGAATTAAATCTTCAATGACAAAAAAAAAAAAAAAAAAAGAGGCAGAGAGAGAAAGCTCCACTCTGTATCCCAAAGGCAGACCACCCCCCCCATAACCCACCTCTTCCAGCCATACCCTACTTACTATAGTTACCACCCAGTTAATCCTCATCAGGGGATTAACATACTAATCAGGTTAAGAGTCTCATAACCCATCATTTAACTTCTAAACTTTCTTACATTGTCTCACACATGAGCTTTTGGGGGACATCTCCTATCTAAACCATAACAAAGGGGATCCTGGAGCCACCTCCCCTTCTTCTTTCTTTGCTTTCTAATTGCCATGAGGTAAATAGGCCTCCTCCACCATGTGCTATATGCCATTATGTATATGTTGCCACAGGTCCAATTCACTAGGACCAATCAACCATAGACTGAAATATCTGAAACCATGAGTCAAAATAAACCTTTCCTCTTTTTAGATTGACTATTTGTGGTATTTGTTACAGCAACAGAAAACTGACTAATAGCATTTGGGCAAATGTGTTAGTTAAGGTAACTCAGCTGTTAAAATGAATAATAACCATATTTTTAACAGAGGAGCATAACAGGTTTACTTGGCCCTGTGTGTCAAAGTGGATGGCTTTCTTACATGTGATGATTCAGGAGCCTAGTTTCCATCCATCCTGTGGCTCTAACATCTAAATTCAGGTAGCTAATAAGAAAAGAGGGATGAAGAAAGTACATCCATTTGGTAAGCAATCCACACACATGCCTTTTATGGGAAAATCATCACTGGGCCAATACTGGATGCCACATAGATTAGGGGATGTAATTTATAGACTACATCATAGAGCTGGAGATGAAGCGTAATGATAAAATGCTTTCCCAGCATGTATAAGCCCTGGGTTCAACCCCAGCACCACAAAAAGGACTGCGACTGCATTATAGGAAGACAGAGGATTGTACACAATACTCTACCAGTTACCCTCTTTGAAAATCATATTGATACACTGATACACAGGAAAAGAGAACCTCTAATCTTAATATTGTAACATAAGAAAGCTATGTATGTGAGAGGAAAATAAGTACATTTTCATTTAAAATAGGTTCACTCTAAAATGGTGTAATTTTCAGTTCTAAGAAATTATGAAACCTAATGACTTTGCTCTTAGACTGCAAAATAAGATGACCAGTTCGAAGAAAGTCACTTCTAGGGTTATATTCTAAGGTTTTCTCTTTCAGTTGTATCTCTGAATTACAAAATCAGGGGAATACTCAATCAACTGATCATGCACATTTTACCTGTGTCAGATTTATTTAATAAGCATAATTGTATAAACTTTGAGGATAAATTTCTCCTTAGAATTTCAATTTTTAAAAAAATATTTTTTAGTTGTAAATGGACATAATACCTTTATTTTATTCATTTATTTTTATGTGGTGCTGAAGATCAAACCCAGTACCTCACACATGCAAGGCAAGTGCTCTACCACTGAGCCACAACCCCAGCCCCGGCTTTTAGTTTTTTGGAAGCATTGTTTTTGATTAAATATTGAATATATTTAAATTTGGATGTTGAGTCACATTCAGCAAAGGAATAGATATGATTGAATTTTTAAATATATTCAGTTAACATTTTGAGACATTCATTTCCCAATCTCTAAATTGGGCATAATAATTCATGTCTTACCTATCTCATATTTAAAAGTTTTTAGAACATAAAACCTGATTTATAATTATATCTCTGTTTATGTTATTGTAAGTGTTAGTGTGTATGTAGTTTGCGTGTGTATATTCACAAACATGCAAATACATGAAAACTTGACATTCCTCAGTCCTGTACCATTATCTATTGAGTTACCTTAAGGCAAGCAGTATAGTCAATGATCTCTTAGGTTGCGTTCCACCTCCATCAGACTATGAAAAGTAAAGTGGTAACAGTGTAGAATTGTATTTCATACACAAGATCACAGCATCATTCTCATCTCAATGTCCACTCGATTTTTTTCAGTTTTGACTCAGCCTCCATCCATTGTTCTTCCTACTTCCCTTCCTAATCACCCTTCTTTGTACCTCCATTTATGCCTATTGTCCTTAGCCTGCTTTTTGGAAATGAAATTATTTTCTGCTACAGTCCTCTATGTTAACATTCATTTGGACGTTTTAAAAAAGATCTTGTGTAAGCACTATTCAAAAATCTAAGATAATTTATGCAGTTGGACGCAGGGTATCATATTAGAGCAGAATACACAAAGACTGACTTCTCAACCAAGGACTTACAGTATGACCCAGAGTGAATCATTTAATCTTCTCAGGCTTTTGCTAAGAGAATCACTTTAGTTACTTACTATAAGATAGAGATATTGAAAGATCAATGGGATAATATATGTAAAGTGGTCTTTGGAAGGAAGCAGAGGAGTAAACAAGACTTCTTCACATCCTCACCTTTCTGTTTTAAAATGAGTCACTCTATTGTGCTGTGCTGTGATTGCCAGGTAATTTGTTCTCTTTCATACACTGCTAGAAATCCTCAGAAAAGTGATTGTTCAGCATAACTTATAATAACAATCCAGAGACTCATCCCTGATAGACCAGAAAGGGTAAGTAAAAGTCATGAATATTCAGCTTCTTTGGGTTCTAAATCTCCAATTTGATAAAACAGCTTTATGACCTTAGGCAAATCACATCACTACAAGACCTAGGTTCTGTCTCTCTAAAATGTGGTAAATTTAGTGCTGGTTTCATGAATAATAAAGTGAATCTCTGTAAAGCACTTGCTTTATGGAAATACTAAACAATAAAGGAATTCCTTGTATTCTGCCAATTTTTAGCAATGCTTTTTGCCTTTGTTACTTAGACATACCTTTTTCATTCTTATTCTCAATTGATATTATTTTCACTAGATTGGGCAATTGAAGCTACCAGAAATAGAGAACACGGAGCTTATATAGGTGACCATACAGAGAAGCATAAAAGAGTCTCTAACTCATCCAATTCTGTAGCACCAACAAGCACCTTTTTGATGTAGGCTGTGTCCCTGTATGGACTTAGAACATAAGGCTACTGGCACCTGAAGGAAGTCAAATAGCCCTTGCCTTAACCTGGCAAGGCCTCAAGTCATGATACTTCTAACCATCAGATAAGCCTGGAACCTTTTACAAACTAGAATATCAGACTGGACTCTGAAAAAATAATTTATTGGCAGGGACAATTCAAAGAGTAAGAATGATACCCAATTTCTTGGACATCATTAGGAATCATTAGGAATGCTTGTAAATCTTGCAACAAAAGCACAATTCAGAAGGTGTAAGCAGTATAGTATTCTAGGATGTATGGCTACTTAAATGAGCCTCTGCATGACTGGACCACTATTTGGTTTCTAGCCTCATTCTGCATTGTGTTCTTATACACAAACTGAGCTATAGCCATGCCAAATTATTTGTGGTGCCCACAGGGATGATGATCTCTCTGTGTCTAAACCTCTGAATGAGATTTAGCAGAAATGGTAGTTCTTCATAATCCTTTTTCAGTTCTCAGAGAGAGCAAAGCAAAATTACCCTATCAAACATGGTTCTTAATATATTGTTATAATCTTTTCTATGAATGTCTTTCTATCCCACTATCAGTCCTGCAGGACTCTGTGCCATTTCTGCATCTTTGTTTCTCTATCACAAGCAGAGGTTCTGCTTTTTGAAAGGACTTAATTAATTGTTGTAGTCAGTGAAAGAATTATTTTAAAACTTCATTGTAATACAAACTGAACTCAAATATTCCTTGTTGAATGCCAAAATCAAAATGTAAAATTATATGGCATCCAATCTGGCTTTAAATCTTATGACTGAGAGTGACCAATGCATGATCTTTATACCCTGACTCACCATTTAGAAGGTAAGTGATGAAGTACTTGTAGAAGATGGTTTGCACTCGTCCACGTGTCCTTTAAATTGAGCCCATTCCACTTCATGTGCACTAACCCACATTGTGACTCTGTTGGTACCATCTGTGCTGAGATGCTAGCTTCAGTTACTTCAAGCTATATTCCTTAGCATGAACACTCTGCTCTGTGCTTAGTTTCCTGCCATCAAAGAAAACTGTGGAAAAATTTGCAGAACAAAATTCTGCATGTGTTTATAATAAGGAAATAGATTTTCAGACATTTCAGAACAAGTTAATCTTATTTTCTTAAAATAATTAATTTAAATAGACTAATCATATTGAGTATTTAATGGTCTGTATTTATGTGTTTTACATGGACCGACAACATTGCTTAGTGTTATGGAGACAGTTTCAAATTTTCATGATTTTTACTTATCAGCCTGAGTATACCAATTCAACATTTTGAAACACCTCAGTGAGAAAGGGGAAAATTGCTATTCTTGGTAAGTCAAAGAAATTTTTTGCTGAATCAAGAGGAGTTGAAATATGAAAAAGTATGAACAATTCAAGAGAAAAATTTTAAAAGTCTGTTTTTTTTAAATAAAAAAAATTGGCAGCTAATGTTTCAAAAAGGCCCAAATCAGAACTTAAGAAATATACTCAGAATAATAAGGTAAGAGGAGCTGAGAAATAGGAATAGAGCTTGATAACAAAATAAAATGTGCAACTATCATATTGCTTTTAAAAGTTTTTGTTTCATTTCCATGCTAGCTCTTAAAATATATGCTTCAATGCTCTTTCTTTGACATTTAGTCTTCAGGCAGTACTAAATATGAACATAGCCTTCATTTGTTTAGAAATGTAATTTCATTTTCCGTGATTACCATTGTGACTGCTATTACTGTAGAGCCTTGTTAATTCACACTAATGACAAGGAGACAATTGCTGAATTTTGAAAATTACTAACTGTGTGAACAAATATAATAAGAGCCAAGGATATTTCATTTCAGGGTGTACTTTGTTCATTTATTTTGACAATTTTAGCTTAGCTTTTAATTATTCTGATAATACTAGAACTAGTCAATATCCTAATACATATTCTGTGAAACTTAAAATACTCACAAGAGATAATTTCTTGCCAAGAAATTACTTGGCTTAGTTAGCTTAGGATATCTAATTATCCTAAAGGATAATTAATAAAGTTCATATCCTTGAGAATGTGTTCAGCATTGCTATAGCAAAGCTATTTTACACTACCTCTTTTTGAATACCTCCTATTCTAGTGTGACTGGGAATTCATATTTCTTTTTAAATACTTAGAAATCATGGGGCTGAAGGCATGGTTCATTGGTAAAACACATGCTTAGCATATGCAAGGCCCTGGGTTCAAAGACCATAGCACCAAAAATAATAAAAACAAAGCAATACCTGATTTATTCCTGATTCAAACTTCTTTAGTCATTTTGAGTTGGTGATGTAGTATAATTTAACCTGAACGGTACCTGAATAACTTCTTTTATATATTGGTTATTGTCTCTATTACTATCAGTGTTTTAAATGGCTAAAATAAACTCCCAGAGTCTCTGATGCCCCCTAACTCCTTCCCCAAATGTTTGTTTGCCATTGGCAAATTCAAGTTGACAACCACTTGGAACCTTAACAGTTTTAACTACAGACAACAATTTCGGAAAGAGGTTTTAAAGTTTGGAGATTGATATGGAAACTGACATGTTTAGACACTGAGCCTGAGTCACAAAGTGTGTGAGGGCATGAAACCTATACCCTTTGAATCTGTGGAATTTTAATTAGCTTTTGAATTTTTTTTCTTGCTTTCTGAGAGTGCTCTTATTTTATTTTAGGGCATCAACTTGTTTTCAGAATGCTATGATTATATAGTCTTAAATTAGCATAGTACAAGTTTGTGTACGTGAAATAAATTCAAAATTCCTGCTAATAATTCCGAGAACACAATTAAGTATCTGGCATGGAATCTCAGTCTTTTCCCCAGGTGTCAAAATACTTGGTAAATTCATACCTTCTCAAGGTTTGAATGAGATCAGCTCTCTCTGTACCCTTCACATAATTCTCCAATACTAACATTATGCAGAATGCTACTCACAAGGTTATAAAATAACATGCCTAGTGTACAGCCATTTATTCATCCAATCGCCATTTAGTAAATGAATGAATAAAAAACAAAAACCCACTATGAAGGCCCAGCTGACCCACAGTACCTCAGCTCAGTGGTAGAACACATGAGAAGTCATACTGAAGCTTATGTTTGTTTCTGTGAACCCACCCTTGTCCAGATTCTCCTTTAGAAATGTTTTCAGTTTTCCCATGTTAATAACCTCAGGGAAACCTAACTGCATTTATTACTGCGCTACTCCCATAGTCCACATTCCAGCTAAACAGGTTTGCTTGCTGTTCTGCATCTCTCCTTACACTTTAGCGAATGATCACTTCCTGTAAGCATGGAGTTTCCCAAGTCTCAAAAGCTTTCCCCACAGAACAGAACTTGCTGCCTTTTATCTTGGCCCCAGGTACTTTCCCCACATTCCCTAGCATGCTGACGTACAACTGTGATCTAGACATTCTCATTTATGAATTTTTATGTACAATTCACCAGACATCACTCTCTGATTCTGATTCAGTGCCGAATTCAACAAATCAATATTGATTATGCATTTGAGAAAAACAGCAGACTGTAGAAGGAAAACTCGATCTTAAATCTAAGGGTTTGGGATGAATCTCAACTATGAAATTTATGTGACTTTGAGGAAAAATTATTCCATTAAATTCTCCTGAAATTATACCTTCCTATACAGAAGAAAAATCATACTTCAAGGTGAAGACTATCTACATATAAGCTTTACTTACAGAGAACTTTCTGAGGAACTTTCTTACCATCTATTCTTGTTCTGATTGAACCTCATAAAGAATTCCAAATATAGTGTCCAGAACCCATGTACCCTTCAAAAGAAACAGATTGAATTAGTTTGAGAAAACATGACAAAAAGTACCCAATATTTGGTTGATTTATTTTTTAATATATCATATGTCCAATAAACCAATGAAGTAACTGACTCAGAAATGAAGCTTATTGTAGGGACAAGATTTAAATTTAATCCTTAAATATAAAATTTCGATAATTAACCATTGTAGAAAAATGCATATGAAAATCATAATCATTTTACCTATTTTTAAATGCCATAATATCACGCAGGACATTATTCTTTTGTTAAGGCAGAGAACTCTGATTTTTTTTAATCTTTCAGCTTCCTTTGGTATTTCATTAATTGGCAGAAGGACCAAATAACTGAACTCCAGAATAACTCTCCGTAATCAATTTGAATAAGAAGGTGATGCATCTTTCCCATATCTAAGAGCACACAAAATATTTGACTTTAATTCAATATTAACAACAATGAATCATTTTAACTTTCATAGCCAATAGAGCTTGTGAAAATATATTGAAGTGTATCAGATTCACTGAGTAATTATGATGGCACTTTATCAGATCTGCACAATGGGCTGGCTGAAGAGTTGCATCTATATATTTACCCTAATGTATATTGTCCCACAGCATATAATAAATTCTCTGCTTTATGGTCTTCTGGGAACTGAGGGAAATGATTCAATTAGCAAGAACACGTGAACTGAGGGAAATTAAATCAACTTTAATAAAAACATCTATAAAACATGTTGCAAGTAAAGTATAGTGGGCATTAGGGGCCTCATTCCTGGAAATCAATAAAGCATTTCAAGGGTCATATTTTTATGACTTTTTCTTGAATGTTAGTTGGATTCAGATCAAGGGCATCCTTAAAACTGCCAAACGACAGAGGACTCCTGACTTCAGGGACACTGTCTCTAATGAGGTTGCAAAGTAGGCACTAGCTTTAGGTATGAAATTGGGTCTGATAAAGCTTCACAACAAGTGCCAGGGGAATTCAACACATCACTGGAAGGACAGCAGGCAGAAGGTACAACTCAGATACTTTTAGTTTTCCCTAATACCGCAATTTTCTTAACCAGGAACAGTTTTCATCCATTTTTACCTAACCAGATCCAGCTGCTCATTTATGATGTCAGGGATATGTCTGGTTCTATTGACTTTAATATATCTATATATGTTTCAATTTTTCTAATAACTGTTTTCTTTTACAAAATAAACACATATGCATCTGAAACAAAGTAATGTTCCAAGTATAAAGTCTTAATTGTCTCCTCCCTCTCCACCTTTTCAATTCTGCTGTTGTCTCCTCAAGTAATTGCTATTTATACTTTATTATTGTTATTCTAGAATATGTCCATTAACTTACATATAGAGAATATACATGTATTCTATGCCACTGTATATGTAGTCTCCAAATCTCTGAATCATTGTAGTATGTTTGAATATATACATGTATGTCACATTATTTACAAAAACATTCCTATTTACTGCTTAGAATGAGTATAATTTTACTTATTTAACCACTGTTTTGGAGAATGATTTGGGGTATTTTTTAATCACCAGATTATATGCAATTTCCTATATTTTTAGTGTATTTGTAGATTATTCTTTTAAGTTTACATTTTCAGATAGTGGATTTGTGTGGTATGAACAATTAGGTTGACTTGGTATTAGCCTCATTCAGCATTCTAATCTACACTAATTAATAATTCAGAAAAAGTCCGCTGTCCTTTCCCTTTTTCTCTGCCAACCACATTTCCTCCAGGCTATGGTTATTTAGGTTTCCTTAAAGAAACTCAATTATGTTGAGAATCTCACCGTTCCCTGTGTAGAGCTCTCTATCCCTTACCTTGAATGGACTTTGAGGTCATTTGTTCCTGTGTGTGGAATATTCTCCAGAAACCCCTCACAGTTCCACTCTGTTGAAGTACAACTTCTCCTTAACAGAAATTATGAAGCCATTGTCTGATCCAATAGGGAGACACAGTAATGGTCCATACATAGACTTATTTTTTGAAGTTATTCTATTACTTCAAGTAGATTTTGAGAGGAACTGAGTGTGGTGGCACATACCTGTGATCCAAGTGACTTAGGAGACTGAAACGGGAGGATTGCAAGTTCAAGAACAACCTCAGCAATTTGATAAGGCCCTAAGCAACTGAGTGAGACCCAGTCTCAGAATTTAAAAAAAAAAAAAAAAAAATTTAAAGGGGTTGGAGTTGTAGCTTCGTGGTAAATCCCCTGGATTCAATTCCCAATACCAAATAATAATAACAATCATAATGATAGGAAAAATTAATCACTTTTCTGGAGCCAGTACTTATATCATTTTTGTAATCATATAAGCCATGAGAACTAAAAGGCTTTATGCATGTCTCAGAGCCCAGTTTAGAAAGGCACCTGACCCTTAAAGCTGTTTTCTGATCTTTGCTCCAGTTCTAGTTACTTCCTTATTTGTATTTCCATAGTTTATTGCTTAATCCTCTATGGCAGCATTTCTTATACTCAGCTTTGTTTTTTTCAATTGTGTCTATATGTGTCTTTCTTCTACATGGACACGAAGCGAATTAGAGATCAGGAAATTACCAGTTCATCTTTATATTGACAATCACAGTGCTGTAAGTACAAGAAGTGTCTTTATAACAGGAAAGATAAGGAAAGTATGAGGGAAGCATAGAAGTATAAGAACATATTTAATAAATGACCAAATGGATGACGTACATATGTTTGCAAAATAGGCTAAATGGTGGATACTAAAGAGCATGCAGATTGTAGAACTGGAATACTTATCCCCTTTGTTCTGATCACAAGTAATTGCTGTGGAGATGGGGGTGTAGCTTAGTGATAGAGTGATTGTTTAATCCAGGCCCTGGGTTTCATCCCAGTAACTCTACCAGAAGGAAGGAAGGGAGGGAGGAAGGGAGGGAGGGAGGAATAAAAGAAAGAAAAAGAAAAAGCTAGGCTCGATAGGATACACCTACAATCCCAGCAACTCAGGACTGATGTAGGAGGATCACAAGTTCCAGGCCAGACTACACAACTTAGTGAGACCCTGTCTCAATAGAAAAAATAGAAAAGGATGGGGATGTAGCTCAGTGATATAACACTCCTGGGTTCAATTCCTGGTACCTAAAAAAATAAAAAATTGCTATGACATAATTGTGAAAAGTGGTAAAATAAATAAATTTTAAACGTAGCTGTGATTTTTGTTATTGTGCTACACAATAGAGTGTTGCAGCAATTCAGTTACACTTACTTTCACTCCATAATTTTATTACTTCTCTGCTACTAAGACAAACATTGTTCCAATACTCTCAGGCCCTCGGGGAAGGAAGAATGATTTTCACAGTAGTTTACACAAACACTCCTCTTTAAATTGGACCAGGAAATCTTTAAAAATGGCAGCAGTCATAGAATTTATACTCTCAATGATAATATATCATTAAACTTTAAGTTTTCCTATCTGTGGAGAATGATTTAGAGCTTAAATTGTGAAGAGGAATAACTTGTAGAGGTTTTTAAAGTGATTCATTGTAAAAAAAAAAAAAATGATGACACATTTTAGAAGGTTTCTTAGAAATGAGCTTTTCTAGTTTTGAGTTGTTAAATCTCTCCAATTAAATATACAGTTTAAACACAATGTGCATTCAGGGTCACATAGATACTATATCTCATTTAAAAGTAAACTAAGGCCGGGGGTGGTGGCGCACGCCTGTAAACTCAGCACTTGAGAGGCTGAGGCAGGAGGATCGTGAGTTCAAAGCCAGCCTCAGCAACTTGGCGAGGCCCTAAGCAACTCAGTGAGACCCTGTCTCTAAATAAAATACAAAATAGGGCTGGGGATGTGGCTCAGTGGTGGAGTGCCCCTGAGTTCAATCCCCAGTACCAAAAAAAAAAAAAAAAAGTAAACTAAGTTGAGATAGGTGGCAATGCTTTAGGTTTTTGGACTGAGTTAATGTACTACTAACCAGCAGCTTCTAGAACATGGACAGATTTTAACTAGCTCTATAGAGGTAACCTAGCACATGTATATGAAACACAAAGATGACAAAACTTTCTTATAGTGATTATACTCCTCTGTGTAACCATGGCTACAGAATTACAAAATTGTTCAGCTTCAAACTTGAGTCAGCATCTCTCCTAAGAATACCTGACAATAATGTCTGTCCCAATTTTACCACTTTCTTTTCTTCACTGTCTCTTAACTTTAATACATTGACACAGGAGGTACATGAGAGACTGAAGTTACAGGATTTGGGAGATTTCCAAATTGACAAACAGGTATATACACCTCTAGAGCTGATTTCTTTGTGCAGTTTTTTTTTTTTTACCACTAGCAAGTAAAGTTGGAAAGGGAGATATTATGAATTGATATCTCCTAAATATTATTGAATAAAGTCTGTATTTAAAATTTTTCACCACACCCTGGAATTTCAAGGAAGATAGGGTACAGTACACTGTTGCAGTGAATCTTTATCTAGAAACATATTGATTCATTTGGAAACCAAATACAGAGCCTGTTTTCTGTCTCTGTTATTGCCTGCTCCTTGTAGGTCCCCACAATCTCAGCTGTAATAGGATTTGAGAATAGACAGGGTCAAAATTTGAGCTTAAGTGAAAAAGATGTTTCCTAGTAGCTTATTCAGCAGCATAGCTGAGTATTCTGAATTATTACAATGTAAAAGATGCCAGAATTTCAGATGTGCTTGGGCCATTTCACCTTCACCCTGTTCTTCTCTTCTAGAAAGCTTTTCATGGCAGCACTCCAGCTACTTTTCTTCCAGTTGAATTTGAAATGCTCTATTACCTTGGCTAAATTTCAACTATGTCAGTAAAAATCCCAAAGAGCAAATCAAACTAGCAGCAAAAGTGCCTTTCCTAAATAAACAGACTGATGACCCCCAAATAGGAGAAGAGACATTCTGCCATTGGAATTATTTTGTAGTCAGTTTTAATAAATGCCGTCATTTCTTGTGCATAGGTTTACAATTGTTAACTCAAGTCGAAACTCAGTTTAAAGTAGGCACCCGTCTCATTGGACAGAGCGCACACAGTTCACAGCAACACTTGAGGAGTGCAGTCCTTGTGCTGGAATATGACCAACACAACCTGACCTGCCACCATAACATGCCAGAGATTTGCCACCTCAATGAGGAAGAGTGTGTTCCACTAAGAAGTGATCAAGTCTGATTCTGTCATGCCATACCTCAGCTTCTCTAAGAAGCCTCTTTCTTCCTCTCCTGAAACAATGCTCGGAGCATGTGATTTCTGATTATGACTGTCACCACTTTTCTATATAGCCAATATCACATTTTCTCTCTTCCAAAGATATCATTCATGGAAAATACCTACTCTAACCTTTCATACATCTCTGTGAGTTCATGAAGGTCCATATGATCCTTGGTCATTTCTTCTAAAGAGCTTGTCTTCCCTGACCTTATGCACCATTCTCAGGGTCTCCCTGAATCTGGTGATACCAGTCACCTTGGCAACATATTCATAACTTGATTTCAAAAATCTCACTGTCTGACTACCACTTACTATCTTTCCTCCTCAGTCCCTCTGTTGTACCATTATTCAATCAATAATGGCATAATATCAGTCATTATTCAATATAGTAATTCAAACATTATTGCAAATCTGCAACTTATGAACTCTACCATATTTTTAAACATCCTTCACCTCACTTAACCTTACGTGCTACCCTTTTATATCACTTAGTTTACAGGGTTCATTGTCGTAATTATTACTCCTTGGCACACTCCCTCATGTTCTTTGCCTGTTTTTCACTTATCAAACTCACTTGTCAAATCCCAGCTTTGGTTAAATCCTTCTCTCCTCCTACCACCAGCCTACATCTGAGCAGCTGAACACTGTTGGGGAAAAGCAGCAGTTGTACTGAATGATGTTAAATTTATGGCCACAGATTTATGATTCAACACTGCCCTGAAATTCTACTGTATTTCTCTAGTCAGTTCATGCACCCATTTCTGGAAAGAAAAAAAAGTTGATACCTTCTCTACCCTCCTTCAATTGAAAGTGTCTCCTTCCCCCATCCTTAGTGCCTCAGCTGGTTAGCTTAATTTTATCACTTTAAAAAAAAATTAAATTGTAACTTTATAATTCTCCCACCACCAAATTCACCAACTTGCCTTTAGCTTTATCACATGCTTCTTTTGTTCCTGATTCAGTACATGAACTCTTCTTGATGCTACTGAAATCCAGCAACAGTAACTGTATCCCATCCATTCCATGCATCCAAAATCCTTATATTTGCAATTAATTCAATCTTTCTCTTATAAACTTTCTGCAAACAAACTTTCTGTAATCCTCCTCTTTTTCTGTTGATCAAATAACTCTCTCTAGCTGCCACCTTCGAGGAAAATTTCTCAAACTTTTGTTTCTGTTAGTTTCTCTCTTGGTATTTTTGCATCCTGCTTCCAAGCCCCTCCTGGATGTTCTCTTTTCTGGGTCACAGGTGTCATCAGTGCTGCTCACTCCTGAGCTTGATTCTCAGGCTTCCTCTTTCAGTGTCACTTGACACAGTTAATGACTCGTTTATAAAAGACTTCATACTTGGCTGCTGGGCCGCCACCACACTTTCCTAGTTTTGACCTATTTATCTGGAAATTCCTTTAATCTCATTTTTTCCCTTTGCAAGAAGTCTTTCAATCTGCAGTTACCGGCCTTAGACATTTTTTTTCCTTTAATCTATTTTTTCTCTGTGATGATCTTACCCAGTCTTGTAGTTTTAAATACTGTTGTATACTCTGGGGCCTCCAGCTACACATTCTCTTCTGAGTTCCATTTCCCTAGCCAATGAGCATACCAAACAGAACTCTTGACATATCTGATAAGGGGAACAAGCCATGTTCAAGTGTTACTTGAGGTCTATTATTTTCTCCATAATTTATATGTACCCTTATATTTCATATATCAAAAAATAAAATCCAGGCCTGGACATGGTGTTGCACAGCTGTAATTCCAGTGACTCACGAAGCTAAGGCAGCAGGATCACAAGTTCAAGGCAAACCTTGGCAACTTAGAGAGACCCTAACTAACTTAGCAAGATCCTGACTTAATAAAAAAAAGGACTGAAAATGTAAATCAGTAGTAACGTGCCCCTGGGTTCAATTCCAAATGCCAACATAAATAAATAAATAAATAAATTATTTCCATGTTATTATTCTTTTGAAACAGTAAAGATTAATGCATGTATGGTGCTGGGGATCAAACCCAGGGCCTCATCTAAGCACAAAGTCTACCACTGAACTACACCCCTGACCAAAGTTCTGGTTATTATAAGATTTCTAGGAATTCTTCCCTTTTGCTGTTTTGTTCTTATAGTGCTAAGGCTCAACCCAAGAACTTGCACATGCTTAGCAAGTGTTCTATCTCTGAACCACATCCTTAGTCCTTAAAATTGTGGATTTTAAATTAAAATTCATAAATCACAAAGTCAGTTTTCACAGAATCAAGCGAGTACTGTAACAAATAGAGGGAAGACCAAAGCTGAAATAGAAAGATCAGTGTTCCTTTCACATCACTACAGAAACAAAAGCTGGATCACAAAAACTTAGTGGGAGAGTGATGCAGAATAGAAACATACAATTAGAGAAATTAATGAAAAATTGAGATGAAATTAGTTATAAATTCAAATGGAATAAAACACTCAAAAACTAAACACATTTACATGAGTAATAGCTAAAATAATTATGACTGGTCATAATTATTAGTCATGACATAGGGAAAAACTCTTAACAATAAAATCAAGTATAGGATAAGCTAATGTATAGTCATGGTATTTTAATACACTTTTAAAAATAAATAAATGCATGTGTAAACTCACACAGTTCCCTGAAAGGACACAAATAAATGTTTATGGTAATCCTCAGACAGGAAGTTGGCAGATGATTTTACTTCTTTCTACCTCTCTGTATTTTGTCTTCTCATCAACAGTATTCTTTATTTTAACATCAACAGTGGTGCCTATTAATACATTATTTAAATCACTGTGTACCTATGAAACCTTTGGTCACAACTCATGTATAACCTATTTCACCAAAATCAAGAACTTCCAGAACCTTCCACTCCCCAGCCATCTAGTCATTTTTTTCTGACTCCTCCATTTTGTGAAAAAATTTCTAATCAAAGAAATCCGTTTTCTGATCTTTAAACACTGGGTGTATTGTCACCTTTTGCCAAGCTTGGAATGCTGTCAAAATCGATGTTATATTTTATTTCCTTCATGGTGCCTTGAGATCATCTTAGCCTTTGGAGATGATTCTTGCCACTGTGTGCTAGGTTCTTTACAGAATAGCTAAATAGATTCTCATAGCATCATCTGTACTGTTATCTCTGATAATTATGAAATCAGTTGGTTTATGGCATATTATCATAGATCACATAATTAATGGATAAAACTTTGTTCCTCTCCAATTCTGGTCATGCCCCACCACCCATCATGACATATAAATATTTCACAGACTTTTACTTGTGGTATGATAGCCACCACAGAGGAAGTTAATAGCTTAAATATCAATTGCATAAAATGGTCTTTGTAAAATAATAACTGGCACAAAATAAGTAATGGTCTCCTTTTGAGAACAATCAATTTAAACGAATCATGGTTATCTCAATCCACCAATGTGGACTGGTGAGACCAAGAAAAAATCTAGCTCCCTTATATGCCATGCCATTCACAATTTTCAAATAGGAAAACAAAAACACTGCATTTTTTCCACATCCCAAGATCTGAGAGAAAATTTATATTAGAAATGTGTCTTGTACAAATTTTCTATATTGAAGAAGTATAAATTATTTGCAGATGGTACCCACTCATGTAGCTGAAGTTTCATTCCCACCCTTTGAATGGCTGAGCTTGATGATTTGGTTCCAAGAGTAGAGTAAGGAATGGGGCAGGGAATAACTTACAGGGTCCAGAAACCTGGAAACACTGGCCAGCCATATGATCAATGGTAAGTCATTCTGGTACCATGTATCATCATAAGATGTGATAAAACTGTCAATTTACCTCTGTGGTTTTTTTTTTCCCACCCTCACCCCAACTTCATTCTAACCATAAGACAAACAGCAGGAAGTCTCAAATTGAGAGATATACCACAAAATACTTAATGGGTATTCCTCAGAACTCTTCAGATCATCTAACCAAGGAAAATCAGAGGAACTGCCTCTGTCTGGAGAAGCCTAAAGACAGACAACAACTAAGTGTAATGTGGTGTCCTGGATGGTATACTGGAACATCCAACTAGCTAAGGAAAAACTAGTTACATCTCAACAAAATGTGGAATCTTAGCTAATAGCAGCATACCAAGGATGATTTCTTCATTGTGACAAGGCACTATAGTAATATAAGACTTTAACAATAGGGAAAACGGAGGGAGTGGGGTGTATAGAAACTGTGTGCTACCTTTGAAACTTTAAATCTGAATCTATTATAAAAGTTTATTTAAATATGTCTCTTGTACTCTCCACTATAAAGACTGTTTAATGATAATAGGAAATACTCCACATACCACACCAAGTAATACCCAGATTTTATCTTTGATAAGTAATATTTCTAAGTGAAAAGTGTGCTGTACTGGTTAAGAAGGATGTATTCTAGACTGTCATCCTATCACTCCTGCAAGATGGTTTTTTATGTATAGACTTTGGTTTTTAAAGAGTTGTAACTGCTACAAATACAGTTGAAATACATGCCTCAATAAATAAGGGGGAAAGTGGATGAATCTCAATAAAACCTTAGTATTACAGTAATCTGGAGAATTATGGGCTGTTCTACACCCGTTGGATGTCTTCAGTTCAGTCTGGTTAAAGCATGACTTACTTCTTGTTCCCTTTCACAAATAACAACATATACATGTTCTCTGAGGGTTGTTTTTTTTTTCTTTTATCAGCATACTTCTGCTGATTAGTACAATTTTATTCATAAATGCTTTAATATTATTTTCCTGTCTACTATTCTGTTATTGTTTCTGGTTCTTTAAAGAAATAGCTACTAATAGACTGTATTTCATACTCTTATTTAGTAGACACCTTGTGCAACCTTTAGCTGAGGGCATGTTATTTTCTGTAATGTTAATTTTGGAGCTGGTAGGTAACATGAAGGTCATGTCCTACAAAATCTTCATTGTGCAAAGGAAGAAACTGAGGCAGAGAGGGTAATCGTACCCAAGGATCCATCCTCAATAAGAAACAGATTCTGGAAACCTGACTCCTATTACTTTGATCCAAAACACTTCTCACCGAGCAAAATTTACAATCATTATTTTCCCAATGTTTTGGATTTTAAAATGCTATTTAAATTTCTAGTTCTTTCAATTTTCAACAGCAGTACATTGATATTTTGACAAATGGGACAACCATTCTAAAATTGTGCCCAGTGTCATTTGTGGCTGAGAATAGAAAATAAATGAATGTGTGCTATCCATAGCAGATGAAGGGGTCCAGCTGGAGATAGGCAGTGATGCCAAAGGACCCTTCAGCCTGGCCTGTTGTGCTGAATTGCTTCAGAGACAGAAAGAGAAGGGGAAGAGAAAGAGAGAGAGAGCAAGAGAGAGAGAGAACATGCAATGACACAAGAATTTAAAAGAAAATATAGGCCACTTATTTTTGTCTTCTATTCATTTTTGTGCTAGAAATTCCCAAGCAGTGTGACTACAGGTTAAGCTAGTCATCCATTTAAATTATTTCTGAAGCAGATAATAATTACATGAAATTTATTAGTTGTAGATAGTATATATTAATTTAGGCAGTAAAAATAATTTTATATTATAGGTAATTAAATACTTGCAGACTCTATCTTGTAGGCAAGATAGGAAGGGGAGATTATAGCCAAAAATTCAAATAAAGAGAATGTTGACATGTACTATATATAGATAAATATTTATGCTATCTCATGAGTAGTGAAATCCTAGCATATATTGAGCATCCTAATCAAAAAATGTGAAATTTGAAATACTCCAAAATCCAAAACATTTTTAGCACTGTATGGGACCACAAATTTCCAGAGTTAACCTCATAGAGAGGAAACTGTCCCAAACACAATTGTGCTAAAAATATTTTATAAAATTATCCTTAGGCTATGTGTATTAGTTGTACATAAATATAACTTGGGTACCATCCCTAAGAATCTCATTATGTATGTGCAAATATTCCAAGATCCACAAAAATAATTGAAATCTGAAATACTTCTTCTGGTTCCAAGCATTTTGAATAATGTTACTGTTGGTTACTGTTTGGTTTGGGTATAATTTGTATGTCCTCCATGAGTCTATTGTGATTAGAGGTTTGGTCCCCACAGTGGCAGGCAGTGTTGGGAAGTGCTATGGAACTTTGAAGAGGTGGGGCCAAGTGGAGGTCCTTGGTTATTGGCAGTGTGCTCTGAAAAGGTCGTTCTCATGCTTCCCTTTGGTTGTTCACCTGAGAAGGTTGTATAAAAGGAGCAAGGCAGACCCTTCCCTTCCTGTCTCTTTTCCTAATCTGAGATGTAATCACTTGCTCCTACATGCACATTGGCCACGAGATGCAACCATCCCTTGCCCTTACCAAAGATCAAACTAATGCCCTCTGATCCCTACCCTCCACTCCTGCCTGATCTCTGAGTCTACAAAATTGTGAAATAAGTTAAGCTCCTTTTCTTTCTAAGTAGTTCATGCCATGAACTACTAAGATATTTCATTATAGCCATGCAAAACTGGCTAATATAGTTACTCAACCTACATCCCTGTCAGTTTCAAATGACTTGCATATTTGCCTTGGGATTTAGAGAAATCTGTGACAGTCATCTGGACTTGATTGCCAAAAGCCTTCAAACAAATGGAACCAAAGTCAACTCTGTGAGAGCTTTGGGACTTACAATCAGTTGGCTGATTTCTTGAGAGAATTTGATGTCTGTAGTACATGTGATAGAAGAGTAAAGTGCTCACTCTAAACCTGGCATGAAACACTGATCAGAGGGCATTGGCAAACCATGATCTCAGTAGTACTTAAGGACATCTTCCATTAACTCCCAAGTAAATGACTCATGATCATCCAACACAGAGACCACTAATGGTTTTACAGAAACAAACTTTGGCTAAGGCTTTTAAAAAATTTTTTTTGTATATATTTAAGGTATAGAAGATGATTTGTCAATGGTGCATTAAAATTATACGGTGAGATTCATTATGTCATTTTTGTATATGCACATAACATAATTTGGTCAACCTTATTCTGGGTAGCTTTCCTTACCTTCCCCTTCTTCCTTCCCCTGATTTGCTTGCTCTAGTCTATCACTCTTCTATTACTGTTATTATTATTATTATCATTATTTTAATTAGTGCATTATAATTACACACATGTAAGTAGGATTCATTGTGGTATATTCTTACATGTACATAGCACAGCTTAGTAGATTTCATTCCCCAGGACTTCCCCATGCCCTCCCCAATTCCTTCCCTTTCAGTTTCCTTCCTCTACTCTATTGGTCTCTCAAAAGATTCTTGCTATCTCTCTTTCTCTCTCTCTCTCTTTATTATTCCTCCCCTCCCCCCCTAGCTTCCACATATGAAAGAAAATATTGAACCTATGACTTTCCAAGTCTGATTTATTTCACTTAGCATGATGTTCCGAGTCTGGTTTATTTCACCAGTTTTATGCGTCTACTCACAAATCCCGACTCTTCTTCTTTATGGCTAGGTAAAACTCCATTGTGTATATGCACCACATTTTCTATATCCATTCATCTGTTGATAGGCATCTACACTGATTCCATAACTTGGCTCTGAATTGCACTGCTATGAACATTGATATACATGTATCACTATAGCATGCTGATGTTAGATATTTTGGATAAATACCAGCAGTGGATAAATACCAGTGTTATATAGTGGCTCCATTCCTAGTCTTTTGAAGAATCTTCCAACTGCTTTCTAAAGTGGTTGTACTAATTTGCAGTCCCACCAACAATGTGTATATGTAGCTTTCCCCCCATATCCTCACCAGCAATTACTGTGATTTCTATTCTTAATTATTTCTATTCTTGATTATTCTAACTAAAATGAGATGAAATCTAGGAATAGTTTTAATTTCCATTTTCATAATTTGTAGGAATGTTGAACGTTTTTTCTTATGCTTGTTTACCATTTGTATTTCTTCTTTTGAGAAATGTCTATTTAGATAATTTGCCCATTATTGATTGGGTTCTTTATTTTTTGATACTCAATGTTATTAGTTCTTTATATATTCTGTATATTAATCCCCTGTCACAAAAGTAGCTGACAAAGATTTTATTCCATTCTTAGAACTCTGTTCATGTTCTTAATTGTTTGTGTTTTTTTGTTTTTTGTTTTGGTTTTGGTTTTTTGCTGTACAGAAACATTTTAGTTTGATGGCATCCCACTTTGTTTTTTTTCTTGAGCTTCAAAAGTCTTATGAAGAAAGTTGGTGCCTATGTCAGTATGTTGGAGTGGTGACCCTGTGTTTTCTTCTAGCACTTTGGTTTTTCTTGTCTAATTCTTAGAACTTTGATTTACTTTGAATAGACTTATGTGCAAGGTGACAGACAGGGATCTAGTTTAATTGTTCCATATGCAGATTCAAGATGATATTTTGATATATACTTACTAGTGAAATGGTTGCTATAATCAAGCAAATTAACCAATCTATCATCTCACAGTTAAGTACTAACCACATGTAGTATCTAGAATAGTGAGGCATCACTATCAATTCTGAAATTTTAATAACACAATTCAATGATGCATAGCATGTACAAGATGAGGAAGAAGAACTGAGGATAAGGAAAGGAAAGTGTTTGCTTCTCTCTTGAAGAAAACTTTCTTTATAAGAGTAAGGCTTCCCTATGGTGAATCTGATAGAATGGGATTTAGAAAATGAAACAATTATGAAATAGCATGTAACTATCACAATTTCCATCAGGAGACACTGTACAACTAGCAAAATATTAATTAAGTTTACCTTGTGATGCAAAATTGATAGCATCTCCTTAGGACAGTCTCTATAAATTTCTCTCTGCAGGACTTGATAGATCTATACATTTATGATGTAGTTTCCCTGTGGACTTCACATTTCTTTGTATCCTCTTGTAGCTAGATATCAGCCAGCTGATATCAGGACCCATACATAGCAAGTTTTTGTTAGATCTTGTCGATATGCCAGCAATTACTATGTTTTTTAAAAAATGTCCAAATTTAGTAGTAACATGACCATTTTTCTCAATTAGTTCCTTAGGTATTCATATGGCAAAGATTTAGATAAAATACTCATATATGAAATAATGTCAAACTTCACACACTTCTTATACAGGTTAGAACAAAGAAAGTCATACTCAAGGTAGCTGCAGTCTAGGAGGATGGCTATGTCCACACAAGCAGCATTCAACCACTGCAGTGATGTCAAAGCAAAATAATGAAAATAATCAGATTCATCAAAATAGTATGTTGCATTGATTGACCTGCTCTCCTAAACAGGATTGACTTTTTAACAAAAAAAAAAGCAATTTTAATTGATTTCAGTGACTGAATTGATTAACTCCTGTTCATGTAGCTCAGATATATAAGAGCAAAAATAAACTTGCTGACTTAATAGTTTCAGATTTACTCAGAAGTCCATTTTAACCTCTCTTCGGTTTATTGTAAATTATTGCATTATTTTATAAAATAATTTGAGGTATTAGACTTAGAACAATATTGTTCCATTAGAACAATATTGTTCTCTCCCCACCATGGCCAATGCTCTTGTTCCATTTTCCTCCCAATACTTTCATAAAATATAGTGAAAAATAGCTACAAAAATAGACATATAAAATGGTAACTGTTATTAGATTCAAACACTAAAAATTTACCCATCAAAATACTAGCAAAAAATTTAAATCTGGACCATCAACTTCTATCCTTATTCTGAGTTAAATGGGAGTAAAGGAGAGAACCCTAGCTCCTTAAAATACCACTGCTATGGAATAGAGCCAAGGCTCCCAAATTCAACTGGCCATTAGAACCAGCAGTGGGAAAGCTTTATGAAAGGGAAGTATTCCAATGGAGTAAACTTGTTCAGAAGATGGAAACGGTGGAATATTTTCCCATAAACCAGAGAGTGGGATGCATCACCCACCTATAGAGTCCTCCATAAGAAGTGTCATGAAAGATAGAAAGATCAGAGAGTTTGCAAGTCCGAAGTCCAGAATCTGAAGTCTGGATAAGGGTTATGGAATTTATGCCTGTGCTGCTGCTAAGCACATAAGGTCTTTCAGTTGGTGTCACCAAGACAGGTCACGGTCAACTGACTTTCCAGCTGTCTTTGGCCACATGCCTGGAACTACCAGATGATCTGAGAGCAAGAGGAGGATCTTGGTCCCAGTGAATTCATAAACATGGAGTGATAATTCTTCTGGTCAGAGGAAAGAGAAATGAACCATATCATGTCATTAATCATCCAATAGTATATACATGCATTTATCTAATAATAAATTGACATCCAGGGAAATTCATTTGAAAGTACTTTATAACCTATGTCACAATGGGCCTTCTATTCAGCATCTTTCCTTATGGAGAAGGAATATATCATTATAATTTTATTAATGTTTATTTTAAACACATAAACCATTTTCCAATCATTTATTGGTTTAATGTGATGTTCCTATGACATGCTTTATTAAATAATTCTAAATAATTTCATATCAGACACATGGATTAAGCCATACTTATATAAGTTGGTGAATTAATAGAGCTAGAAATAGAATTTGAAATTTCAGATTCTCATGGACTCAACTCCCTAGTTTAAAAGGTGATAGAATCAAAGTATCATTGACAGTCATCAAACATCTTTGTCAATATATTGGATTAAATCCAAACTCATTGCAGTGTGCATTTACCAGACATTGAGTAATTTGATTTTCATTTTCAAGTGGTAAACATCATTTAAGTGTTTTAAAATCAGTTTTATATAGGGGATTGGGGCGAAAGAGTAACTATGCTTTAAAATATTCACTTGGCTAATATTTAGGTCATCTTAGGGTGAATCAATTTCAAAAGAAATTGATTAATTTTATTCCTTCTCAAATAATCACATGATTTCTAATGAATTAATCCTGCATAACTGAGAGTAAAATAATAAAATTACCCTGATAAGTCTCCCAACTTCTAGCATAGCAACAGCATTAAGTGAGACCTAACTGCTAATGTTATTCCAATTGAAATGTGCTGACCATTCATCTGTGTTCTGTTTAGCACACATCAGCATGCTTCATTCCTCTTATAAGATATGTCTGCTCAGAGTCTGACTCTTCAGGAAGCCAGTGGAATACTTTTATTCCTAAATAATAGTAGAAACGACTTAAACCATCTCTGGTGTTCTATTGATAGCAACTGGGGTGTAACCTGGAAGCCTGAGCGCATGTCTTGGGAGACATGGCTAATATTGAAATGATGTCTGTTGTAACATCTCCTTCCATTAGGATGCAGCAAATGGCCACTATTTATTGCTCACTTGCAATGTGTCAGGCAGTGTAATAAATAATTCTAACTTTTATAGCAGTCTATCACGGAAAGGATTAACCCTGTTAACAGGGTTATTTGACCCTACTTGCTCTTGACAAAAGTCAATTTTGATCATTTTATTTCAGAAATACACACACGCACCACCACCACACCATACCTGCTGCACCACATTAAAAAATATTCCAGATATTCATTTAAGTGCTCTTGGAAACTATTGGTGATTTCCATTGCATGTGCTTCAGAAATTATTCTTAGAAATCTAGGCAATGTTATCTTCAAAGAGAAAAGAGAAATCTAATCAGTGCTGGTTTCAACCTATTCCTTGGTGTTATCAATATCAGTCCCTCTTTGCTCCTTTTTATCCACTATCTAGCTACCTCTTGTTTCCTCCTCACTCTAGTTTCATATCCTCAAGGATGTCCTCAGTTTTCTGAAGCACAGCAAGCCTTCCTTTGTCTTCTCCAATTGTCCTCTTCTTATGTATACTTTTCCAATTCAACAAAGTACTAGCAACAAAGTACTAGCAGTAACTTTCCTTCTAAAGAGGTGGGGGGAGAAGAAAAGGATGAAATCCTAATACTTGATAATTAATTTCTATGTCATATTTGCACTTCACAATGAACACAATGAGGTTACAAATGAGGTTCTGTTGGGTGAAGTAGTTTTTTCTGCTGTTTACATAGTTAAAATATTCTATTATTTTAATAATAATTTTATGTTCTTTCAACTATGTAACACTGACTTATTGTGGTTCAAATTATGTACAAATCTATGAGTTTTTAAAAACCAAAGACAGTTGTCTTATATGTAGGAAGTGTCCTTTCTTTTAAGTTCTTCCTGATACTCAAAATCTGTCTATCACTCATCTTTTGTTTTAAGTCAATGTTGCATTGCTCATACAAATGCCTAATTTGCAGAAAAAAAGGAGTTTGGAGATATTTTCAGCCATTCTGCTTTATGAATAATAGGTACTGAATCCAATGGACTCTTATCCATTTCTGATAAGAACATGAATTTTAGGAAATTATTATCTCCTAAAAAAGGTCACACCTTCTATGATTGTGTATATAGTTGGGATAGACCACTGCCCTAATCAACTAATCTGAAGAATTTAAAGAGAATAGATGTGCAGGTGATACCTTCTTGATTCTTGAGAAAGCAATTATGAGGAATACTGTCTATTTCCCAGATAGGTTTAAAGAGTGGATTTTGACAAGTACATATACTAGAATTAACATAAGTGTGTATTTTTCTCAAAAAAAGGAAAAAAAATTATTGAAACAGGTCATATTGTAGAATATAAATTTGTTAAAAGGGAAAATCTTATACATTCAAGCAAATTTTAATAGGTTAGGAGCAATAGAAAACAGAAAAGAAGGACAATTTCAGCTGGGAGGAATAACAAAATCTTAGGAACGATTCATTGTTGGGTAATATTGTGGAAAAGGTACAACCTTGTCTTATAGACAGTCATGAGCAAAGATGTCATTGAATTTAGATCTGTACTTCAATATTATTTCCCTACCATGGAAGAACGAAAAGTATTCCCAGTGTTAAAATATATTACTTATTTTATTCCAAGTCAAAAATATCTAAGGAAACATTTTTCAATTAGCAGCCATTTATAAATGAATAATTACTATGCAGCCACAAGATTCTGAAATTATTTCTGAAAAGGATTAAAATTAGTCTGACGTTAGTAGTGGTCTCTTGACCTTGGTGTGCACTTGGTTGATCTAAAAAATCTATGAAGCATGGCCATACAGGCAACATCAATTCATCCAGAATCAAATTTTCAGAGCACCTTTGGCTCTCCTGAGTTTCTGCCCTTGGTAATAATTATGCTTTTCCTACATACTTATTCTCAGTGACTTACTCATTTCTTAATTCTTCAATGATCAAAAAAACTAATTCATTTAGTGAAGTTTGGGTTCAAAATCATATGGTTTATTTGGGAAGTCAAAGTGATGAGAGATGATAAAGGTCACTGGGTTTAAGACTGCCAAGAATTCCCTTAAGTCACCTTAGAAGTAAGAGCAAGTCCAAATATCATAAAAAGGAGATAACTCCTACTTAGAGAAAGTCTCTGAGACTACTCAGTGCTAGAGGTTCTTTCATGGTTCTAAAAACTCATTTAGAATCTTTTCAAATTTTCATAAACTCTTTCATTCTTCCCTTATAAACAAACTAGATATTGCCATAGGTGTTAAGTATTTCAATTCTATTGTTTTAATAATATATTATTTAATAAGATATTAAAACATATCTTTCAAAAGACAAATGTCTTGCCAAAGAAAGTTGATTCATACTCTCATTGTATGCAGAAATTACTGCTGCACACCCATATCCATACCCGAGTTTCTTTATACCTACTACTGTGAAAGACAGGCACTAAGAGTAAGATGGAATAACAACAAAGCTGATACCTGCCTTCCTCGTCTACCCTCATTGATATTAAGCCAGGATCTACAGAAATAAATTAGAAAGTCTCAACAAACAGAAGAGTATTTGAATGAATATTACATATGTCTTACATTTGTTTTAAAAATAACACAATGGGGTTAAATGTCTAGAGAAAGATTTTCATTATGTAAATTATAAGAATAAAATCTCAGGATTCTATAAAGTTTTGTTTTTTACGATAAATTATATCTCAAATTAGTGGTGAATGTTAAGGGGAAAGAACTGGAACAATATCTATAAAAATGTTTTATAAAATATGCTTTTCATTTTTAATTTTCCCATTGATCTGATTTAAAGTTTAGGTATAATCTGTGTAGTCGCTGTGTTTCCAGTTGCAGATAACAAATTAACCAGCATAGGACTGATACATTAGGAAATGAAATATGAGTTTTAGCAAGAATGACTTTGGAAACAAGAATAGAAGTTATTGATGTTGAAGCAGTTTAAAAATGTACTCAGGATTCAGAAAAAAATATTGCCTGAAAATAAATGAACATGCTCTACCCTCTTGTTCAGCAACTGTTACTATGAAAAAGAAAAAAAAAAAAAGATTTCAAATTTCAAATAAACCTTTTTTCAACCAGCAAATCATTAGAGTTCACAGGTCAATGATTTCTGAATCCAGTGGTAAAAACTGACTAGAAGATTATATACCAAGAAATATATTTAAACAAGGAAAACAGTCATAGTCTAGAAGGAGCTATTGCTCAAGAAATTTAAATAAAAACATGAAAAACTAAAATAAAAAACTTATTTCCAACATAAATCAATGTTTAATTTTCTCTCCAACATTTTTGACAAATTAAATACCAAATAGAGATCATTTGCCTCTCACTGGAACCCAAAATTTAGGAAGTAATGATCTCCACTTTTGAATATCAAATTTCTTAGTGGGTTTCAATATTTACTGACTGAGCAAAGTTTTAGCCTTGTTAATGCTGTGGCATTTATCAAAGGTGAGGGAAGGCATAGTTAGAAAAGGGACATTAGCCTAATGGTTTTCTTGTCCTTGAATTTCAGAAAAGGAATTTACTTAGTAATGTGAGAGATATTTGTATTTTTCAAAGTGAATCATGGTCATTATTTCACTTGTTTATCCTAATAAGCCTGTGATTTAAGACAGAGAAGCTTTATCAATTTCTGTTTTTGAAATGAGAAATCCAACACTCAAAACATTTAAGTGATTTTCCCAAGGTCATAGGATTACTAAGTCATAGATACAAAACTGGAAGCCACCAGTTTTTTCTGCCTGTATGTTCAGATTCCTTTCTTTTAAACTCTACTTCTGAAAAACATCCTTTCCCACAAGCTTATGCTGCGAAAACCTAAACTATGGGTTGGAGAGCTGGGTAGGTAAAATCATGGACAATAGATAATTCAGCAAGTATGCAAAAGATAATTGTCCATAAGCTTAGAATGCAAAACAACACAGATTTTAAATTATATTAAATACAGAACATAAATTATCGGAGAAGGAAAGATAGTAGACTGAGACAGACAGTATTACCCTATGTATATCTAAGATTATGTGAATCGTGTGAATATACATTGTGGAAAACAAAGATATATTCCCTGCTGTATAATTATATTCAAAATGGATTCTACAGTTATGTATAATTAAAAAGAACCAATTTAAAAAAACACAAAAAAATTATCTATTCTATGTATTAGTATCTGGCAAAATGTGCATTTTATGTTATCTATAAGGTAAATTTAGATAAAAATACCATGTCTAAAAGTTATTTATATCCTTGCATCTCAGTCAATATTTAAAATATTTGTATTTTTAAAATTTTCTCTTATCATTCATCCTGTGATCATTTTTCATTCATTCTGTGATCTCTAGATTCTGTTAATAAAATCAGAAATGGTTTGAGCTGTTGAGTCATTGTATAACTAGTGTTCTTGTGTAATTATATAAACACTGACACTGAAAGTGAAGCAATTAATTGAAAATAAAGTATAAAATATAAGTGGAGTTATTAGAAATCCACCTGATTGCTCTGTAGTTACTTATATTTAAGTCTTCCTTTTGTTAAATTAAAATATCTTAAAAAATCAAAGATAGATAGGTAAATTGTGAATGAATCAAATTTAGCCAGCTTTGGAGTTACTTGACAAAAATGTCTCTTGGACTTGCATCATGAACTCCAGTAAGAGCTTAGTGGCTGAAATCATTCTCTATTCTGCTTTAGGGTTATCCGAAAAGTTTCTGCCTCTGATTTCACTTTCTGTAAAACTAGTTTTTTGTGGGTCATATTGTCCTTGATCCTCCATTCATGTCTATTGGGTTTTTGTTTGTTTGTTTGTTTCATTGGGGGGGGGGGGCTTTTCTTTTTTTGTTTTTTTTTTTTACTGCAAAAGAATCTTCACTTCCCAGGTTGTTTTGGCAAAATGACAAGATGCTTGTTGCAGCCCTGTAGAAGCTATTAAAACTCTCTGTTGTTGCTATTAAAGGGTCCAGTACATCTAAGGGTGATATGGATTTCGCAGTCAGCCTGAGGACATGGATGAATTATTCACCTGCCTTAAAAAAAGTGCTTTACTTAAAATAACTCTAGGCAACTAAGAATTATGCCATTCTTCTGTTTAATTTTTAGTGCAAGAAAGATTGACGGGGACCTCCTGGACGTTCTTTGTGTTGTCTGTGGTACAGAATTGTCAGTCATCACATGATTGATGCTACATTAATACCAGCCTGAGGAATCTACAAAGAATGTGAGGCAGTCAGGTGTGTTCATCTTTATGTGTCCTAGAGATTTCTAGATTACACCCTTTACCAGGATGAAGAGAAGCAGTATTTCAGAGACAGATTCAGAGTCCCAGCCTCAGACTCTATCACAAACACTCTGTGTGACAGTCTTGGAGAAGCCTAAACTCCTGGGGAATTGGTTTCCATATTTCTCTTTCAAAGCAGTTGTTCTGACTATATGACCTTTAAAGTACTTTCTCAGTTCTACATAGAAAAGAAAAAATGTTTCTCTAGCCAGTAACTGGTTGTTGCAGGGAATTGTCAGAGACTCTAAAAGCTCTCCCGTCTCAAAAATGACTTCCCTCCAGTCCACCTTCCCTCTCCTGGCCTACCCTGAATGGTCCAAAGATACTGATATCAACTGGATCAAACCAAGGAGGTTGTACCTCAAAACAGTCTCAGTGGAATAGGATTCCATAACAGCATCTTAGCAGCATATGCTTGCTAAATATTTGTTGAATGAATAATTTATAAAGAAATGAGAGAAGAGGAGTTTTGTATCTTTTCTTCAGGAAGCATATCACCACACTCAATCACTGTACCAGAGTCTGATGAAAAGAAGTGATGTAGAATTCACTTTTCAGTAAGTGGGAAGGAAAGACACTGTTGGCTGTGGCAAATCCATAGCTCCATGTTGCAGAGGACTGGATAGAGGGTTGGACAAGAGGGTCGATGAGGCAGACGCTGAGCACTGCACAGGGTGAAAACAGAGACACACCTGGAAGACTGACCAAAGAGAGTGATCCTGTGGCTGCATTTTGTTCCAAAAAACAGTTCTGTTTGGTGGTGGCACTTAGTTGTAATCTTTTTATTAGACTTTGGATTCAAAGGAAGCACTCTGTTGTAGGAATTGAATCTTAACAAGATTGGTAATCGAGTGAAAAGTGACCCCACATCCATTAAGATGTCAGAAACCAGAGAAACAGGGGCTGACCCTTTTAAAACAGAGGCAGGAGCAGCACAGCAGCTTTAGACACAGAGATTCTGAAAGGAAGGCACATTCAAACCAAATTATAATTAAGCCATGTTGGAAATTAGCAAGCATGCCATTTTAAAGGGGATCTCTATCCTGAGATTGGATTTAATAAAACATCTCTCTCTGCTTCATAGATCAGTCATAATGATTTATAGGGACTAGCCATTTTCTCTTGAGGGCACAAGTGAAATACGTGGCAAAGTTAAACAGGAGGAGAAAGTAGGAGAAAGCAGAGAGATGCGGAAGAGAGGCATTCCGTATAAGCTAGCAGCACATTCCTGCCAAGGCTTCAGTCTTTGCACACCAGTGTTTGTGTTGATTAACACTGTTACAGTTTCATCTGTTATTACTTAACTGACATGTTGCTGCAAATTATAGCTGGAGCACAGTAGTGGGTTAAGGATACAAATAACATTTAAAATAATTTCTTTCCTTTATACCTAGAGGAATTGTGAACTCAACAGCAGGTTTTCCCTTTACTCTAAAAGCATCCATCCTGCTAACTGAGTAAAATAGCTGTTTTTCAGATCATGCTGAGTTTTAAATGTAACATGTTATAAGGTGTTTATTCTCTCACCGATTGGCTCCCATTAGCATTAATGGGAGTTGCCTGAACAAGTGCTCCATGGAGTACTGAAAATATCTTTTTCTCAGGATTTTTTTTGGGAAATGCTTTATTTCCAAGAGCATTCTTTTCCTGAACCTTGGTTATTATAAATGTCACATCAATTGTTGTGCTATCAGTTTAAAAAAAAAGTATTGGTAAAATGAAATAGATATAGCCATATGGAAAATGAGTATAATGAAGGACATAATAATAAAGAAGAGTAAGGAAAAACACATCAAAGCATGGGCAGTTTAGCAGTCTCCACTGAATGCAGAGCCAACCTGTCACCTCGCTGATCAGAAGTTTTCTTTGTAAGGGATTTTAGGTTGTTCAGCACCTATTTTCTCACCCCTCCCCCAAGTAACCCGAACTCACAGGTTCCAATGTGCTTGATTGCCTTTTTTCTTTAATTAAAAAAAATTATTTTTCTCGTCTTTTTTTAAAGTTCAGATATCCCAAAAAGTGATGTGTATTCTCAAGATGATTTAGTATGACACACAGTAAAGAGAACTATTATTCCCATTTTACAAATGGGAATAAATGAAGTAGCCCAAAGTTCAATGGCAAGTCAGAAATCAACCAGAGATGGTTATCATTTAGCCCCCAAATCAGAATAAAAGGGTTAGAATTGACCACTGCCCCATTTCATATTTGGCTTTAAATAGGGAGACCCGTAAAAAAGGGCCAAAGGAAAGATACAGAATTAATAATGCTCATTTAGTCAGATCTCATTGTGGACTGACATATCTGCAGACTTTATGAATGGTGCTTGACTTTTCTTGATTCCATTTTATGTTAAGAAAAAGGAAATGGTTTGCAACCAAGCACTTTGTAGTCAACCACAGGAGGCTCTGGCTGTTTGTATTCACACATGCTCTTCAAGGTCTCCAGGGAGTCGTTTCAGGATAAAACATGCCTTCATAACTCCCTGCCTCTAAAGTCAGAACAATTTGCCTTTATGTTTGTGGAATCTTCCTATCAGTTCGAGGGAGACCAAATTTTGAGGAAAAACACAACCTAATAAGTCATTTTCATGTGAACTTTCCCAGTCAGGTAAGCACAGAAGTGAAGTTCGAACAGCAACTTTAAAATAGCACTTCTCAAATGGAAAATACAATTTAAAAAGATTAAATAGGGGTGTTCTCAGCAGTGACAAAGCTCTGAAGAGAAGATTGTGTTATGTGGAAGCTCACAATGAGAGAGGAGTAAAGAAGAAGGAGAATTTGCAATTATTTATTGTATTTGGTTTGTAGAACCACTGCCTTGAAAATACTGATGAACACTCAGGCAAAGAAATTTATGAGATGTTGTTTTCTGTTCATTCAGAATTTTAAATAAATTTATAGGACTCTAATAGTATTCATCTTTATGTTTTTTCAGGAGATAGACTTAAAGAAAGAATGGAGTAGAATAGGTTCTTAGAAATATTTAAACAATCTAAGAAAAAAGGTGATTTCTACCCTCTTTCAGTATATAAAAGCAGGGAATCCCTAGGATTCTTAGGGACCTGCTTCTAGTAGAAATGACTTATAATGTTATCCCTGTCTATTAAAAGTGGGTCCCTAAGGATCCCTAGAACTAAAAAGCTCCACATATGGCAACATGTCTCACAAGTTTTATTTGTTCACATACATTTACTCAGTAATTCATCAGTAGTTATTGTGTACCTATAAAGTGTCAGGCAATATACTACTGGACTAGGTAATGGAGATATAATGTTGAATTGTACAAAGTGAGTGGGGGAAATTGGAAATTGGTGATAGTACTGAACCTGTGAGTCAGGGTTTTTCATGCGATGCAACTCATAAGATTTTCTAAGTATATGGAAAGACATGTGATCACATTTGCTTCATTTTAAGTGAGCTTTCACACTTTTAAAGAATTGCCAGAGAATGTTATTGTAAACGCCACATCATCCCTCATTAGCTAATCTTTGAGAAGTTTAGATTTTTTAAAGCATTATTTTTCTCCCATCAAACTGTATCTACCTGGAAAGGGATAGCAACGTATGACAGCCACAGCCTGTAATCTGTTTATCCAGTCACCCCGTCATCTAATATTCACTGAATGTTCATTATATGCCATCCAATCATTGTGCTCAGGTACTAAAGAAACAAAGCTAAACGAGAAAAGAGCCTGGCCCTCAAGTGGCCTCTGGAGTTACAGCACTTTCTGGAGGTCACCAGATAACCAGGGGACAGAACGCTAATGTTATAATGCATTTCTCTTCTACTTTCTTCAGGAATCATGACTTTCTGATTTGACACAGGATACTGGAAACATTGAAAATGTAAGGAATAATTCCAAGAAAAGAGATTGCAGTGAATTTCTATACCCAACAGAAATAAATATGTCTCAAAATGATATGCAAATCTAATATGGAATGTTTTTCTTTTAATTCCATATATGTGAATCACAATGTGGTTCAAGTGTATTACATGTTTTCATTATACTGTACCAAAAGAGATCACAAAAAACACATTGTATTGGATTGAGAGAATGGCCATTATGTTTATTCACTAGATGTAAAGAAGTAACTAATTTTGAGAAAACATTTCTAAAAATTTTTGCTGTTTCTAAATTCCATACCATTTATCACTCTTAGGGGCAGTTAAAACAAAATCCTTTCTACCTTTCTAGGTTCTACACTACAGCTCTGAAACAAAAGGCAGATTTTATTAATTGTAATATTTTATTAATTTAATAACTATAAGATTAATTGGAAGAAATCATGGGGAAATGTGATAGACATAGCAACATGAACTAAGAGTGGTAAACTGGGAAACTTAGCAGGGCCTATTAATGTAATTTCCTATTGGTGTCCTCCTGTTCTCAGAGATAAGCATGGGTAAAGGGAAGCTACCTCAAATCTGAGAGACTTTTGACCAGCTTCAGAGGAAGAACAGAGAGTTCTTCATGAACCTGCTAAATTCTTTAACTTGAAATACATCCAAATACAATATTTTTAGAATGATGCTTTGAACTTGATCCTCCCTTTTTAAAAACTTCACCCTTCTGTCTGTATTTTTAAATTTTTCTATTTCCCCAGTTTCATTGTGGTCTAGTTTCCAAATAAAATTGTGTATATGTAAGGTATTCAAGATAATGTTGGCCACACATACATAGTGTAAAGTGATTACTCGACCAAATGAATTAATGTGTCTTTCAACTCACATAATTACTTTTTTCTTTTCTTATCTTGAGAACACTTAAAATCTATACTCTTAGGTACTTTCAAGTATATAATACATTATCATGAACTACATTACCAGGTTATATATTATTTCTCCAGAACTCACTCAGAACTGAAAGTGTTACCCTTTAGCAATCCCTAGCCCCAGTCTTTAGCATCCATCATCTGTGTTATCTCTGAGTTTGACTTCTTTAGATTTGGTACATTAAAAGTGCAATCATACAGAAACTTTCTGTAACTAGCTTATTTCATTTAGAATAACATTCCCTAAATTCATCCATGTTTTTGTCAGAAATAACAGGAGTTCCATCTTATCAAGAATAAATGATATTCCATTATTTATTTATTTATATGGTTATATCGGTAAATATCACATTTTATCAATTAATCTATTGATGGAAATGTGTTTCTTTATCTTGGCTTCTGTGAATAATGTTAAAAAAATTTTAACTGCTACATTGCTTTTACAAGCAGTTTGTAGGCTCCTTGACTTTCTGGCTCCCACACCTATTACAATATATCCTGTACTGGGTACTTAATATATTGTTTCTGCTGCTACAGTTGCTGATGAGCTTGATAAATTCTCATCTTGATACATTTCTAAATAGAGAAACAGCTTGCATCTGTTAGGGATGATTTTAGGCCATCCTGTGAGCATAGAGATTAGATCACTCAGCAAATGAAAATGATTCTCATAATATTTATTGGCTGATGTGAGATTTTAAAGAGATGGACTAAAATTATGTATAGGAGAAATGGAGATTTCTAGCATAGTTTTACACCCACATCATGTGGCTCACAGGCTGGTGTGAGCTGTACTCCCATCCTAAGCATCGGTAATTTTCTTTCTCTCCCTCAAGAAAAAATATATTGTGCAGAATTCTTTGGCAAAAGCTTGGCAGTGTTCTAGGATCATATCTTCCTGTGACTTCTTGACTTTGGTAAGCAACTCACATCCTCAAAGACAGATATATTAAAAGTTCTTCACATGGGAATTTCTGATTTTTGTTATTACTCCCACTAGGGTTAACCTACTTTTCTGCTGAACACAAAGAGGATTCCAAGTTCAGTCTTGGCCACAAATACACAACAAATAGGATCCAAGAGATAGTTGCTCACAAAGCAAAGAAAATAACTCAGTAGAGTAGATATTCCACCTGCTACTCCTGGTCAGTCTCACCCCATTTCCGTTATTGGTTAGAGAGTGGTTTTCAAACATGAACTTGCATTAGAATCACTTGGAGGATCTATTAAGCACAAATTAATGGCATCTACCCCCAGAGTTTCTAGTTTGGGTATTCAGAGTGGGCAAAAGTCTGCTTAACTGACAGATTCCCGAAAGATGTCAGTGCTTTTGGGGACTACACACTGAGAACCTTTGAATTAGACATAGATCTCATAGAGCTATGGCGTCAACCACAGAATGAAACTTAGCTAGCTGCAGCTTCCTCCATAGTAGGTTCCACCTTTTATTCTTGGTAGTATCCTGGTTTTTTCCATTTCTCCTAAAAACCTTTGTCCATTCCCATTCTCAAACTTAGAGGATCAAAGAATGAAACAAGGAGAATCTATGAAATTCTGATTAGTCCCACATTTAGCTGTATGGTAGTCTTCTTTCCATCTAATCAGAATGCAAATTTAAGTAGATGGTAAGTAACAACATCACTTTACACCCAACCAGAGATCTGCAGGTCCTCCAGCTTCTGATTCCTTCACAGGTGCAAGGTGTGTAACACTCCGGGTGTATGCTGACCCCTGGTGGCTTGTGGTGCCTTCTGCTCTGCCCATACTGGTTTTTACAAAAAATAAACTAGGAGGATTTTTGGTTTGGGGTGGCTGTTATAGTGAATATATACAATATTGACCATCACATTCAATTTTAGAAAATTGTTTCTTTCTTTACATTTTCTTAGTGAAACGTCACAATTGATGTCAAAGCCTTCTACTCTCTGAAAATCAAATTTGTCAGGTCAGCTTACTAATTCAGCTCAGTGAGTTCCTCTACAAAATCCAACTGTTTGTTCAGGATTTAGTTTCATATATCTATGGAGATTAAAATCTGGGCGTTAAAGAGGCTTTGTATAATTCCAAAAACTGTCATTTAAAGGCATATTTAAATAGGTATACAATGTAAATCAAATGGGAAGGTAATGACAATTATTTCAGGGAACATTTAAGTCAGATTAAGTTTCCAATTGAGCTGTTCAATATCCCTGAATTTAAATAGATTTGTGAGAAAATTTTCTGTCTTCAGTACATGGTTGTTAAATCAGTATACCCATGAAAAAATTCAGAGATTTTTTTTTTCACATGGACCTACGTGATTTAAAAAAAATAGCTTTAATGTCATTAAATATGCCATATGGGTTACATTTTAAAATCATAACTTTTAATTTGAAATAGGGAATTTAAGCCTGAGAATAACTGGCACTTCAATAATTCTTAAAGGCAAACTTGAACTGTTGAAGCATGTAAGTTACAGTGGCGTATTGATTATGTGTACAAACTCCTTGATGTCATCATCCTGTATGTGACTTCAGAGAGATTGCTATTAAGTGAAAATGAATGTCAAAAAAGTCTTCAACACTATTCATTGCCCTTCCACTTCTCAATGCTTCCCAAATGAAGGGTAGAGAGAACATGAAATGAGCAAATTTTCCTGGTGAGCCACAGAGAAGGAATCTTCTTCATAATGAAGAGTCTTTGTATCAGATGCTGGCCTCATTGCCCCAGAGCACACACGCATACACACACACACACACACACACACACACACACACACAGATTCTAATGTCTAACCAAATTAGAGTGGCCAGTAACTCTTCATGTACAACTAGAAAGGAGAGGAGACCCAATGAAGAGTCTTCCCTCAGGGAGCACAAAAGAAGTGTGACCAGGAAGAGCAGAGGTTTAGCCAAGAGTACCTGGTTCCTTCATTCAAGGATCTCCCTTTAGGAGAGGCAGGTCACTAGCCAGGAATTGCTTCCCTTTATCACTACGTCAAAGTTTTGTTCTGGCAGGTTCTTTTAGGGTCACATCAGACATATAATTTTGGTGCTTTATTTACCTTGACATTTTACTTTATTAGGATGCAGGATGAAGACATGCTACTAAAGCAAAGGTTTTTGAAGAGAGGATTTATTGCACACATGCACAGAGAAACAGTATTACCTGAAAACATATGTGCCAGGAAATGACCAAACTTACAATATTAATAAAGCAGATTTACCTGTATAATAGACATGGAATGTAAATCACCCTGAGGAATCTGTGGCATATGAACATTGCATAAAGCAGTGTTACCTTGTGTAAAGACCGGGGTCCCTGGTTCTTCTTTCCATTTGGAGGCTTTGAAATGTTATTTACTAATATTTGCGAAGTCCATGCATATTGTCAAATCAGCAAGTGTATTACTCTAGAAATTACCAACTCTTGAAGGTTGTAATCTAGATTTATATCTGACTCTTCCATGCTGACTGCTAGTCTCTAATTTTTCCTAGCTGTATAACATATTGCTTGTTCTAATCAATGAGAAATGCTCTCCAGAATATGTTGTGTTTTACTTTTTAAAAAATCACAGAGATATTTTATAGAATATATAAAAATTATATAGATATTAAAAACATTTTAATATGAAATAATTTGTATATGTAGTTCCTCGGTTTTGCTTCTGTGCCTTTAATCATGCTATTGGCCCCACTGGAAATACTCTTTCGTTTCCCTCTTCCCTTTCAAAGTCAAGGTTCACCGTTTCCAAAGAATACTTCCCAACCTCTCAACATCTGCATTTTTCTTGTTTCTCTCACTAATCACCTACTATTTGTGCCAACAACTTTCCTATTAAATCACATATGTATTTCTAAGTGGTTTCCTGGTCTCTCCACCTCTACCTTAGTTCCTTGAGAAGCTCAGAACTTTGTTTTCAAATGTTCCTGAATTCTAACACTTAGTAAGTATTCAGGAAAAACTCTTTGTATTAAATTTCATGTTAACACCTAGCCTTGTCCTAGTTTGTCAGACAGTTGTAGAGACATCTAAGAAATAATGAACAATTAAAGAAGAAGAATACTTACAAGGTGGTTTTTAAATACCAAACTCCTCAAGAAATACAAGATTCAAAATTTGCAGTTGCCCTAATTGGCTAACCTTCTGCAACCTGGTTAATAAAATTTATAATGTAGACCTCTTAATTTTTTACTAATATTTCCCCAAATACCTTTATCATCAATAAATTTTCGCATGGCTCTTCAACTTCTTCAGAGATCTTTAGAAAAATGTTACACCGGTTTTCGTGGACTGCCTAATTATGCTTCTATATACTTTGGAACTCATTAACCAGGGCACGCCTCCAAAAATTATGATACTTGTAAGATTTTATTTCAGACTTATCTAAAAGTAAGTAGAAAGCTAGGCAAGGGAG
>JAJEJO010001609.1:194167-265994 GCA_020662805.1 Glaucomys volans | reverse complement strand
ACTGTTATGCTAAGTGAGATCAGCCAATCCCAAAAATCCAAAGGCCGGATGGTCTCACTAATAAATGAATGATGATGCAAAATGCGGGGGGGAAGGGTGGCAAGAATGGAGGAAGGATAGATAGCATAGAGGGAAGGGAGGGGTGGGGGCGGGTGGGGGGTAAAAATAATAACAGAATGTGTGACAGATACCATTGCCCTGTGTACATGTATGAACGCACAGATGGTGTGACTCTACTTTGTGTACAACCCGTGAAACATTAGCTGTACTCCATTTGTGTTCAATGAATCAATAAGTAAATAAAAACAAAACAAAACAAAACAAAAAAAACAACAAAAAAAAGAAATCTTATATTTTATCACATACAAATTTTCTTGTGTTTATATTGTATATATGAAAATCATAGAAAATTTAACTTATTATTGAAAGGAACCTAAAAAATAAAATGCCTTTTCATTTGGAAAGTGAAGAGTGTATTTTATTGAGTGTTTTGTCCAGTGGGTTTTTATTCAGATCAACATAGTCTCTTTCCATCACATTTTTTGTTTCTAGCAAAAATAAAGATACATTTGTCTGCTTATTTCTAGTTTTTTTTACAGAACAATTCTATACTTGGTTAGTTAAGTGAAGAATTATTACCTAATTTCACACCGATTTTTGGAATTTGACCTGATTGTGTTTTCTATTATGCAATTTTTCAATTACCTGATTCCTTCTAATCTTGATCCATTTTATATTTTACAGCCAGTGTGGCTAATACTAAAATTCACTGAGAGGTGACTGGCAATTAATGAAGTCCTAAGATAACATAGACCTAAAATTAAATATGTTTTTCATATTTAAGAGAAGAGATAACCTTTCAAGTTACTGCCTTAAAGTTTATTGGCTCTAAATCACCATTACACGAGTGTCATAAAGGAGTCTTTGTCTACAGGACTAGTCAAGATGTATCATTCAAAATAGGCACAGCAGATGGAGTGGCAAGCTAAGAATTATTGAGCATTACTGAGAGCTCAGCACTCTGGCATGTGTTTACCATATATTATCTATTTTGTCCTTGAAACTACTACATGAGAGAGATAGTTATGCATGAAAAATCTTTAGTGAGTAACGCATGCAAGTCACTAGCAATTTGAAAATGGGGGCAGACAAATCCAATGCTCAGCTATGTCAAAAATAATTTTTAAAATATTTATAATTATAAAAACCTAAGGTAAGTTCTAGATAAAAGAAATAGATCTACAGAGAGGTTGAGTTGGATAAGTGTTGGACTAAATGTCAATATCATGGCAAAAACCCATAAACAAATAAAAAGAGAGACGTTTTATATAGGCCCTTCCCTCTGCAGACACTTGTGAAGTGCTTATGTGGGTAATGATAGACTTCATACATGTTGGCCATCCTATAGGACTAGAATGGAGCTGAAAACTTCCTGTCACCTAGTGACACTGTAGCTTTTGTAACATCATAGCACAACACATTACCCAACTATTTGTGGTAATGCTGGTACAGTCGTTTATACAACTGTAAACATACAGCATACACAATAGCTTTCAATACCTAATACCTGATACTGATAATAAACAACTATGTTATGACTTCTGTTTACTCTGCTATACTATTTATTTGTACTTTCCAGTATATTCCTATGTATAAAAAGTTTAGTATTAAGCAGTAGGCTATGTTATACATCTTATATGTACCGTGTCTCTCCATTGCATCAAGAAGCCACTTGGAATGATTGACATCTGCTTCTTAGGTTTGAAGAAGTATACTCCGACTATTGTACAATGATGGAAACCCCTAAGGATGCATTTCACAGAAAATACTCATTAACAACAAAGGACATATCCCTTTGGGCCACATATGACTGTGTTATTTAACCATCAGAAAACCGTAGGAAACAGCTATTTCTAACATTATCATCTTGTTACAGAATATGTAGACACACATGGCGTGATCAAACAATAGTCACATAAACAAGAAGTGGTTCAAATTCTATTTGGTTTATTCCAGGGTAACTTCCAAGCACAAGGTCAAAAGCAGAAGAGTTTGAGTTTAATTGCATAATGGGCTCATTGCATAATGGAGACAGCATATCTAAATCCCAGTATTTGGACTGCTCAAAATTTAGGAGTATGACCTTCATCTGTAGAAGATTTGAGTAGTAAAATAAGATTTTTGTGTAAATAGACTGGTGCAACAAAGCAGGAGCTGACCTTCTGAGGAACCAAGGTGCAACTTGAAGGTCAAAATAGCATGAACCTCATGAAATCCCGATACATGGAGCTAAGGGAAAAGTGAGTAGTTGCTCTGCTCAGGGATGAGCTATTCATCTGTTGACAGAGGACATGAAGAGGGGAGACAAGTTTTGTCTAGAAAGCACTGAAGCCTTTCTCTGGTGAGAAGAGCAGCACCTGAGCAGAGCACAATGAATTGATAACCTTAACCACCTACAAGGACACTGGAATCAAGCTCAGTAGATCTTCTAGTTTTCAGTACAATAATCTTGAACAATTGACAAATCTAATGCATTTGACCTGCTTTTATAAATTCAATTGAGCATTGCACAAATTTACATTCAATGGGAAATTCCCTGAACAGAGGAAATAGGTATGAAATTGTATCTTTATTTCAAATGTGCACAGAATTTGTGGCAGTTATATTACAAAAAGAACAAATCCCAAGGAAATCCTCACAGGAATTTAGCAAACATGTTCCATCTAAAACCACTCAGATGATTTTGATCCCTGGATAAGATTGAGTCAGAGGCTACTGCACAAATTGTATATCATTAGAGTATTAAAGTGCTTTGATTATTTTCCCCGCATGCATGTGACTTCATACATATATTCCCAAGAATATGAATCAAAATGTCAAGAAGTGCAGGTGAAGCCAAATAAACAAGTTGTAGATTGGGTTCATACATCATTGATCAATGAATGTTATCAATTTTCACACAGCCCAGGATACTGATAACTTTCCTGTTGAGCATGTAGCATAAATTTTAAATGACCTAAGGCTCACTATGAGGAGAATTGCTAAAAAGCATTCTCAAAAAACTCTAAAAACATTCTGAATCACTCTTCCTTATAGTGGAAGAAACTTTTAACCTAATTCTAAAGTCACCTAAAATAAATAGAAATATGCCTCTCACATTTAAATCTTCTAAAGCTCAATTGCTAAATAAATGATATGGTAATAATGGTAATAGAAATCCTGGTTTTTCATAGTTGATTACCTCTATCATTTGAAACTCTAAGTAATGATTAAATTAAAATGAAAATAATTGGAAATTCCAATGATCTCAAATTGGATATTTGTATCTTATCATGTATTTAGAAGTTAGTGGTAATTGATAAACTATAATGCCAACCTGACCCATTCAACCCTACAATATTCGGACCATAGATAGAATGAGTGGCGCATGCACACAGGTAGTCTCATGCAGATTATTGACAAATGCTATTGGAAACCTGTCTTGCTGTGCCCTTCCACCTCCGGTTCTTTTCCTATACACAAAGAATTGTGAAATGAATGATGGCTTGGTTCTTATGAGTCATTCCTGCATTACTTACAGTTTCCAGTGTCCAAGGAGGTAAAAGGAATATCCAAGCCCACACTCCCACTATGTGGGATACTTTATAAGGTAGAAAAAGAATCTGTGTCACCCTGGAGTTCATAGGCATGGAATGTCTGTGCTTCAATCTGACTTTTTTCCTATACCTGACAAAAGTAGAAGTCTCTTTGCAGTGTCTGCCCAAACCAGAAGAGTCTTTCACTTCCCATTACATGTTCAACTTCATTGTTCTTCCTCTCCTGTAATTAAAACTTGTTCCTTTCTGTTTTAACCCCTTTTATTGCATGCTCTGAAACTGCTACTCATGACCAGCATCATCCCCTATATGCAAAAAGTCTTCTTTGAGGGCAACATTTTCTTCTTTTACCCTGTGTTCATCATAGTCAGAAACATGATTACTACCCTCATTTTTCCTGATTGCCAGTTTCAAACGATTGCACCTCTACCATATTTTTTAAATTCTAATGTTTTTAAGAATCACAGAACTCTAATGCAGGACTGCTTCTTTTTATGCCAGTGAACTTCTCACCTACTGATACTTGCCTTTACTGATTTAAGTTGTTGGTACCTGATAACAATCTTAAAATCTTAACTTTCACCAGCACTCTTTCCTTTGCTCAAAATCATTCCATCATCCTCACACATGACTTGTTTAACATGCTGACCTCTCAGCTCTGTGGAATCCTCTTCCTTTGACTATTTTCTAGGCCATTTTCTAGTAAGAAGTCATGGAACTTACTAGCAGCCAAGGTGCAGTCCCCTCTGAAATTAATAATTTAAATAACACTCACTAGGCAAAAAATAACTTTACTCTGACTTTATAAGGAATTATAGCTGGATTTCTTTTATAATATACTCATTTTATGTTTCCCCACTCATGTATTCTGTCTCTTCAGTCAGCAAGTATTGCTATTCATTGTTTCTATGATTCTTCTCCTAAAATCCTATTAGTCATTCATAATTTCTGTATCAGTAGGATGTGCCACTTTCTACTTTGTTGCTTAGACCAGGGGCATGCAAATGATTCTGGAAACGACCTTCTTTTTGATGTTCATATTATGCATACTATCAGGTTCTATGAATTTCATTTCATAAATATGTCATGGATTTATATATTTTCCTACTACGAACTCCCATTTCAATATTTGAAACTTCTATCACCTGCTACCTAAATAATATGAATCATATAATAAGGATCCTTTGTCCAAGATGAATAAGACAGTACTGTATTCATTGGTATAGTGAAAGTTTCCTGTTTTAACTACTTGGCTTGATTCTTGTGTTAATTTTATATTTGTATTCTTATACAAATGTGGAAACATTCTAACATATAGTGAGAATCATAAGTATGTAATTTTTCAGTACACACTAGCTTCTTCTACTGAGCAATATGCAATTAAGTTTATTCTATGTCTTTTCATAGAATAAAAAATAAAAAACTAAAATAAATAAAATAAAAATAGCATCATCCTCTACTTAAATGCCTCATACCATTCCACTGTTCCAATATACAATCAAAATTCCTTATGGCATCTAAAACTGTATGATTAAAAGAATGGTTTGCAGATTAGAAAACACATGGTCACCTTAGAATTTATTCCAAAGATGCATTCTCAGGTGCCACATGAGTAATAGCAAGTCATCACCGATAACTGACAGGATATTGAGGGGACTTGGAAGAACAATGAAGTTTGAAAACACGGGTATCTTTCCTAATTTTTTATTGGTGCATTGTTGTTGTAAAATTGATGGGAAAAACATTGATTTTTAAGACCTGCAATCTTTGCTCTATAGTTTCCTGATATCTCTATTGTGTCCTAGCATCCCACCTTGGAGCTCCTTATAACCTGAAATTCCAGTGCACTAAGAATAAAGGACTCTACTTTTCTACATTTTAGTTAAAAGTTATGAAGGGTCATTCATTTAAACGGTGATGAAGAAAAATAATGTAAACTCTATTTTTAGAGTCATACAAATTTTCTCAGTGGCAAACTACTTTGAATTTTACTTAAAAGTACTTGAACACTTTAATTTTCTTAGAATAAAAATCTATGTAAAAGTATGCATTTTCATGAAAATTTTCACTTTTATTCCTTTAAAAATATCTAAAACATTTGAAAATGCATAGATATTTGGTTATAGATTAATATGCCTTTTTCTTCACTTTTACTTTGTGTTTCCTTGATGAAGAGCAGAGCTATTCCAGCTAGAAAAACAGAAAATCATTTATGCTTCAATAAGAATAGAGAGACATATCTTATCCATATCAACCTCACCTGACTAATTTTATCCACCTATCAGATAACAGATAAAATATAATTTCCTCAGGGAAACCTACTTCACACTCATCAACCCAGGTTAGATCTTTCCATTATATCCTTCAACATACCACATTATCCTCTGTAATGTAAAGCTTGATGCTTTCCTGCTATATGTCAATATCCTGCTAGATCATAAATTCTATTAGGAACTTAGATCAAGAACCATATCTTCCTTACTTTCTGCATTATCCTCCTATTTTAGGAATTGCTTAAATCATCATAGATGATGAGACTGATTAATATTCTCAATATGTATGGATGTAATTGCTGTATCATTCAGTGAATATTCTTATGCAAGCCCTGTGCCTTTAACATTTATATTCAACATCTTGTGCTAAGAAAACAGAAGTGCAGAATGAAATACTTCCAATTGCTTTCAAAAAGAAAGTGTCAAAATATAAATATTTCCCTAAAAAGATTATTAAGCTGAAATTTTATTCTTTTTTGTCTTCAGTATAAAACTTAAAATGTTATTTTTCTTTTGTGTTTAGCATACAATTTAAATCTTCCTTCTTTTGCTCAAGTGTTTGTTTTATTCACAAAACAAATATGCCCTTGGTAAGCACATTGATCATTTTGGTTCTTTCCTTCAATGGAATCTCTTTGGGGACAAGAACTCAGGATTTTTTGTTGGTTGTTTTGTCTGTTTGCCATTTTATGCCAAGCATGCAGCAGTTGCTCAATAAAAATTAATTGCATTTCTCCTAAACATCTCAAAGCTCCTTTTAAAATTTATTTTATAAGCTTTATAACAGCTCCTGTTTCTAGAGAAATAGTTATCCTTTTTCTTGTATATAAGCCTGCTGGAATGAAATGGAAGGTTCAATATCACACAATAAAGCAAAGGTGAAATAAAACGTAGCTCTCCTTAATCCTGGCATGCTACTCCCATCACGACACCAAATTTCTTCATGGAATAATAATGGGAAACTGTATTCTGTCTTGCAAGCCAACAATAACTGAGATCATAATAGGGTGCATAACTCCCAAGAAAAACGCCTAGTGCATCAGCAATAAACACAGGATAGATCCCTGAAAAACTGCTTTCCCTGGGATTCAGGATTTATATTCAAAACATTGCAGTTGCTGTGAGACACCACAATAACAATTCTACAGCTCAGTTTCAAAGGTCTAATAAATTAGATTCTTCCTTGGCTCAGTCAAAAATACTGTGTTCAGCAGTTTTAACAATGGAAGCCTCGTCTAATTAAATTAAGTGCTGTGGAAGCTCCTGCCAACAACACTACCTCGAGCTGAAAGACTCAGGTTCGCAATATTGCTAATCTGGCACACAGCCACCAGGATGCTCATAGAGACTGAGCCAACAATTTGATCTTAAGTAACTGAAAGAAAGGAAAGGAGCAATTTACCTTTAAATGGAGCAGCAGAACTAACATGAAAATTTATATTTCACCCCTGCCATATATCTAGAACATTTTTGGAAGGCCGACTTATTACTAAATTAGACATTTAATTTTAAAAAAGACTATGAGTGCATCACTATTTTATATGCCAATTGATTTTCTTCCAAAAGCATCTGCATGGAAAATGGCAAATTTTGCTTGAAAATGCTTTTATTTCTTTTTTTTTTAACTGATGGTTCTCAGACTTAGAGTAGATGGATGATTTAGTGTTTTCCTCTTTGTGCATTTAATTTTTTAACATATTGATGCTTGTAAGTATGTTTGTTTTAATAGTTTATAGTATGAAATTTGAAGTAAAACTTACCACTAAAAGAATTTTTATTTAGGAAACTGACTTTATTCTTATATTAGTTGCTGATTTTTTAAATCCAGAGAAACATATTTTTATAATCTTTGGGCACTAAGTTTCCTTTTTGTGAGCTTGTATATGTAGTTTTATTAACAAAAGCTTACACAATAAAGTATTTAATTATCATTTACATTGGATTTTATTAGTAGTTTTATCATGATTGATTGGACAATAATTTTGCAATAAAAACAAGCATATTATTGTATTCATTCCTTTCAGTCAAGGCCTCTCAAACTATCAGATTTTATAAATGTAAGCAAACAAAAGGCATAGAACAATTTTTTCATTAAAAACATTGAATAAGAATATCAAGCTTCAAATCTATAAATGAAAAGTAAGTAAGATATAGTTATCACAACAGAATTACTATCATGGATTCTAACAGTGACTTTTGAAACACACACAAGAAACTAAAGTTTGACATGGAGTCAAGAGGGACCACCTGATCTGAGAAACCTAATCAAATAAATATAGAGGACTTTAAATATCAAGGCAACAGATTAACATTTCAAACACAGGCTCAGCTCTCAGTCAAACCCTGAGAGACAGGGGAATATGAGATAAGATTTTGATTTTCTTGTATGGCAATGACTCTAAAGTAAGAAAAATGAGTAATTTAGTATGTCATTATAATAATCATGCAAAAGATCAGGAGGAAAATTCAAGTATCAGTGAATCTGAGACAAAAGCAGATGACATGAAATAATCTCAAGAACAATGAACACAGGTACATTTTCACAAAATCTTCAGGTGATTGGAATAAAAGTTGAATGCACAGATTCTTACAATTTTTCCTCTGACTTAGTACAATCTGAACTCCTAACATCCTCTTCCATATTTACTTATTAATTAATTCTCTCCAAAATGGACTTAAGTTAGTAGTCTATTAGTTGTTCCTTGGGAATACAGGGCAGAGTTTGAGAAAATAAGGTGGTGTGGGATATTTAACAATAATGAATGCTCGAGAATATTTTTTCTCTAATTATTGTTTAACATACCATTATCCTATTTTATTGAGACAGGCTATATAATAATTTAATTTAGATAGCTAACTGTATTGAGCTGAGTCATTAGGATGATTTTTAGTTTGATATATTGTCCTCTTCAAATAGCATACTTTAAATAGCTGTTCAGATACTTATTCAGTATTGTAATGATTTCCAATTCTATGTAACTTGATATATCAAAATTGAAGAAGTAGAAAAACTATAATTTGATTTAAAATGCACTAGAAAAAAGTGTTACAGATTGGTGATGATTATCAACACAAATATTATCACATTAAGGCCAGAAGCAAAGTCGTCCTGACTCCCGTTTTGCTAATTGTCCCTTATCTACAGGCAAGTAATAGAATGTGGAGACTTGGAAAATTTCCCTTTAGAAATAGTAGGATTCAGGGAAAGACTCAGATTCTTAAGTGGCATGGTCTGAATGTTTGTTTCAACCCAAATTCACATGTTGAATCCTAAATTTAATATGATGGCATTAGATGATGGGGGAGTGAATTAGTTATGAAGGATGGAGCTCTCATGAATGGGATTAGTGCCCCTATAACACAGACCCCAGAGAAATTCCTCACCCATTCCACCATGAGAGGACACAGCAAGAATGCACTATGTATAAACCATTAAGTCAGCCTTCACCAGATACTGAATCCAATGGTGGCTTGATCATAAACTTCCCAGCTTTCAGAACTGTGAGCAATGAACTTATTTTGGGTATAAGCTTCTCATTTTATGTTACTTTGTCTTGACACCTTGTATGGAATAAGGGAAAAGGCAACGTAAATATTATACCTGTCATATTCCCTACCTCAACACCGAAATATAATGCCTTCTGATAAACACTAGGTAGACCTATGATTATGAGTTGAAAATCTAATAGAGATGCCCTTCCTCCCTGCAGAAATTAAGATGATTGGCAGTCATTGTACAACCTCGGGCTTTCTCCAGAAAGAACAGATGTAGTCAAGGGGAAAAGCAGTAAGCACATTTGTCCATCACACCAATAATCTTCCCTAAACATGGCACAACCCTTATCTCAGACTATAATCATATGTTAGGCACTTCTCCTTCAATGAGTAGCAGGAAAGGGCATCAGGGAACACTGAACATTTCTAAAGGAGTATAATTCTGGTATAATTGGCTTCATCTACATTTTCCTCACTGTTCAAAGCATGACTCATTTGATGTTGAAAATGTATTTATTTCTCTCATTCTGGTTATTTAGGGAAAAGTAATATTGGATCATCTTGCCCTTTAAACATATTTTTGCTATGTTATTAATATTTTAAAAATAACTATCACTCTAATTCTTCATAGAACATGAGTGGCAAATAATAGGTATAAATATAAGCACATAGTAATTATTCCAGCTCTGTTTTCAATTACTCCAAATGGGAATTTTATCAATAAAATGATAGAAAATGTACAAGCAAAGGTCACTATAATGTGTGTTAATTAAGAAACTTCATAAAAATCTTCTAAATCTTTTGGTGAGAACATAATAAAAAAGTAAGGTTGCTAAAGAATAACGATTGGAAATTGACCAAATCATGTTATGTGCATGTATGCATGTGCTATAATGAATCTCAAAGTTATGTATAATTATATTTCATTCATGAAAAAGAAATATGGACAGAAAGAGGACAAAATTGGCTCAAAAATACAAAAATAGTTCAGAATCATACAATAATGGTGGTCTATAAACTATTAAACAATAAACTATAGTACCATATTACAGCATAGAGTGGAAATCATGGAATTGTTCCTCAGCAAAAAGAAGATTAAAATCATTTAGGTAAAGAGCAGAGAAAAATATGCTTAAAATATTTAATTTCATACAGAGTACATGCAAGAAATTCTTGTTATAAGTTTGTGAATGATTCAGATCAACCTAGGAAACAACAAAAGTTTGGGGACAAGGCAGTTAAGCTACACAGTAATTAGACAAAGTAAAATAAGATATAGTCAGTGCATTGGCAAGTTCTTCAGAAAAATAAAACCGGTAAGTTACACCCATTGCCTATATGTGTCTTTATCTATTTTTATATTTTATCTCATTCTATATCCATCTATCTACGTATCTAAAGAGAGGGAGAAACAAACTGTGTGTTTCTGGAATTGGCTCACGTAATTATTTTGTCAAATTTGGAATTTATAGGGCAGGTTACCAGGCTAGAGATCCAGGTAAGACTTGGTGTTTCCTGAATCCAAACTGTGCAGGGCAGGCGAGCAGGTGGAAAACTCAAGTAGTTTCTATGTTGCACCCTGAGGCAGAATGGCTTCTTCTTTGGGAAAACTCAGGTTTCACTATTAAGTTCTTCAACTGATTAGATAAGGGCTACCCCCAATTTGGAGAGAGATCTGCTTTATTTGAAGTCTACTATGTGCAAATATTAATCACATCAAAAGATACATTTATAATAAAATATAGATTTATGTTTGACTGAACCACTGTGTATCATAGTCTAGCCAAGTTGATTTATAAAATTACCATTACAGAACGGATAACAAATATATGATGAACAAGAAACAGGTGTAAATGATGGAAGTAAAATGTAGTTAAGGTTCCAAAGAAAATGAAACTGTTATGTTGTGCTGTAACCACTGAGTTGTCATTTAATATAATGGAATGTTGACACAAGGGTCACCTTATTTTCTTGACCTTTGCAAATATTGCATTTATTTTTTACAATTTGAAGGTTTGTGGCAATGCTAAGTGCTGCAAATTTATCATGACTCTTTTCCAATGACATGTGCTCAATTTATGTCTGTGTTTCATCTATTGCTTATTCTCACAATTCAGACTTTATTTTATATATATGTATACACATATATAATATATATAAACTATTAAGCAATAGTTATATATATAAAATAATACAGATATATAATACATATATATATATATATTAGTGAACATAATATATGATAAAGCCAAAATCCAATCCAGAGCAAGGCCCTAATTCTCTTCAACTCTATGAAGACTATGAGCCATGGGAAGGAGGTGCAGAAGGAAAATCTAAATTTAGTGGAGGTTGTTTCATGAGGCACAAAGAAAGAAGCCATCTCCATAGCATAGAAATGCAAGATGAGGCAGCCTGTGTTGATGCAGAAGCTGTGAAAAGTTATCCAGAATATCCTGCTAAGAACGAGTTTTTTGTTTGTCTTTTGGTTTCAAATGGACACAATGAATATTTTGCATGTAGAAGGGAGACCATTAGTGTAGAAAGGAGGAGATCAGGGGAGAGGCGGGCAAGAGAGGATATTGTGGAGTGAAACTGATCAAATTATGCCTTGTATATGTGCAAATATGCCAGGATGAGACCCACTCTTCCGTATGATTAATATTCACAACAACAAGGTAGAACCGGGACAGGTGACTAATTGTTCTAGTATCATGATAAAACTTAAACAGATGCAGCATTGCTTCTTATAGATGAGAGAGCAAGTGACTTCTTGAAGTGTAATCTATTCCTGGTGAAGATGCTGTAAGGTCGAAATGATGATAAAGAATTTCTGATGTTACAATAAACCTGTTGATAAAACAGTGGCAGTGTTTGAGTGGATTGTCCACAATGTCGTTCTTCCATTGTGGGAAGATGCTATAAACAATGTCTCATGTTCCAAAAACACTTTTTATGAAAGGAAGAATCTATCAGTGTGGGAAACTTCAATTTTTTGTTTTATGTTAAAAATTGGAAGGATAGTAGAGTGAAAGAGACATTATTACCTCATGTACATACATGACTGCATGACCCATGTGATTCTACAATATAAACAATCAGAAAAATGAGAAATTACACTCTGTTTATGTTTGATCTATCAAAATGCATAAATGCATTCTGCTGTCATGTACAACAAATTAGAACAAATCAAAAAAATTGCTACAGTCACCTTCAACTTGCAACAACTCTGATCTGGATCATCACTAGCCATTAGAAATTAAGGCAAGCCTTGATGACCCACTGGAGGCTTAGTTTATGCTGAGCCTTGGTTTAACCTTAAGTTAAGGTTTTGACCTTTTCTTTTTAGAAATAATGTGACCCTACAGTAAAATAAACTGTAGTATAAACATAACTTTTATGTGCAGTGGGAAGCCAAAATATTTGTGTGACTCTATTTACTGTGATAGCATCTTTATTCGCCATGTTTTGAAACTGAACCTGCAACATCTTCAAGATATGCCTGCTGTCTTGGTGTCAGAAAATTAAAATGTTTTTCGTCTTTCTACTTAAGAAATGTGGCTCAGTTTCTGTATGTTGTAAATGGGAACAATGGGACTAAAAGTTTCTCATAATGTTGCCTCCTGTATTAAAATATTATCACTAATAATTTTATTCTGTAAGTGTCTAAGTTTCACTCTGTAGTCTTTCATCCTGTTTACTTATTGCTCCTCAAAAACTTACAATTCCACATGTGGATTTCCATCTTTCATGTATCCCCTAGTAAATACGAATAACTAAGTGAAAGAAGAGCACACATGAGATTTAAAAAGAAGGAAACACTCTTAAACAGAGTATCAAGTTGGAAAGTATATTAGAAAAAACACTCCATTATGACTTTTATAATGGACTTAAATGCATTTCTGGTCCCATGTTTTATTTCACTGATGCTAGGAAATATGTTTCTCATGTTCAAGGAGCACCATTTCCTACAAGTTGAGGTTTTTTTTTTTTTTTTTTTTTTTTTTCCCCCAAAACAGTTCATCAAGCCTTTGTACTAAAAAGGAATTTGCACAGCATTTGGTTTCACTCTTCTTTTATTTAGACTTAGAAAAATCTGCATCCCCCTCATGGGACTCCCTGAGTATTATATTAGTGAAAAATGATATTGTTTAGTGTGCTTATAATGGCTAAAGAAGACATACCTAAAATTGTGTTGATGATTTAACTGCATTAATTACTATTAATGGTTTCTAGAATTCTGTGTGTTACATACTAGATGTATTGTATAGTATTGTCAAATTTTTCTAAATACCCCATCAAGATGTAGATGTTGAAAATAGGGTTCGAGGCATAGATTACCATCTGGGTGCCTCTGATATTCATGAAAATGTCTGTTCATTATTGTGTACTGAATATAAAATATTAAGTTAACTTAATTGACTCAGCTTATAACCCACATTTAGTAAATATGTAGGTATAGAAATCTTCAATTATTTTTTCAAACCACCTATAGATTATCAATTATGAAGAGGACTCTATAAATAGTTGAGATAAAACACTGTAATGAGTAATATCTGCATTTAATATCACCATAAAAAACTCCATCAGACACGTACAATATCATGAATAAAACTCTTGGCCAAATTCTTATTCCAGTCACTCTTACAGCCAAACAGTGCCAAGGAGGCTGTGATCACATTTGCTCACAGGAAACTCTTGCCTAATGCTTAATAAATTTTTATTCTTTTCCAAAGTCCCTAAAACCTTGTGATGTGAAAAACTCAAGCAACCAGTTCAGCACTCATAGAGCCAAAAAGGGCAGGGGAATAAAGTTCAAGGGTCCATCTTCATATAATAGGAGATTGAAGTCTAGAATTAAATTCTTTCCATTTTTGTCTCTTAGGTAAATAATTCTGAATTACATTTTATTTTTATGGCTTCTCAGATCATCCAATCACATCAAGCACCAATGACTTATAGCAGCTGCAAAACTGATGACCCATCCTCCTGTCTTATCCTCCTCCCTTTTCTTTTCACTTCCTGATGTTAGTCACCTGTCTTCCTTCGGATCATTGTGCAAATAAACTACACAACACTTTGTTCTCGATTCTGCTTTCTGTGAAGAAGAATAATAATGAATAATACCATAAATCATAAAAGGTATAATAAAACATCATATGCATATATGAATTTAGATCTTATTCACTTTTTATGTCTTTTTTTCTCTCAAATACGAATTTCACGTGAAGAAATGTAAGCACCATCTATGTCAAAAGTCTTTCAGTTCTCCATTAAGGATTACAAAATTCCTAGAGCTGTCTCTGTGGAGTTTACTGGCTATGTCATTTTCTTTCATATGTGCAGAGTTTTCCTGGGTATGACCCTCTTTTGACAGTCCATCAGATAAACCATCAAAGAAATCTTGTAGATGTCATGAAAGAGCCTTCTCTTTCATTACAAATTTAAACCTTCTCATTCTCAGACTTATTTATATATAGTAGAGAGCAGTGACTGAAATCAATAAACCCCTCAATCAAGCTATGAAATAACACCACATCATCAGACAGATGTAATGGAGTTGAGAAGGGTCAGGAAAGGGCAGCCAGAAGGATGAAGGGGATAAAGTGGCTTTCATATGAGTTTAAACTAAATCATCTGATCATAACGTGACTTAGGTCTAACTTTTTTATAGTCGAAATTTATGTAAAGTCAAGAAGAAGTTTGAAGAGGATGATATATTCTTCAACTTTCATAATGTTAGAAATTTGGTACATGCTTCAACCACTTTGAAGACATTCCTGAAAATGCTCCTTAAGCCTAGGAATTAGGCAATGATTATTAGTCCAAGAGGAGATATCTTTAGAAAATATTGATAGGATCACATGAAATTATGGCTTATACTTTCCTGACTGGATAATATAAAAACTGGTCTATCAAGGAATGGATTGCTGACCAGTTAAGGTTGTTTACATAGTAGGAAATATACATACAAAATTAATTTTGGGTTCCTGGCAGGGAAAGAATTTGAGAGAACTATGTTGAATCAATAGATTTTACTTGGAAAGAGTAAAACATTATTAGTCTAATTAAGGTCTACATTGAGGTGATATCAAAACCTTGAATTTTTTTATAAAATTGTGTTTTAATTGTATTTACCTTTTTCTACTTTCAGAATGAGGATTTTACTTGAGAAATCAGAGTGGTCCAGAAAGAAGGAATCCTACCCTTGCAGGTTAGATCCCAAAGGCCTGCAGAAGTTTATGAAGTATACTTAGCTATGCAGAAGGAAACAAGAGCTCGGTTTAATTTTTAATAATGATACAGTTTTACCTACTTAATCTTGAGGACTTGATTAATCTACTTAAAATTTGCTGATACCAGCTATATTACTTTAAAAGTAAATAAATATTGCACCGTTCAGTTGTTTACATTTCACTGCTATTTCAAGGCCATGATAGGAAGGAGAAATCAAGACGTTTAGCAAGGAACTCTAAGAGCAATAACAAATGATTTCTAAACTGGAAGTGAATATCAAAACAGAATGCTTAATTTTCTTTGAGACCCACTAAAACATTTTGTGAATTAATTCTTATTACCAGCTAGTACATTCATGTGCTCCTCTGAAGACAGTGTTAACATTTTCTTGTGTGATTTTCACGTACACTCTCTGCCTCTACTTGAAGTTATATTTCCTTTGTATTTATTTACTAGAATAATTTGAAAGATATTTTTGATCCAATAGCAACTTTTGAAGTATAATTGTGTAATTTTAAAATGTTTTTACGGTATTCTAAGCAATAAGGAAAGTAAGCATATATCCCTTTTCCCCTATCTTTTTGCTCCAAAATTTTATTGATTTGTTTGTGTTTATAATGTTGACATTTGGTATTAAGGTAATTAGTTCTGGCTTCTTAAAAAAAATCTCAGCTGCTTATTGCAACACAGGTTCATTTCCCACACACATAAAGATTGATGGGGTTTGGGAAGCCTCCTTCCATCTGGTAGTGACACCATCTGGAACATGTGGCCTCCAAGGACACTATGGAAGTGAAAGAGAAAGATGCAAGGAGCTGCTAACCCTTAAGAGCCTCAGCTCAGAAGTGACATATGCTGCTTCTTCTCACTGGCTTTTTTGCTCAAAGTCTCAAAATTAACTGCAAAGTTGTCTGGGAAAGTCAAGGAGAACAGGGAATATGTAGTGAGCACCAACTGTCTCTACAACATGCTTACAATGCTAAATATACTTAAAGGCTTACTGTTTAATAGGCCACCTTTGAACAGCATCATTTGATCCCAAGATAAAATTCATGGAACATATATGCACTAAGGAAAAAGATCTAGCACTTCTCAAACATACAAGTTACCACCACAGATCAAGAACAGTAAATTACTAGTTCCTCAGAAATCCCTTTGAACCCAAAATCACTATTTTTTCTCTCCTCCATAGAGGCACCAATAACCCAATGTAAGAATGCTATAGTTTAGTTTGGATTGCTTTAGAACTTATGTGAACAGAATCACTCAGTGTGTATATTTTTATGAGTGACTCTTTTTTTGTTCAATTTCATGTGTATGAGAATCATCCAAGTTGTTAGGTCAGGGAGGAATGTGGATCACAGGTATAAAATTAGAGTTACCTGTACTTCAAACATTATACAGGATTCATTGAGGGAAACCTTACATCCAAAGAAGAGGTAGAGCATATGTGGTCATGAGAACACTTGTTTTCTGGAACTAGATAAGGGTTCTACATGTTCCATGCACACTGTGGCCAAAATGTGAACAGAGAAGGTTCAGTGCCAGCAAGGTAGACATGCAGCAAAATCACTGCCACAGAGAACATAGTAGTTGATTCTACCCCACCTTGTTTTCTTATAGGCTTGCTGTAAGTAGAGTAGGGAACACTGAGCTTCTCCAAGTGACAAGAACTATATTGAAGAATCTCAATACTGCTTTCCAGAGTGGTTGCACCAATTTGAAGTCCCACCAGCAATGTTTGAATGTACCTTTTTACCCACATCCTTGCCAATATTAGATACTTGTGTTCTTCATAATTGCCATTCTGACTGGAGTGAGATGGAATCCCAGTGCAGTTTTAATTTGCATTTCTTTAAATGCTAGAGACGTTGATGATTTTTTCATATATTTATTGATCATTTGTGTTTCTTTTCTGTGAAGTGTCTGTTCAGTTCCTCTGCCCATTTATTGATGTGTTATTTGTTTTTGTGGTGTTAAGTTTTTTTAGTTCTTTATATATCCTGGAAATCAATGCTCTATTTGAGGTTGAAGTGGCAAAGATTTTCTCCCATTCTCTAGGCTATCTCTTCACATTTTGATTGTCTCCTTTGCTATGAAGAAGCTTGTTAATTTGTTACCATCCCATTTATTAATTGTTTATTTTACTTCTTGTGCTTTTGGAGTCTCATTGAGAAAGTTGCCTCCTAAGCCAACATGATGGAGATTTGGGCCTACATTTTCTTCTAGTAGGTGCAGGGTCTCTGGTCTAATGCCTAAGTCGTTGATCCACTTTGAGTTGAGTTTTGTGCAGGGTGAGAGATAGGGGTTAAATTTCATTTTGCTACATATGGATTTCCAGTTTTCCTAACACCATTTGTTGAAGAAGCTATCTTTCCTCCAATGTATGTTTATGGTGCCTTTGTCTAGTATGAGATAACTGTGTTTGTGTGGGTTTGTCTCTGTGTCTTCTATTCTGTTCCATTGGCCTTCATTTGGAATGGAATGACCATTTGACCCAGGTATCCCACTCCTCAATATATTCCCAAAGGACTTAAAATCAGCAGACTGCAGTTACATAGCCACATCAATGTTTATATCAGCTCAATTTACAATAGCTAAGCTATGGAACAAACCTAGGTACCCTTCAGTTACCCTTTGACAGATGAAAATATATGTAGTATATCTACGCAATGGAATATTACTCAGCCATAAAAAAGAATGATCTATGAGTGTTGCTGGTATGTGAATGGATCTAGAGATCCTCCAGCTAAATGAAATAAGACAACCCCAAAAAACCAACAGCCAAATGTTCTCTCTGATATGCAGATACAAACACACAATAAGGGAGGAAGGAAGAGCAGAAGTTCAGAGGAGTAGACAAAAGGGAATGAAGGAAAGTGAGGAAAGATGGGAATATGGAAGACAGTAGAATGATTTGGACATAACTTTTGTATGTTCATACTTGAATACACCACCAGTGAAACTCCATATCATGTAAAACCTGAGGAATGGGATCCTAATGAGAATAATCGTTCTCATTGAATGTATAATATGTGAAAATACACTCCTCTTTCATGAATATCTAAAAAGAATAAATTTTTAAAACAAAGAAAAAAGAGAAAAAGAATTATATTGTGAGTCAGCCAGCCTTTTAAGCCATTCCAGGCACTACATGTATTCTGAATGGCAAGGACTGCAGATCAAGAGTCCATTTAGGAAAGTAGTATCAACTGTCAGGAATATCAAAATCGAACTTTCTCTCTCTCCATATTTCTCACTTCAACTAAGCAAACTTCCTACTAAGCTACCAAAAAAAAGAAGGAAATGAGCCAGAAGTCATCTGGGTTTCTGTCTTACCATGTTGTCTATAGATGATCTTGTTCAATTTTCATAGACAATTGTACTGTGTGAATATTAAGACTTTATTGTACTCTTAATAAGCACTTAGTTTCCAATTTTGGACTATAAAGAATAAATCTGCTCTAAGCATTCTTATGCATGTCTTGGTACAAAAGTGCACATTTCTCTTGAATCTAAATCTACTAGGGAGACTCTTGGACTACAACAATGTGTTTGGCAACCTTTATTAGATAATGCATTAAATTTGACATAGGGGCTGGGGATATAGCTCAGTTGGCAGAGTACTTGCCTCATAAGCACAAGGCCCTGGGTTCAATCCCCAGCACCACCAAAAGAAAAGAAAAAATTGATATAAAAAGGTATGAAATAAGGAGGATGTATTCTAATTTCTATATGTATATATACATATATATGTATATATATAAACTTTCATATTATTCAATGTAATGAATAAAAAGATATGAAGCAAAAGCCTTATTTAGTCCTATATTGAAAATTGTTGCTTGATCAGTAATATGTATTTTAGCATTTTATATGTACATGCAGAATATTAGTATCCTTATTATACTGCATGCTCACCAAATCTAGGCTATTTTAAGATTTCTTTATTAGTTAATCTGATAAGAATAGTTAGCTGTTTATTGTGACTTTAATTTAATTTAATTTAATTGTAGTTTAATTTTAATTGTGTATTTTTTGTTTTTAAAAGTTGTGTATTTTAGATAATATGAAATAATACTTTTCTGAGGTACATATTGGAAATACCTTTTTTCATATGACAGTTTGCCTTTGTACTGTCCTAATGGTAGGCAATGTTATTAACTAAATATCAATTTAAAATTGTGTTTTCATAGTGAATAGAAATGTTTATCATTTTGAAGTTTTGTTTGTTTTATTGTTTTGACATTGCTGATAGACTTTGCCCTTAAAATCTACCTTGCTCTGACATTTGTATAGATTTCTGGAATAATATTTGTATAGTAAATGTTTTCCTATTCTTTAGTTTAGATCTTAGAATATCTTCATATTTTAGATATATAACATGTAAGGATCATATAAGGGGATTTCTTTATCAAAGTTTAAATGAAAAATAATTTATTTGGAGCAGTTTATTAATAGATATTTTGGGGTTCATATTTATATATCATCATGTTATTTGATTTCCATATTTGTCCACACTTTCTATGTTTTTTTTTATCCATTTTTTAAACTTTTTGATTTGGACTAAATTTCTGGTAGAATATTTCCCTTTAACTAACATATTTTAGGACTGTTTTACTCTTCTAATTCTTATCATAGAATAATTATAATTTTATAATTTTTATAATTAAATAAATGTAGTTTATTTAAGAACTACAGATCTATCGTCTCAATAATTATATACACTTACATTTTTTTCCTAATAATACAGATTTTTTTTTTTTTTGTTTAAATTATTTTTCAGTGCTGGGGATCAAACACAGGGTCTTGCATATTCTAGGCAGGAACTCTACCACTAAGCAATGTCTCCATTCCCAATATAAGCATTTCAGAACACTCCAACCTCATTTATCTTTATTATGATTCATGACCACTGTCATCAGTTATTTTAATAGAAGGAAAACAAATGAACAAATTAATAGTAGTATTCATGACAGTTAATTCTAATTTTTATATACACGAACATGTTAGGAATGTTTTTATTCCTTACCTGCTTCACTGAACTTCCCATTAAGAGTTAGATTTACTTTCCCTGAAGAATAACTTTGAGTATTTTCTTTGCAAGAAGCCAGAGGAGAATTTCTGTTTCTGTTGTTTGATGATGTCATTATTTCACAGATATTCTTGAAAAATATTTTTTTTGCTGGTCTGTCTTATGATTTATTAATTTTCTTAAAGGACATTTTACTGTTGTTCTCTAGCCTCCATTGCTTCTGTAGCTGAGAAGTTTGCAATTCCTCTAATTGTTTCTTTATTTTCTAATCTTTTCTCCAAAATTACTAATATTTTTCTCCTTTAGTTTTCGATATCAATTCTTTACCTAAGTGTTCCAAATGTATTAAGACTTTTCTTTCTTACCATTTGATTCGAGTTGGAGGGCCTCTGGAATATATAGCATAAAATTTTATTTTATGTATTTTTCAATTTTCTAAAAAATATATTTTAAATATGCTGTCATGTAATCTCTCTTCTTCTGGAAATTTCTTACTCTGTATCTGACATCTCTAACATCTTTTCCAAAATTTCCCTCTTTCCCCTTTTTTTATACACATAGCTTTGTTTCTTTTGTTCTGACATATCTAGTTCACTAATTCTCTTTAACAGTAACTTATGCACTTTAAAATGAATATTAGTTCTTGTTTTGTGTATTGTGATTCAAAACTGAAATTTTCCATTTACTCTATCCATTCATTCATCTAAAGACTTACACATTCATTTTCTTACTATCTCTAATGTCTGCCAAGGACCTAAATCCTAAATTTAATTTCTTTGATTCCATTTGCAATTGCTACTTAGAAATCTGTTTGATATCATAGTTATGTGCTTTACCTGCATTTCTTTTTCCATTTTTGTTTTTCTTGGTAGAATTTGTTTTTCCGTGTGCCTATTAATTTTTAACTACATATCCAGACAAGTGCTGTGAAAGAAAATATATATATATGTGTATATAAATGATTCTTCCTTATTTTTGAGATAATTTATAGTTACCTTTAATTTTTTTCCTTGTCTAATTTTTGTTCACCCTGATTCTAAGAGTGTTGCAAATAAAGTCACAGCTCAAATCCTGATGGATTCATAAAGGGTGATGGATTCATAAAGGTAAAGAATACCTACATAAATGAAGGATAAAGTATATCCATTAACTGTAAGGCCTAAACTGTTTACAGACCAATTTTTCTGAAATTCTCCAAAACCTTTTTTCTTTACCTGCATAGCTGCACTGATTGGCACTTGCAATAAAATTTTTTGACTGTTCTCAGTTTCACCAAAAAAAATTGATATTCCTCTTTTTTGGCCATCTGATCATGACAAGAAACATTCAAAATCAGCATTTTGAATAGTGTTAATAGTTGGAAAAATGTGGGTGTAATCTAGGTAACCAAAACTATAATACCCTCTGCTACAACTAGAGTGTAGTTACATTTAGGCCAAATATGATGGTGAGAAAACTGGAACTTTAATTCAGAGACAGTGTGTTCAGGAGCTTTTGCCCTTTAGTATTTGACAGTCAAAGATGCCATGAGAAATGGGATAGAAAGGAAACACTGAGACAATAGGAGCAGGTATCTTGAGGTATGTTTTTTCTTATGCAGTTCACTAGTGTCTCCTGGACAAGTTTTGGCTTAGTCTTATACATTTCATTTCAAATCTACAATGGAATGATGTTTGTATCTGAATTTTATGATTTGGTGGATCATAAAATATCCCCTTGGATCACTTATTATATACCCATCAATCAGGCATTTAGATCCTCCAAAAGCCTAGTGCTAAATTGAGAGTCGCTTTGCAAATAAACCTAGTTTATGATAGAATGATTTGGGCATGAATCCCACATTCTAGTTGATGGCACTGGAACCTCGTTTTGGAGATTTCAAAGGAGGATATGAAGAACCCTGCTGTCAGCAATATGTTACATGTCTGAAAATATTGATTCTATTATATCACATAGCACTTATGGGAGAATATCTAGTACTGAAGCTAGCATAGGCGAAAAGTTTGTTTTTTCCTCCAAACACCTTTTAAAACTGGCAGCCTCATAGGTCAACCCAAATGTGATATATATTGCCATCAAATTTCAAAAAGGGCCTCTTTTCTCATGGTGGGCTGTACAAGATTCATCAACTTGTCTCTCACCTTAAAAGTAATATAGCAGATGTACTACAAAACACTGGAGCCTTGGCAACTTAATTAATGTGCCAAGCTGCTGTAGTTTCCCTAGGATTATCTCTGATCCTCTATCAGACATGTATTTTTGTAGGGCATTTAAAGTGTTTCCTACTTCCTGATCACTGTGTATTAGCGCAATCTCATCAATGAGTTCGACTTCAATGATGTTTTGTGGGCTATCATGATAATGAAGATTCTTGTGGAATATGTTATTAAGGAGAGGAAACATGACAAGTCTTTGAAGGTATACTGTTGTCCTTATTACATGAAAACAAACTGTGATTTTGCTCCCAGTTATATGAAAAAATAGATTAATAACTTTATTTCTGGGTTTCAAAATCTGCTTGATTTGCATAAATAAATATATCACTAGCATCATTTCAGTTTGAAATGAGTCACCAAATGAGTGAGTCATGGAAATCTGTAGAAGTTTGATACAATTTGAATTTTGCACTAAGTAGTAAAGTTAAATAGGTCTTCAGTTATATGAACCACTCCTGCAATATTTTAGAATTTCAAGAGGACACTAAAAACTCTGCAATCACCTTCATTGATACAGAATTGCTTTTATGTTCTTATTGAAGAGGACAATCCTTTGAGTTTTAATTTGACCTTTCCTGCTATTTTTGGGGTCAGGGAATGGATGGAGAGACTCAGAGAGTTATTAATATATTTCTTCCACCAGGATATAAATGCAAAATAAATAAGCAGATAGGTTTTTGTTTGTTTATTTGTTTTTTGTGTTGGGGATTGAACCCAGGACCTCAAGGCAAGCACTCTACCAACTGAGCTGCATCCCCAGTCCAATCAGATAGTTCTATTGTCCCAGGAACATAGAAGAAGATAGATTCCAATCTACACTCCTTTAAAAACCTGACTTCAGTGGATCACAGCAATGCCATTAGTGTCAAGGCCAGTACCCCAAAATTCTCAGAAATTTTAATTGTTTCTAATTTCTTTCCAAATTTACTCTGGTAATGTGTAGGCATTTTGTCACACTGATCAAAATAACTGAAAAGAACAGCTTAAAGCAGGAAAAGTTTATTTTGGCTTATGGTTTCAGAGGTCTTAGTCCATGATTGACCAACTCTGTAACTCTGAGGTGAGATAGCACGTCATGACTTAGTCCATTCCAATTAGGATGGACTGATCAGGTTACAGCTCTCAAAATATAAACATTTCACCTCTGAACATTCCTGTATTAACACAGGAGCTTTAGGCTGACACCTCACCTCACATCCAAACCAACAGGTGGTTATTTTCAAGTTCCTCTGGAGAAAATATTTTTGGCATACCACTGTGACAGTTGATGTAGAATCTTTTGCCAAAGGAAACATGAAATGCCTGTGAACTGTTATATCTGGAACTTAACAGTGGGCTCTGACATTTTCACCTGCTCATTTGCCAGATAGTTTCAGTCCCAAGGATCCCTTGATTTAAGAGACATGGCCAAATATACCTGTTTCATTTTAATTAAACTTTTAAATTAATCCTTTTATGTTGAGATCATTGTAAATACATGCATCAGTCATAGTTCTCCACTCAACAGAGCCAATAGGATTCATAGGTATTTGCTGAAAGGGATTAATTATGAGGGATTGCTTCATGTGATTCTGGAGACTGAAGGAGGCATAATCTGCCTGGAGGCCCAGAAAATCTGATGCTTGGGTTCTAACTGAAACATGAAGACTTGAGAACCAGGAGAGCCAATAATATAAGCTCTAGTCCAGAGGTCCAAAATGAGGGGTGTTAATATCCAAGAGCAGAAGTTATTGGTTCCAACTCAAGAGACAGCAAATTTGCCACCTTCTATTCTTTTTGTTTTACTTGGATCCTCAACAAATGGTATGATGTTCACACAGAAAGTGAGGGCCATTTTTATTCAGTTTTCCGGTTCCAGTACTGACCTCTCTTGAGAACACCCTCACATACACACCCAGAAATAATGTTTTACCAGATCAACTCAGGTTGACATATGCAATTCGTCATCACAATTCAACTATATGTGTGAGAAAAAATACAGAAGTCCCATGTGAGTATCCTTGACTCAAATTCAGTTAATACAAATGTCTTACAAAACTGTATCGCAATGTAGTAATTGGAGGACTCCACATATCTAAATCATAACAATGCCCTTTCAACTTGAGGGACTCCAGCATTTCTTATAGGTCACTAGAAATGAACTCCCTCACTTTTTATTTTTTTGAGAATGTCTGTATTACTCCTTAACTTTTGAATAATATTTTTTCTAGATAGAACCGTATGTGGGCATATGATTTTAAGTATTCTAGTGTTTTCATCATTTCAGTTATGACATGTTCCAGTATCAGAATTTCTGTCTGATTCATTTTTATATTTTTGTCTCTTTGTTGATATTTTCTATTTGGTGAAGCATTTATTTTCTATCTTCTCTCATCCTTCATTGATGGTTTCCTTACCTCTGAGTGTTTTTAAGAGAATCAGTTTAGTGTTGTTTTCCTCCAGTTGGATCGCTATGATAAAATGTTATATTTTGGTTTATAAACAACATAAACTTATTTGGCTTTTTTAAAGGCCAACATAAATGTGTTATGTTGGCTTATAAACAACAGAAACTTATTTCTCACAGTCCTAGCGGCTGAGAGGTCCAAGATCAAGGTGCTAGAAGATCAGGGATTGGTTAGGACCTAATTCCTTGTTCACAGAAAAGAGCCTTTTGTATCCTCAGATGGTAGAAGTGACAAAGTCCTTCCCTGGACTACTTTACAAAGCTGTTAATCCCACTTACCAAAATTTACACTCTTCCCTGTTTGGGTGTATCGAGTCAAAGGCACACAGAAGCTATATATTTGATCATTAAATGCTAAAATTTTAATGTGACATCTGTGAGAGTTCAGTTGAAGATAATTTTATCTGTTTTATTCTCCTTCACTAGCTATGTATCTCTATTTTCTTATTTGTCTTCTCTAATTAAATGGCACTTACCAAAAAGGAGAGGATGAGTCAGAATGATATTGTCAACCTGCCATTTCTAGACCCTCACAGCTACAATAGTTGGTTGTTAAGATAAAAACTCTATAAAGGCATAAATAACATATAAGATTAAAATTTTGTTGACTTATTCAAAGAATACAATAACAGAGGTTATGTGGCCCTCTTAATAGTGGAAAACAGTACTCTGTAGTTAGATTGTGAGAAAGTAAAGAACATGATCTTAATTGTTCCCTGTAGATATAAAATGGGTGGTTCTGCCCAAAATTCAGTGAACAAGGTGGGAATAGAGTCCAGTTTTAAAAGTGGTTTACATGTGCTTTCGTGAGTATGTTGAATCTAAAAAAAATGGATCCCATAAAAATTAGAATAGGATGGTTGTTACCAGAGGACAGGAATGGTAGAGGCATGGGTAGGTATGGGCAAATTTGATCGCTGGATACTAAATTACAAGAAGTTCTGGTGTGCTATTGCACAGTAGGATGACCATAGATAGCAAAAATGTATTGTATGTTCAAAAAGCAAGAGAAAGGAGTTTGAATGTTTTAACCATAGGGAAATGATAAATGTTTGAAGACAGACATATTCAACCTTATCTATACATCATTCAATGTATACATGGATTGGAACCATTACAAGGCACCCCACTGATAGGTAGACTTTTAATTTTTTATGCACATGTTTTTTAAAAAATTTAAAGGTTTTTCAAAAGATGTTTTCAAAGTGGGAAGATTGGAGCTTGAAACAATCAAGTGTTAGGAAAGTGATTAATTAAAGATAAGAACACACAAGCAGCATATTTAGTCTCTGGGACAAGACACTGGAGGGCATAATGAATGAAAGTAGATTTTTGAAGAAACTTAATATCTTAACAGACTGAAACAAAGAAGAAAGAAAAAGCATTACATGGGTATTTCTGTACAAAAGCTTTTAAACTTATATATTTTCCACCTGAAGTTTTAATGTAAAATCTTACAAAGGAAAAAATGATTTTTATAGCAAAAATACATAAATAAATAAATAAATGTGACAAAATGATATTAGCTTTTGCATTGCATAGTGTACTTTTATACTGGGATAATGACTTTGGTACACAAAATTATAATGATAATTTCAAAAATAGACTGCCTTTTTTCAAATGTAAAATAAGAAAGGTGTAGATTACTAATTATTTTAACTAATGGAAGAATTTTAGAATATGAATTATAGTTTCCTTGCAGTATATTGCATTGCATTTTTTAATAAGGTGATTGCAACCTAAGGCATTGGCCACACAATTAACTGCTCATTTATTTGTCCCTTAAGGGACAATTCAACTCTCTATATATCAACCTGAGATAATTTTTGTTCAAATTAATTAAATAATTGGTTTAATTAAATATGAGGTTTTAATTTCCCTTTCCTGTCTATCACATAACTGCATGGACAAACTTGAATTGCTGACAGTCATTAACTCCTTCATCAGTCTCAGTTAATTTTATTTGCTCTTTTCTCACCAAATAATAAATACAATTAGTCTCACATGTAGCAATCAAAGTATACCTGGCTTTTTCATTGAGAAGTGATGTCTTAAGAAAGATTATATTAAAAGATAATTTGCTTTTCATTATAAGATTACATGAATCCAAGATATTAACCTGTCTGATGTGCATCATATGAACAAATGAATCAAAATTCTTTTGTATGTGCCATTTTATTTTTATCAGTGATCATTAAATCTAAAATAAAGCCTGTGGTCTTATTTTTTTAATTAACAACACAACTGTAAGTATCCTGAAAATGAAACTGTATGGGCAGTAAAAGAGAAATATTAGTAGAGAAAGACCCCATATAAACTCAGGGTAGACAACTTGATAGTTTAGACCAACTTCACATTGAGAAGCAATTCAGGGTTACAGAACTGAATCTCATCAACCAGATCCCAGCTTTTCAAATAGTAGAACAATCATCATTCAGAAAGTAAATGTTATTTGAAATTGTGGTGGTGCAAGACATTTCCATTTCTTATGGTTTAGAAACCTCATTCTTGTTACAAAGATGTAAGAATCTCACTTAAGAAAAGTAATTAAGAATAACATTATTCCTATATAGTTTTAGAGTAAAATGTAAATATAAAGAAGTCATTCAATTATTAACTTCAGCTTAAAGATGCACAGTAAGGGATAAAAATATACATTTCTGGTGGTCTATTGTCAATTGATGCTAAATATATAATTACATATAATTACGTACATATCTTTGCACATATTTTATAAATGTATGTACATAATGTGCATATGTGTGAATATATATATATACATATATATATGAATAAAATTTTAGATAAACAATTTAGGATAGTGCTTAGAAACTTCCATGATATAGCTCTAAAACATGATGTCTTCTGAGTCTCATCTTCAATTCTGTTTTTCCATTTCATGTTCCAATATTAATACATTATTTTGGATTTCTTTAATTGAGAGATTATTCACATTCATTTAAAAATGTCATTGACATTGAATTCCTTACAAAACAAAATTTATGTTGTTATGTTGGTCTTTTATTGCTGTCAGAGAACTTCGTTTTCACATTTATTGTATATCTTTTTATGATTTACTTATGTTTCAACTTATTTGCATAGACCATAATTTACTCATCCTTGTAGTTTTTTTGGTTTTACAAGTACCTTTTTCAGTGCATTTATATATTTAAAATCAATTATATTTAAATTAATGGAAGATTGAATTTAAATACTGTCTACACTAATGACAGAAGTAGTGACTCTAAGGGGTTGAAATATGCTGCAGGGGGCACAGACAAGAGTCAAGAGAGGAAATGAAGTGTAGGAAGTTGGACATTTATGGATAATCCATTATCTAGAGTTTGTAGTTGAAATAATAACTTTTTTAGTTTTTTTTTTTAATTGCATGTATTGTACTTGTAAAGATTAGAGAAGAAAGCTTTTAGTTTAGCGAATAGGAAACTTCAAATTTTCTGAGAAAGATGAAATAAATCACAGTAAGAACTTTCTATTTTAGGGCACAGTCCATTTATCTTAGTTTTCTCTATTGCAGCTGAAGCTCAAAAGTAGACCATATTGTAATCACATTTTCTTAAGTGTGATGGGTATAGGTATTTTGTGTTTAATGGAAAGGTATGTCTATGGACATGGTGAATGGCTGGTATTTAAAAGGATCTTCACTATTATAATAGAGGAGGAAAATGTCTTAAAAAGTCCTCATGTAGTATGTAAAGTTTTAGCACAGATGTTCAAGTAGAGAATTCCTTAGAACATAAAAATTTTCATAAAGTTTTAGATTTAAAATTTAATGTAACAATGGCTTTTGATTTTTTGCAAAGTGATTGATCTTAAATAACTGCATGACTGGCAGTACCCATTGAGTGCATCCTCTGGCACAAGGCCCTGTAGTTCACGTTCATAGTTCTGTATGACCTCCCACCCTGCACCTGCTTTTCACAAGGTCAGAGCTGCAACAGTGGTGGCTAGGAATATTCTTGGAAGCCATTCCTATTCTTTCATGTTTATCAATAATTGAATAATATAGGATAGAATATGAATCTCATAAATACATGACACAAAATTCAAAATGAATGAAACTACAGCTCAACTTTAGCAGTGGTCTCTCTGACATCACATGGAATTATAGAAAGTGTAACATATGGTAAATCAAACAGAGGGAGAAGAAACAGTCTAATTGTAATTATTATCTTACTTTTGAAAATTTTACAGTATATGATCATTCAACTTCATTATCCCCATAATGAATATACCTGTGGTCAGCAGCTGACAGTAGCTCCACTAGGAAGCAAACAGATGGAGGAAGAATGGAGAGAAAGACAGTGAAAGAGGCAGGGCTGGGTTTAAAGCTGCTAAGCCTAAGTGTTATGGCTTAAGCATTTTAATTTGTGCTACTCTGCAGAATTGTGTGGGTGACCATGACATCTGAATTAGTGGGAACTGCTGTCCTTTATGGATATTTATTGAGTGCCTATTAAGTTCAGTGCAATGCCATTTCCTTTCCTTCTATGAAGCAATTTAGAATAATGATATTACATGTTACAGAGATTATAAAAACAAGCAACTCTGTTTTGAGAACCATAAAATATAAGAAAATTATGACAATTGGAATAATGGAAGAAATCATTTTGTCTATTGAGGGGATCAGTTATCAATTAGAATATAAGATTTGAGGGATCTTGGAAACTAACCACTTTAAAAGAAGAAAATCCAATGAGGATAGGAGAAGTGAACATGAGCTAATTTGTTTTGGAAGGTAAAATTTGCAGAGGTATAGCCTAGAATGCAATATTTTCTCCGTTTATCTTCTATCTATACACTGGCCAAATTAGAATTTCCCAGACTCCTGTGTCTCTGTTTTCCAGGAATACCCCTTTGTATCCACTTTTGCCCAGTTATATTCTGTTTGTCCTTCAAGCTCCACCTCAGCATTGGTTTCCTGTAAATTCCATGTACTTTGTCTATAGCATCATGAATCACCACTTCCTATGTGTTTTCATGGTATTTTGCATATTGTTTGTTCCTATGGTAATTTTGTCCATCTTCACTTATTAAACTGAAACATTTGAAGTTGGGGATAATGGTTAATTTACCTTTGTAAACCCTATGTGCTTATCTGTATACTGCATTAAGGATGACTCAATAAACTTTTGATTGATGAGCAAAGATAATTAAAAAATATGCAGTGGTATTGCCAATAATCCTTATGGGTTCCCTTTCACTATTGTTGAATTCTGGATAAAAATTACAGCTAAATTAATTCTGTTTTATGTTATATCTTAGTTAAAAGTGAACAAAGCTACTAAATTGTAAATAAGCAAAATATTAAGAGCACATATATATGTATGCCCATACACATGGAAATATATGCACATCTTTAAGACCTAAAGAAAATGTATACAGAGAACATAATTTTCCTAAACTTGGATAATAAAAATATATAAATCTGTTGAAATTACTAAATATAAATACTACAAGCTCTCTTCCTCATACATTTTTTACTAACGTGCATTTTTATTAACATTATAAAAAGAATAGGAGAGTTACAGAGAGCTTTAGTGCAGTCCATTTAAGCATGCATGCTGATGAATTTTCTGTCAAAAGCCTATAAAAATTCAGGCTGTTAAAAACTTGATCACTGAGTTATGGTCAACTTCATCCAATGAAACATTGATAAGTGCTAAAGAAAGATAATACGAGCATCTGTACTGAATTATATCCCTCCTGCACAAGAAAGAAAACCTTCAACTTTCATGGAACTTCTCTTTGACAAAGACATCAATGTGCAAAACTTTATGAAACTTAAGGCAAAGTCAAAAACACAATGTAACCATTATGTATAGTGCAAAGAGTTCCTCCTCCAGAAAACTGAAGAAGACACAACACAGCTTTTGCAATCTTGGCAAGAAAGAAGATAATATTATGTAGCAGTTCAAAGGAAGGATATTTGGATATTCAGCAGGCTTCTGTTGATTTCTTAATATTGTTTCATAATATTTTTGTTAATTCGAATTTGCCTTACATTATAAATAATAAGATAACAAAACACATTACAACTGATCATGTAGAATCCTATGGATATTTCTGTTTATTATATCAAGTATAAATCCCTAAAATTAGAATCCAAATATCTGCAGCCCCTTTTATTCTGTTCACTGGGTAAAAGGTAATATTAACTTTATAAATAAGTTGTGTTCACACACTGCTCCTGCCACTTCTTGGACTTCAGCTCCTGTATTACTAAACTTGCCCATTTGTTTTTATGTGCAACTTGCCATGGCATGTCATTTAGTCTCACTCTCCTCACCTGAGGGGACTGTTTTGCTCTCTAAGCTTCTAGTACCTTATGAAAACAAAACATCAGTCAGTCCTCTGATGGCCATGATTCCTCAATTCTTCTACTAGAAGAGCACTACGCAGATACACTGTGGGCCAAAGCAGGGAAATAGAATACAAAAGGAATGGCCCTGTTCCCAATTCTTGTCATCAACATTCAAATTAACAACTCATGTGCCTGTGGTTTCAAATGTACTCACCTTAGATTGGCAAATTCACCCATTGAACCAGTTGCCATACCTCGCGCCTCTATAAATGAGCTTCAAAAATTGCCTCAGGTCAAAAACTGTCAGAAATACTACTTCCTTCACCGTCTCCGCTCTATTTCCTCCCAGACTCCTGGGCACAGGCGTAGAAGTACGCATGTGCACAGACACACACACACACACGCACACACACAGATTAAAAACTTCAGCATCTGAAACATTTTTAGAAATTGTGATTTTCAGCTCAGACAGAAGTCCTCTTACCTGCTGTCTTTGTTTGTGCTGCTATGCCAAATTTCTTAGAGTAGGAAATGTATGAACAACAGACATTTATTGCTTACACGTTAGGGGCTGGGAAGTCAAAGACTAAGGAACCAGCAGATCAACTGTCTGATGAGCCTCTCTGCCTCTGACACCTGTTGCTACATCTTCACGTGGCAGAAGTGAATACTTCCCTCACAAGGACTTGACAAGGGCACCAGACTCATTTGCGAATCTTCTGCCCTCATGACCTAATTACTTCAATTACTTCATAAAGATTCTGCCTTGTAATACTATCACATTGAGGATGAAGTTTCCACATAAGAATTATGGGATGATAATAGCATTCAGAGCATAGTACTTACTAACCCATATAAATGATATTTGGAAAATTTCCCGTGCACCAATAAAGCCACAACTAGATTTGTACCACAACAAAATCCATTGTTATTTCTATGTTGTGTACCAAGCACCAATAGGCAAAAAATATAACTTGTGCATATTACTTTGTAACAGTTTTTAAATTATTTTTACATAAACAAGCAGAAAATAATTTTAAGTGATGAGATAGATCCAAGAGAGAAGAAATTCTACCTGACTCAAGTTCATAACTATAACAACCTCACAGAATTCATTACAGGATGAAAGGAGTTAATATGCATGAAGTATTTGTAGTAGTTTATATCATATTTATATGATAGAAACAGCAATAGTCTGATTTCCATTGGTAGATATGTGCCCGGAGGAAAATAGACAAAAGAAAAAAATCACCACAATTCCCAACTAGATTTGTTTAATTTCACTCTTCAATATCACTTTTCTTGTCTAAGGATTTTATAGTTGCCTCCATCAGACTCCTTTCATCAAGGTTTATCAAACAAGAAACCACTTGTATGTAACAGTGACTATGCCACTGGGTGCAGTGGCATACTCTAGTAATCCCAGCGAGTTGGGAGGCTGACACAGGACAGTTACAAGGTCAAAGCCAGCCTCAGCAAATTAGCAAAACCCTAAGCAACTCAAAAAGACCCTGTCTCTAAATTTAAAAAAATCAAAAACAAAGGTTGGGCATGTGGCTCAGTGGTTAAGTGCCCCTGGATTCAATCCCCTTGTATCAAAAACAAACAAACAAACAAATAAAATGAATATACCACAATGAAATCCAGCATTTTGAATAATTAATATGCACCAATAATGAATAAATTAATAAAAAAAAAAACTTTGGATTTTTTTATACAGTAATAATCACTATGCACTTCTTCCTTTAGGCTCCCAGCTTTATTCTACTTAGTTCATTGTGCCTCTGTGACTTTCTATAATTCTAGTCTCAGGCAGCAGATGTCATGAATTTGTTATTTTTCTTTTCAATATACTTGGACTGGGATGCAGCTCAGTGGTTCCATGGTAGAACTCAAGCCTAGTGTGTGCAAGGCCTTAGATTCAATTCCTAGAACTGTGAAAAGCAGGAAAAGAAAAAGAGAGCAAAACCAAACCAAACACAACACACTCACTTCTTCCATAGTTTCTACTTTTAAGAAGGCAATCTGAGTTACATATAAACATTTTTAAGTAAATTTAAAGTTTAAAAAACTTAACTAGTTTAAGATTTCACAGTGGTTGCTCAAATTTGAAATATAACCAGCAATATATTAAGACATTTTTTCTGGTTCCATAACCTTTATATGAACAACTTAATGCCATATTTAAATTTTTCATCTTAATTTTATTATTTTTAATTTTTTTCATTTTTTTAATTAGTAATACATGACAGTAGAATGCACTTTGATATATCATATATAATGGAATTATTTTAATTTTTAATCACACTAGCTTAGTATTTACTGATGCTGAGAGTTTGGAACAGAAGCGGGCCATCAAAATGTAAATTTGAATAAAAGCTGAATCTAGAAGAAATGCAGGTTAAAAAGAGTCATTTTTAATGATATTTACCATAAACTGTGAAGTCTCTCCCAAACCTTCTTTTAAATATGTGGTCCCACAACTTAAAAACAACTGAATCATAACTTTTATTTTTCCTCACAAAAGATTTTCAGATCTCAGAAATTCTTATTATGTCAAATAATTCTATTCAGAAAATTTGCAGAAGTGTACAAATTTACATTATGATTACTCAAATGTGGTGTAGTTTTGATTGTAATGATTGCAATTATTATATGTCTAAAGGACACTGTAAAGCTCGCAAAGGAGGCAGGTGGCAAAAGGAGTAAGCTCACCAGGTGGGTTCATCAGAGTCAGACAAAAGTAGTGGCTTGAGATTTATTAGAGTCTGTGTCCCAGGTGAAATTTCCAGCCCCCGCCAGGGTGAAAGTCGGGGTGGGAGAGCCAGAAGAAATAGCACGTGGCTTTGGCTGCTCAGGGTTTTTTTTTAAATTTTGAACCAGGGATTGAACTCAGGGACACTCGGCCACTGAGCCACATCCCCAGCCCTATTTTGTATTTTATTTAGAGACAGGGTCTCACTGAGTTGCTAAGGGCCTCGCTAAGTTGCTGAGGCTGACTTTGAACTAGCGATCCTCCTGACTCAGCCTCCCAAGTCTCTTGGATTACAGGTGTGCGCCACCATGCCCAGCTGCTCAGGGTTTTTATACAGAGGAAAGGGGTCAAGGGTCCTGCCCAGGAAAAGGTGGACCTAAGATGGACATCAGGGTCAGCAGGTCTGCCTCATTGGTCACTTCTGGTACAGTGTGTTGCTAGGTGACCTTACTCCCTCCCCCTGTAGCCGCCCAAATTCGACCTGACAGACACACCTTATGAAGTGCTACAAATTATAGGTTTCTAAAGGGATAATATTGATGCATTCTGTCAATAGATCCAAAATAGTAAATATCAAAGAATCTGAGATCAAGCTTTGAAAGTCAACAAAAATAAATCAAGCATTGAAAATACACTTGGAAACTGAGGAGTGTAATTAGCTGAGGTAGTGGTAAGAAGCCTTGGACAGCTTACATAGTTTATCTCATTGCTTGAAAGACTTTGTGAGATTTTAAACTGAAATTTCTCATTTCTTCAAAACATATCTTGATACAATATATTGGACTTTGGTACATATAGGTGCAATATTACACACATTCATATACACAGATACAAACGTTAATAATACATTTTAAATATATTTGCATTTCCTCTTTCTTTTTTTACAGACTGCATTTTGATTCATTGTACACAAATGGGGTGCAACTTTTCATTTCTATTGTTGTGCATGTTGGTTTAGGATCAGACTTCCTTAACAAGACTTCCAAAGCACAATAAATCAAGCAGGAATCAATAAATGTGATGGATTCAAACTGAAAAGCTTTTTCTCAGCAAAGGATACAATCAATAATTTGAAAAGAGAGAGCCTACAGAGTGGGAGAAAATCTTTTCCACATGCACTTCAGAAAGAGCACTAATCTCCAAAATTTATAAAGAACTTACACCAAAAATACAAAGAACCCAATCAATAAATGGGCTAAGGAACTAAACAGACTCTTTACAGTAGAAGATGTACAGGCAATTAATACAAATGTGAAACAGTGTTCAACATCTCTAGTAATTAAAGAAATGCAAATTAAAACAACTCTAAGATTTCATCTTACTCTGATTAGAATGGTCTATTATCAAGAACACAAACAATAATAGATGCATTTTCTCTTTTATGGTAAACAAGTCATGAGAAATCAAAATCATTCCTTCTTTGGGCTTAAACAAGAAATAACAATTGTGTCATGTGCAGATGTGTAGTAGATATCACCACATTACTTCCAACCTGCAGTTGCAGTCATCCAAGTTATCTAAAGATGTGTTGTTGGCATCAGTGATCTTCAAGTTATCTTCAACATGACCTGTTTAACAGGTTTTGAGACCCCGAAATACTTATCACCTATGCTTTTCTACTTATTTGAAAAACATAAATTTACTCTACGAGGAGAAAAAAAATTCCTTCAATTTGATTTCAAAAGATTTTGTGAGTTTCATGAGCTTGACTTTACGTATGATGCACCCAGGAGAGGAGTAACACAAAAATTCCATGTGTCTTGGAAGGCATGAGGAGAAAATTTTTCTATACTAGATAGTAGTTCTATGGAACCATTTTTCCTAAAGCATTTATTTCATTTGTCAAGGAATAGAAGCAAAAGGAGAGTAATTACAGTATCCTGCAATATAGTCTAATAAAAAGGCCATTATATCAGCAGAGATGAAAATAACCATCATTTCATTTGCAGTTAAGTGGCATACAGAAATGAATTGTAAAGTTTTCTTCCCAAATACTCCTTGGTAGTTTTCCCTGTTGTTTTCTTAGTAGACTAAAGTCCCTTGCTAGTCGTTCAGTTTGATATATGAGAATATCTTACTTCACACACTGCCAATATAGGCAAGTATCATAAGGAACACAGTTTCCTTCGTGCCCATGAAAATATTAGAAGTGTGATTGGAAGTGTGATCTATTTCCTTTTTTGTTTCTAAGGGAAGCTTGTGGTTCTGGAATAAAGCAGGAAGAGATTAAAATAGTGTTTTATTACTGAACGGCTACATTCCAATCATGATTTCCTGAAGTCAAATTTTCATCTCAAAAAAAAAGTGTGTGTGTGTGTTCATGTGTGTGTGTGTGTGGGTGGGTGTGTGTGTGTGTATCCTTTTTTTTCCTGCTTTTTTTTCCTGCTTTCCTGTTGAACTGGAAAAGGCCCAGTTCAACAATATATTATCACCACACTGAAAAGATTTAGACCTCTTCCCTCTGGCAATAAGTTTTCCATTTCCTACAGATGCTAGGTTGAATTTCTTACTGCATGAAAAGAATATTAGTTGTCTATAACTTAAATGAGTGTGCAAATCAAAGAAAAGCTTCACTTTTTAAATATGCTCAGCTGTCATACAGAACATAATGTGTAAAGGTACAAAGCGAGGCAGGAATCCAGAGAATTATAACATGACTGATAAGCAAAAAGACTCAGATTGGAACCTAGGCTTACAAATAATCATGAGAGACCACATATTTTTGTGGAGAAGTGTTTAAGAGTTTAGTTGTGCTTTTTCCCCATTAATTTAAGTTAAATTAACTTGATTTTTTAAACCAATATATGAAACCATGAAAATTGTACATACTTATGGGGTACCATGTAATGTTTTGAAACATGTAAACATTATGCAGAATTTAAATCAATATAAATATGTGTTTTACCTCTAATATTTATTATTTAATTATGGTGAAAATTGTCTAAATCCTTTCTTCTATATAAATCCTTTCTTTCAAAATATATAGTACATTATGGTTATCCATAATCATTCTACTCTGAAAGAACACATCAATTTTTATTCCTATCTATAACTTAGTACCTACTGACCAGCCTCTCCCTACCTTTAACATAGTATCCAGTGACCAGCCTTCTCCCCTCTCCTGTACTCTGCTGGACTCTATTAACCATTATTTTTACCTTATATGATCAACACATTAAGTTCCATTTGAATGAGGTGATGCAGTACTTGTCTTTCTGTCACTGGCTTTTCACTTAACATGATGATTCTAGTTCTATCCATGTTGTTTCAGATGACAGGATTTCATTATTTTGTGTTTGAATAGTATTCCATTCTGTATTCTGTATATGTACAATATTTATTTCTACTCATCACCTGATGGACACTAATGTAGTTTCCATTTTCTGGCAAGTGTAAATAGTGTTGCAAATTGTACAGTGTAGTATAGAAGTCTCTTCAACATACTGATTTCATTTCTTTTGGATATCTTAGCAGTGGGATTGCTGGATTATATGATAATTCTTTTAATTTTGGTAGGAACCTGCTTACTCTTTTCATAATGGTTCTACTAGTTTACATTATTGCTTACAGTATGCAGAGGTTCCTTCTCCACATCCAGCCCTTATTATCTTTTGTCTGCTTGATAGTAGACATTATTACTTGGATAAGATGACATTTCATTGTTATTTTAGTTAACTACTTCACTGTTGTGACGAAAGACACAACCATCACAATTGTATGGGGAGAAAACAGTTTTTGAGGGCCCATGGTTTCAGAGATCTCTGTTCATAGACAGCTGACTTCATTCCTTGGGGATCAGGTGAGGCAGAATGTCATGCAGAAGAGTGTGGCAGAGGGAAACAGCTCACATGATGATAACGAAGCAGAGAGAGGGGTCTCCACATGCAAGATACAAATATATACAACAGAGACCTAACATGGCAAACTAGAGGGAGGCTGCATTCCTTGTCACTCCATGACTCAGGATTCAATCAGAGGAAATAGTATTACTCTGCAAGGCAGTCAATGCTGTCCACCAATCCCCTGCTATTTACCTTCCATGTGCCCACCAAAATCACCCACTAACTGCCAGCATATCCCCTGCCTTTTGAGCACAGATCTCTCACTGACCACAGCCTATCATCCACCATTTGCCTGTTTGCCCAACCTTTGCCTGAACATCACCTACCTTTCACCTACCCATCAGCCACCATCTGATATCCACCTGACAATCCCCCACCATTAGCCTGCAGATCACCTGCAGACCACCCACTGCATGCTGCCTTCTGCTGCCTGGAAGTCCATTGTCAGAGTACCTGCAGGTTTTGTTATACGCAGACACAACCATCTTGGGACACCGTCCAGGGCTGGCAGGTTTGCCACCACCACTGCCACCATCTCGGGGTGCAGCTGCCTCAGTCTGGGGACACCGGTTTGGGGCATGAGATATATTGTAGAGGTGCCTTGCAGTTCTGGTTGCACCTGAGGTCTTTCTGCTGGGTGCACTAGTGTCCTCCATTTGGCTGTCTGTTGGCAGGGTCACTCTTTTGTGTGAGTACATCCCCTAGTGGACTTTCTGTAAGTTGAAACAGCATTGAGATCTTGGAGTTGCACCCTGGAGAAGCTGAACCCCAGTTCTGTCGGATTGCAGCTGGATTATTGTGGGTCAGTCTGGGTTCAGCAAGCCTATGGAAAGTGAGAGATTGGGGACAGCTCCCCAGGGGGAGTACAGGATGGAGAAACTGTAGAAAACAGGGCTCTCTTCCAGCTCAGTGAGTCCTGAAGTGCACTGGGACAGAAGAGGTCAGTTCCTATGGGTGGGAAGACTGAAAGAGGTTGTTAGGGCATCTTGGTATTGCCCTGCCCAGCCAACCAGTCCAGCACCCACCTGACTGGAGCTACCATAAAATTTCAGACAATCCACCCTATTTACCATCAAATTTCAGACAATCCCTTCTATTGGCGGAGAAAGGAACCTGAGAAAATTTTTTAAAACCAATGGAAGCAATCCTTCAATTTTCCATTGAGTTTTTGCCCTCTCTCTCACATCTCTACCACCATTGAATCCAAATATTTTTCATGCATCAATCTGTTGAGGAATGGGATGTCTGAATAGTATATTATAGTTTTGTTGTGTATTATTATAACTTTACTTTTTAAAAAATCTAATTATTTTTTTCTCTCACTTATCTCTCTCCCTGGATTCTCTTTCTCACTTCTCTCATGCTTAAATGAGATCATTTCTCACTGTTAATTCCTTCCTGGGTCTTATTATAAATTTTTACTTCTATCTCCTCTACATCTCCCTTATAAACATCACTTCCTACACTACTTCTGTTCCCTCTTGTCTATCATTTGAAATGGTAAACCCTTTTAGTAAACATACTATTTATATTGTAGACAATAATTGAACAGGTCATTTCTGTTCATTGTGACAAAACTGTAGACTCCTTAATTGGAACTATTTGGTTTAAGATTGTGTATTGCTTGCATTGGGAGCTAAAGGTGATGTACTGGAAGCCTTCGGGGACACTATAAGAGTACAGGGTAGAAACTGTACAGCCTCAGATCCATGCCATTAGGTGGGAAGATACACAATAACATGAAATAAAACACAAGGGAACAAAGCATCTCAAACAAGCAAGATGGTCCAACGATAGAATTCATAGACAAGACAGTAGAAGAAATGTCAGAGAAGGAGTTTAGAAGGTACTTAGTGAGACTGATCTTTGAAATAAAGGATAGTATCAGAGAGAAAATACAGGAAGTAAAAGATCACTTCAATAAAGAGGCAGAGGTTATATAAAGGAATCAAGCAGAAATCCTTGAAATGAAGGAAATGATAAGCCAAATTAAAAATTCAATAGAAAGTATCACTAACAGACTAGACCACTTAGAAGACAGAAGCACAAATGATGAAGACAAAATATATACTCTTCAAAATAATGTTGACTATACAGAGAAGATGGTAAGAAACCATGAACAGAACTTCGAAGAAATATGGAATAATATAAAAGGACCAAATTTAAGATTTATTGAAATAGATGAAAGTGTAGAGATACACAGGAATGCACAAAGGAATGCACAACTTTTCAGTGACATAGTATCAGAAATTTTCCCAAATCTAAAGAACAAAATGGAAAATCAAGTGTGCAAAACTACAGCAGACCCACACCAAGGCACATTTTAATGAGAATGAATGACATACAGAATAAATTTTGGAATTTTAGAATTTTAAAGACTGTGAGAGAAAAATAATCAAATTACATAAGAGGCAAACCAAATCAGATCTCCTCTATTTCTCAGCCCAGACCCTTAATGTCAGGAGGTCCTGGAATAACATATATCAAGCTCTGAAAAGAAATGGTTGCCAACTGAGAATTTTATATCAGGCAAAACCAAGCTTCAGTTTTGAAGATGAAATAAAAACATTCCATGATAAACAAAAGTTAAAAGAATTCACAACTAGAAAGCCTGCACTATAGAACATGCTCAGCAAAATATTCTGTGAGAAGGAAATGAAAAAAAAATAAAAAAACAGTAAAGAGAGGAACTACACTAAAGGAAAGGTCAATCAAAGGAGAAAATATGTCAAATTAAAAACCAAATTGACTGGGAATAGAAATTATATCTCAATAATAACCCTTAATGTTAATGGCCTAATCAATCAAAATACATAGACTGGCAGATTGTATTTTTAAAAAAGGTCCAACAATATGCTGTCTTCAAGAGACTCAACTCTTAGAAAAGATATCCACAGACTGAAGGTGAAAGGTTGGGAAAAAACATATCACTCACATGGACTATGTAAACAAGCAGGAGTTTCCATCCTCAGACAAAATGGACTTCAAACCAAAGTTAGGCAGAAAGGATAAAGAGGGACATTTCATACTGTTTAAGGGAATCATACATCAAGAAGACATAACAATATGTATGCCCCAAACAATGGAGCATCTATGTACATCAAACAAACACTTCTCAAGCCAAGAATCAAATAGACCACGACACAATAATACTGGGTGACTTTAACACACCTCTCTAATCACTAGAGAGATCTTCCAAACAAAAAATGAGTGAAAAAACCATATAGCTCAATAATACAATCAATAATTTAGAAAACAGGCATTTAGAGAGTATTTCATCTATCTTTGTGCTAATACATTTTCTTCTCAGCAGTGCATGGATCCTTCTCTAAAACAAGCCATAGGTTATGCCACAAAGCAACTCTCAGCAAATACAAAAAGTAGAAATAATACCCTGCATTCTATCAGATCATAACAGAATGAAACTAGAAATCAATGATAAATTAAATAATAAAAGCTACTCCAACACATGGAGACTAAATAGCATGTTATTGAAGGACAAATGGATAGCAGAAGACATCAGGGAGGAAATGAAAAAGTACTTAGTATTAAATGAGAACACCAATACAACATATCAAAATATCTGGGACACTATGAAGGCAGTGCTAAAAGAAAAGTTCATTGCATTGAGCTCATACATTAAAAGAACAAAAAGTCAACAAATAAATTACCTAACATTACATCTTGAAGCCACAGAAAAAGAAGAACAAATCAACACCAAAAGCAGTTGAAGAAGGAAATAATTAAAATCAGAGCTGAAATAAATGAAATTGACACAAAAGTCACAATTCAAAAAATTGACAAAATGGACTGGGGTTGTGGCTCAGTGATAGAGCACTTGCTTGGCATGTGTGAGGCACTGGGATCAATTTTCAGAACTATGTATAAAAAAATGGACAAAATAAAGGTCTATCAATGTCTAAAAAATAAATGAATAAATAAATAAATACGTAAATACATTGACAAAATGAAAATACATTGACAAAATGAAAAGTTAGTTCTTGAAAAAAATTAAAAAATTGATAAAACCTTAGCTACACTCATGAAGAGAAACAGAAAGAAAACTCAGATTTATGATTTTAGATTTTAGACTTTTAATTAAACTTTAGATTTAAACTAAAATTTATTATGAAAAAGGAAATATCATGATGGACACTACTGAAATACAGAAGAAAATTTTGAAAATTTATACTTCAATAAAATAGAAAATCTTGAAAACATCGACAAATTTTCAGAGAAATGATCGACCCAAACTAAATCAGGAAAACATACACAATTTAAAAAATCAAGTTCAAGCAAAGAAATAGAAGATGCCATCAAAACCTACCAACCACGAAAAGTCCAGGACCAGAAAGATTCTCAGCCAAGTTCTAGAAGACCTTCAAAGAAGAATTAACACCAATACTCCTCAAATTATCCCATGAAATAGAAAAGAAGGGACTCTTCTAAACTATGAGGCTGGTATAACCCTGATACTAAAACCAGACAAAGACACATCAAGGAGAGAGAACTTCAAACCAATATCTCTTATGAACATAGACAAAAATATTCTCAATAAAATTCTGGCAAATCACATAAAAAAAAATACTAAGAAGATACTGCACCATGATCAAGTGGGGTTCATCCCAGGGATGCAAGGTTAATTCAAGATACAGAGATCAATTAATATAATTCATCACATCAACAGACTTAAAGACATGAATCATATGATTATCTCAATAGATGCAGAAAAAGCATTTGACAAAATACAACACCGTTTCATGTTCAAAACACTAGAAAAACAAGGGATAGTAGGAACATACTCCGACATTGTAAAGGCTATCTATGATGAGACCATGGCCAACATCATTCCAAATGGAGAAAAACTGAAATCATTCTTTCTTAATACTGGAATAAGTCAGGAATGTCCTCTTTCACCACTTCTATTCAATATAGAAGTGAAACGCTAGTCAGAGCAATCAGACAAAAGAAATTAAAGGGATACAAAGAGGAAAAGAAGATCTCAAAGTATTCACTATTTGAAGATGACATGATCTTATATTTAGAACATCCAAAAAAGTATACCAGAAAACTTCTAGATCTAATAAATGCACTCAGCAAAGTAGCAGGATATAAAATCAATACCCATAAATCAAATGTATTTTTATACATCATGATGAATCCTCTGAAAGAGAAATTAGGAAAACTACCTCATTCATAGTAGCTTAACAAAAAACCTTGGGAATCAATCCAACAAAAGATATGAAAGACCTCTACAATGAATACTATAGAACACTAAAGAAAGAAATTGAAGAAGACCTTAGAAGATGGAAAGATCTCCTATGCTATTGGATGGGCAGAATTAACATTGTCAGAATGGTCATACTACCAAAAGTGTTACACAGATTCAATGTAATTAATATTAAAATCCTACTGACTTTCTTCATTGAACTAGAGAAAGCAAATTCATTTGGAAAAATAAGAGACCCAGAGTAGCCAAAGCAATCATTACTAAAAAAATGAAACAGGAGACATCACAATACCAGTCCATAAATGACATTACAGAGCAATAGTAACAAGAACGTCATGGTATTGGCACCAAAATAGATGTGTAGACCAATGATACAGAATAAAAGACACAGACGACCCCTCATAAATACTGTTATCCCATACTCAACAAGGGACCAAAAATGTACATTGGAGACAGATAACCTTTTCAACAAATGGTGCTGGGAAAACTGGAAATACAAATGTAACAAAATGAAATTAAACTCCTATCTCTCACCCTGCACAGAACTCAACTCAAAGTGGGCCAAAGACAGGCATTAGAACAGAGACCCTGCATCTAATAGAAGAAAAATTACCCAAATCTTCATGTTGGCTTAGGAACTGACTTCCTTAACAAGACACCTAAAGTGCAAGAAGTAAAATTAAGAATCAACAAATGGGATGAATTCAAACTAAAAAGCTTCTTCACAGCAAACGAAACAATCAAAAATGCAAAGAAAGAGCCTACAGAATGAGAGAAAATCTTTACCACCAACACCTCTGCTACAGCATTGATCTACAGGATAAATAAAGATCTCAAAAAACTTAACATCCAAAAAAACCACATGATCCAATCAATAAATGGGTTATGGGATTGAACAGACACTTCACAGAAGGAATACAATCAATCAACAAACTTAAGAAAACATGTTCATCATCTGGAGCAATTAGAGAAATGCAATCAAAACTAAGATTTAATCTCACTCCACTCAGAATGGCAATTATCTAGAATACAAGCAATTATAAATGTTGGCGAGAATGTGGGGGAAATGGTACACTCATATACTGCTGGTTGATCTGCAATTTAGTGCAACCATTCTGGAAAGCCATATGAAGAGTCCTCAGAAAACTTGGCATGAAACCACCATTTGACCCAGTTATCCCATTCCTTGGTTTATATCCAAAGGATTTAAAATCAGCATACTGCAGTGACACAGTCACATTAATGTTTATAGCAGCTCAATTCACAATAGCTAAACTGTGGCACCAACCTAGATGCCCTTCAGCAGATGAATGGATAAAGAAAATGTGCTGTATATACACAATGGAATATTACTTAGCCTTAAAAAGAATGAAATTATGGCATTTGCTGGTAAATTGACAGAACTAGAGAACTTCAGAAAACCAAAGGCTGAATATTTTCTCTGACATTTGGATGCTCATCCATAGTGGTGGGGTGGGTAGGGAAGAATAAAGGAACTTTGGATTGTGTAGTGGGGAGTGAGGGAAGAGAAGGGCTGTGGGGATGGGAAAAATGGTTGAAAAAGACAGACATTATTATCCTATATCATGTATGATTACACTACTGGTGTGACTCTGCACCATGTACAGTGGAAGGAATGAGAAGTTTTGCTCCACTTGTGTACAATGTGTCAAAATACAGTCTACTGTAATGTATAACTAATTAGAACAAAATTTAAAATTTTTGAAAAGAATAATATACATCTTACCAATGTCTTCTCATGAACAAGGTGAATCTGCGTTTTAAAAAGGTTTTCTTTAATATTACTGAGCATTGTTTTATAGCTTAATTCTCTAGAACCTCACATATTTTGTAGGTTTATCCTACAGTCCTTTGCATTTTAATGCTTTTGTACATTGTATTGTTTGTGAATTTTTCCATTTCTGATGTTCATTGCTACGGTGCAAAAAATGAAGAATTTTTACATATGAATTTTGTATCCTGGTATCCTACAACCATGTTAAGCTCATTTATTGGATTTATACCTAGACATTCATGTCATATGTGAATAAAACATTTTCACTTTTCCTTTCTTAAAAAATAACAAAAAGTCATATGAGCTGCTGACTATTAACCACTCAGTTAATCCCTATCAGGGGATTAATTCATTGATTGAGTCGAAACTCTCACAACCCAATCATTCCTCCTCTGAACCTTCTTTGCATTGTCTCACATATGAGCTTTAAGGAGACACCTCACATCCAAACCATAATAATTGTGTTTTTGATTTTCTTTTCCCCCATGGCTAGTGTCATTGAGCAACTTTTCCTATACTTGCTAGCCATTTGAGTATCTTCTTTTGAGATATGGCTATTTAAATGAATTTCTAATTTTTTTGCTATTGAATTTTGGAGTTCCTTATATCTTCTTCACAGTAGTCACTTGTCAAACAAATAATTTACAAGTGATTTTTTCTATTCTGAAGGTTCTGTCTTTCCTCTGTTGGTTATTTCCTTTTCTGTGCAGAGACTTCTTAGTTTGATGAAATTGTATCTGTTTTTGCTTTTGTTTTCTGTGATTTGGAGTCTTGTCCAAAAAATCCTTGCCATTCAAGTGTTCTGAAGTGTTTTCCCATTTTTTTCTAGTACTTTCATATTTTCAGATGATATCTTTGTTAAATCCATTTTGAGTTGATATCTTACACTGGTGAGAGAAAGGTATCTAGTTTCATCCTTATTCATGTAGATACCCAGAATTCTAGCACCATTTATTGAAGATTGTCCTTTCTCCAGTGCATGTTCTTAGCATATTCTTTGAAAGTCCCATGGCTGAACATGCCTGGTCTAATTCTAGGCCTCAGTTCTGTTCTGCTTCCTTATATGTCTGTTCTTACGCAAATATTATGCTCTTCTTTTGGTAAATATTAGCAGTGTTTTGAGATCAGGTTATGCAGTGCCTCCTGCTTTGTTCTTCTTGCTCAACATTATTTTGGACATTTAGGGTTTTTTTGTTGTTCCATAGAATCTATTATTTTTTTCTAACTCTAAGAAAAATGGCATTTGTATTTTCATAATGATTGTCTTAAATCTAAGCATGACTTTGTGTTGTATCAACATTTTAATAGAATTGACTCTTCTGGGGCTGGGGATATAGCTGAATTGGTTGAGTGCTTGCTTAGCATGAACAAGACCCTGGGTTCAATCCCCAGCACCACCAATAAACAAACAAAATAGATTTTTCCAATCCATGAACATGGGAAGTTTTTCCACATTTTTGTTTCCTCTTCATTTGTTTTTTATTGTTGTTTTATAATATTCATTGTAGTGCTCTTCCACCTCTTAGGTTAAATTTATTCATTTGTACCATATCTGTATTTTTATAGCTATTGCAAATCAGATTGCTTTCATGATATCTCTTTCAGATAATTGACTATTGGCTATTGGCATATGGAAATGCTACTAATTTCATATATTTATGTTTTGCTACTGTTTTGTTTCTTTATATTCTGTGATTTTGCTCAGTTTATTTATTAGGACTTATAGATTTTTGGTGGAGTCTTTGTGGTTATATATATATATGTGTGTGTGTACATATATATGTGTATATTATATATACATATGTATATATATAAATTTTACCATCTGCAAGCGATGACAATTTGACCTCCTTTCCAATTCAAATGCCTTTTATTTGTTTCTCTTCCCTGACTGCTTTCACTAGGAATTTCAGTCCTATCTTGAAAAGAGGTAGTAAAACTGGACATCTTTGTATTATTCCATATCTAACAGAAAAGCTCACAGCTTGTTCCCATTCACATGATATTAGCAGCTAGTTTTAAATAGATGAATTTTATATGTTTTGGTAGATTCCTTCTATGTTTATATTGCTGAGAGTTTTTGTCAAGAGTAATCTTAAATTTTATCCAATGTGTTCTCATTATCTATTGAGATAATCATTTGGTTTTGGCACTTCATTTTTTAGATGTAGTGTATTACATTTATTGATTTATATGTGTTGAATTATGTTTGCATTCCCGAGATAAATCCTACTTGATCTTGGTGAATAATCTTTTTAATAAGCTGTTGTGTTTAATTTGATAGTATTTTAGTGAAGATGACTGCCACTTTATCCTGACCTGTATGTAAGGTTTTGACTAAAAAGTTTGCTGCCCTGTGAATTGCTATACCTTTAAGTGTTGTTTTTCTTTTGTATCCTTAAGAATATTCTCTTTTTCTTTCACCTTTGAGATTTTAATTATGAAAGATGTCTTGTGGTAGACTTTGTTAAATTTATGCAGTGACTTGAGCTTTCTGTACTTTTCTATTCATATCCTTCCCTGGGAATTTTTGAGATTTTTTCTGTTGTTATTTTTTGAATGTTTTCTACTCCTTTGATATTCCCAAGTCACTATTGCACACCAATAACCAAAATATTTTTTTCTGTCACTGCTTTCATAATGCTTTCGTAAGTTTTCTTCATTTCTTCTACTTTTTCCTCTTTTTGTAAGTGATGTGTAAGTTTTATATAAGAGCTAAAGGCTAAGGATTGTATCATATAGTTCATCAAAGTTAAGAAAAACTAGGACCATGTACATGGTTATTGCCATTATTTATGAATATTTGAGAGAAAAGTACATTTTGAATTTTTAACTTAAATATATATCAATGAACTTAAATCTGAAGGTCAAATTATCTATATTTTTATAAATCATCCAAAATTTGTAGATTGACTCTTTTATAACACTAATGGTGCATTTCAATCTACTTAATCAATTAAGAATGATGGTGTGTTAAAAATCTACCACTAAAATTACATATTTGGAAATACTGTATTTTAATTTTTTCAATATGTGATATATTTTGTATATTTTGTTCAATTCATTTGAGATTGTACTACTTTACAATTATCTGGTGAAATTATATAATTTGAGTCACGTGGTTTCAGAGTATATTTTCCCCATATCTATTTGGTCTAATATATAAATTGTTCTTCTTTTAAACCCAAAGAGAGGCACACATATTCAGTTTGGACAGTGATCAGTGAGGAGAGCTCATACCTGCTCCACTTGGTTATCAGCTATGTTGTTTTCACTTCTTTACAACACGATGGGAGGTACATGAGCAAGTGTATTTATATTGAGAAAATGCTATGTTGCCTTTCAATTTTCTAGTTTCTGGGCCTCAGGCTGGGCTTTTCTCATGTGCTTTCACTGTAGCTGTGTAATCCATCCAGCAGAGACAGGAACCTCTTGGATTAGGTTCTCATCTCCCCACTCTCCATGCAACCTCATATTCCTTCCAGGAGTTGATCTGATTATTTTCCTTCCCCTGTTCTTTCAGATTGAAGCTTTCATATTATGTACAGGTTTTATTATTTATTTTGCAGGGCATGTCATCTGGTAGGTTGCCATTTTATCAACTCAAGCTAAACCTGTGAATCTTATAATACTGCGTAATAGAGTTTGTGTAACAACACAGGTTTTAACTGGGGAATTTAAAATAAAGAAAAGAAAAGTTTTAGCATCATTTTAACAATATAACAAATACTCACTGTATTGAATAATGGGGATAGTGGGGTAGAATCCCCCAACCATGAACTGATTGGAATAATGATATAAATGTCTTCAGCTCTTTGCTACTCCATTGTATAATTCATGTTTTGAACACCTGATAGGATTAAGCCAAAGCTAGACTTCATCTGGAACCATGGTTTTGCTGCTTTTCTTTTCTTTTCTTGACTTATTCTAATTTTCTCAATCACTTTCTCTTGAGAATACTTCCTTAATAAATCACATGCACCAGTATCCCTGTCTCAAGTTATTCTTTAGGATTCCTAACTTAAGATATTAAGTGACACCTTATAATATTAATCAATTCAGAGAGAAGATTGTTAGTGAATGCCACCCTTCTAAAAAAAAACTGTGTTTTTTCACAATGAGGTATATGTCTATCATAGTAAGATGGAGGAAGTAGTGAAAGCTTACTGAATAATAATAATAAGTACCACATTGTATCTGGAAGAAAGTCTTAAGGTATGAGTGTGCATAACATTCTACAGTAAGATGGAAGTAATAATGGAAGAAAAGTGGCAAATTAAAAGCTCAGCCTATGGCACGTATAAATGTTCGAGTGATTGGGAGAATTCATAACAAAAGGAATTCCTTTATTTGGTGTCTATAGTCAACTCACTAAGGACAGAAAATCCAGATAATCCCTTTGATAGTTAGTTATATAAAATAAGACTGTGCTCAAATTTGTTTAAGGTTATTTTTTCTCTTCACATCAAAACTGAGACTTTACTTTTGTTTTTTGATAAGTACTGCTTTATCCTTATCTTTGTCGTATTTTTAAAGCTCCTCAAGTGGCAAATGTTTAAGTTATTGTTTAAGCAAACTTCTTATGAAACAGGAGACTTAAGTATAGCTTTAGAATAAATACATGAATATTATTGAAATAAAGATTTATCATCAAAATACAGTCTCAGAAATTTTAAGTGGCTATACACTTTAATGGTCATATGAAAATAATTCTTATGGAAAGCAAATTATTGCCAAATGGGTTATTGAAATGCCATGAATGACTATCAATTTTATAGAACAGAAAGTATATAAGGAGGGAGCAGTTATCAAAATTCCATTCTTCAAAACAGAACATCAAATTAAAAAGAGGAAAAAGAGAGAAGAAAATAGAGGAGGAAATAAGGGATTAAAGAAGGGAGGGAGAGGGGAAAAGGACTGTGGTTATTTCTTAGCTATGCTGAAATATTTGAGTGCTAACTACTAGTGAAAAATAAGTACAATCCTTTAGAGAAAACTAGAAGAAATTTAATGTATTGAATTAGTATAACTTTATACCTTGAAAATTAGAATTACGAGGTAATGATGTCATTTAAGCTACCAAAAGAGAAGTTTACCAAATTTTTATTTACTGTTCAATTCTCCTTATTCATTTTCCTTTATGCAGACAGGAAAAAATATTGAGATGAATATTATCAAACATGTGACATAGTAAAAGAAATGTACATATATTAGAAACAAAATCATTGATGAAATTTTCTATCATTAGCTATTCCATTCTCATTTAAGTTATAGTCAATAAAACATACATTTGTTTTAGTTTAAGTTACCAAGACAATGAGACATTGCAAGTTTAGATTAGTATTACAACATCAGTAAAGATTTAGTCAACTAAAAATATTCATCTTTTGAAACATGAGTAATATTCTTCTCTTATCATAGAAGAAAAAAAGAAAGTAATAAAATACATTTTGGTTTTGACTTCTAATTACAATATTGCAGTATACTTACTTTTAAAAGTAATCAAATTAAAAATTTATATTTTCAAAATTTGGAATCATTTTATGTAAATGCTAAATGTCACAATCAATGAGAATTAATATAAGGACAAATAAATGTTAAGCAAACTTTCTTTATATTAATTTCTTTTTATTTTCTTATTCTATCCTATGTAACAATATTTCCAGTGAAATACGTTTTGTAGTTCGATAATTTTCCAAATACAAAATTATAACACTCCACAGAAAAATTAGTACTAATGCTTAATACATCTTCTAACATGAAATTACCTTAGGAAAATTTTATGTCAGTTGACAAAATATTCAAAGTTGCAGTATAGGGAATACATGAATCTACACAGACTAAATTCACTATATAATGCAAACTATGAATTATGTTTTGCTGATGAAATCTCTAAGATAATTTTAGTCTCACTTTATCTTATTCTGAATATACATTTGGCTTATGTGTTGCCTTTTTCCATTATTTCTGCCAGATGAGGAAAATATGATTTTCCATTGTAATTATCTTCTATTTTACTTCCTAAGGCAAATAGTAATAGTTAACATGAGTTATAAATGAAAAAAAATGTTTTTTGATATGATAGTAAAAACAAAGAAATATTACTGTTTTCTGAGGATCAGACCATTCACTATGTCATATAGGAATAGGATATGAAAGTGATTATTGGACTTATACCAATATAAATGGCAGAGTCAGGAATTCTAGGACTCAACCTCTCCATTAAAAAGAATCTAAGTAATAAGTAAGGAAAAACCTCAGAGTCACCTTTTGCATGCTTTGGAATGTAGACAGAAAATGAAAACAACTAACAAAGCTTAAGGAAGGAAACATGGAGATGCAGTGCAGTATGAGCTCTGTGGTTTTCTAAAACACCTATCTTTGCCCTGACTCCAGTTCAGCAGAAGTCATGACGATTATAGCAACCATTCCTGGTTGAGCTTGTGAGTACCAGACTTGGTAAAACAGATTTTGTTCTCAAAGAATTGTGATTGTGTGTTGCTCTGTATCTGGAGGAGACCATAAAGGAGGGCACAAGGTCTTTTGCCTTTGTTTCATACAACTTGAAACAGACACTGGACTAAGGTAGCATTAATGGGGATGGTTGGGCTGAAAGTAGCCTAAGAAAAACATTCATTATAGCACACTATGGCAAGGGAGAAAGAGATAACATCAGGACAAACAGTAGAAGGGTCATAAATCCTGAGAAGAGGTTGGGAAAGGAGATCCATTGGGGATGAAGGGCTTTAAATAGCTCTCACGAACTCCAGGGAATTGTGACAGGCATCCTGGCTGGCTGAGTGTTTAGCAATGGCTTGAGAAGACCATCTTTCAACTCTGGTGAAACTCTAGGATTCACACAAGCCACAGGTGAAGGCTGAGGCACAGTTGTGAGCAACCTGATCAGGCAATGAAGGAAGACAGACTCAGTCAATATGCAAAGAGTGGGAGAATATGGGTTCTCCCTTATTTTTCCTTTCTCAGATCCAGGTATTTAAAGTAAATCTGTCAAAACAATGGGTTATTACTAATCTAAAGAAAAGCAAACATCTTTGGACATGTATAAGAAAATACAGACTTTACAAGAAAGCTTAGAACACTAAACATACAGCAAAATAAACCTACAATAAATACCAAAAAATAAATCTCTGCAGAATGGAGAACCTGTTTTCCTAATTTATCAAAATTTAAAATTTATACTTTCAATAAGAAATTATGGGGCATGCAAAGAAAAAGTATGGTTTGTTTACAAAGAAAAAAATAGAAATTAATCAAAACTGTCTTTGAGCGCAAGCGCTAGACTGACTGGATAAGGATACCTGCTATGTTCTGCTATGTTCTGAATTTTATGTTCTCCCAAAAGTCAAGGATTGAAATCTAATTATAGATGAGACGATATTAGGAGGTGATACTGTTGGGAAGTGGTCAGGACCAGTGAGTAGAAACACATCCAAGAAAAAAGAATCAATATGCTGTACTTCATGAAAATTAAAAATTTCTGCTCTGAGACTATAAAATCTGGACAATAAAAGGTCAAGTCACAGACTGAATGTTATTATTTGCAAAAAAAAGAAGTATGATAGAGGACTATTTCCTATGTATACAAATAAATATGAAAATTCAACAATAAACAACAAGCAATTCAATTAAAAAATAGGCCACAATATTTAACAGATATCTCACAAAAAGGATATGCAAATGATAGAATTAAAGAATATTTTACATTATTTGTCATAGTGGAAACATAAATTAAAATAACAATGAGATATCTGTGTACACCAAATTTGGGACAGGACATGGAGTAAAGGTACTTCTTTTACACTGTAGTGGGTATGGAAAAAAGTAGAGCCACTTTGGGGAGAGTTTGGCAGCTTCTTACAAAACTAAGCATATTTTCATCACATAATTAAACAATCACTTTTCTTGGTATAGACCTAAAGGAACTGAAAACTTATGCCTATTCAAAAAGAACACATGGATGCTTATAGCAGCTTTATTGAAAATTTTCAGAACTTAGAAACAACCAAGATTTCCTTCTGTTGGCAGATGAACTGATTGGTGCATTTGGACAATGTAGTAAATTATCAAGCGCTAAAAATAAATGAGCTATCATGCCATGAAAAAAATAAAGGAAACTTAAATGTGTGTTGATAAGTAACAGAAGTCAATCTGAAAAAGCTCTGTAGAATCTGTGTGATTCCAATAAAAATCCTTGCAAATTATCCTGTGTGTAATTACTAATCTAAAGTTTTGATGAAAAGGCAGAAGACCCAGAATTGCCATCATTGTATTGAACAAAACACTGAGGGATGTAAAGACAAAAGTTGGAGTACTTATTGAACTTCATATTAAGCCAACTATATTCCAACTACATGGCATTCAGGAAAAATGCAAAAAAAATGAGAAAGCAAAGTTATCAGGGGTTAGGAGAGAGGGATGAATAAACACAGCACAGAACATTTTTTAAAGAGCTGTGAACCTATCCAGTATGATATTGTAATGGTGGATACATTCCATTACACATTTGTCCAGATATGTAGATGAACCACACAGTGAAACCTAACAATCTGTGGATGACTGTGGGACAACTAAGTGATAATTATATGCTCACATGGGTTCATTACTTATAACAAATATACCATTCTGGAGTTAGGGAGTATGGATAATGGAAGAGGCTATGAATGCATAGGGTGAGGGTATAAATAGGAATTTTCTCTACCTCCCTGTCAATTTTGCTTTGAACTTAAAACTGCTCTAAAATTAGTCTTTAAAATGGCAGTAAATATTTTTATACTGAAAAGTAGAATTAGTTATATGTACTTAATACTATTTGGGGACTTTTATGTTTGGGAAACAGAAGATGCACTGGCAACAAATATCTCACAATGTTTTGCAGTAAATAAAATACCATCTTCCACAGGGACTTAGCAATAACAACATAACTTATCTTCATTGTGCTGGCCACCTGCACATCTCTGCCTGAGCAGTGACTTGGTTCATGATGAAGAATATGCTCTAGCAAATTGGTTTCTCTGTAATAATAAACCAGTGGATTGACACCATTGTAGAACTCATATTTCCAGAAGGTCAGTTGGAAATAAGTTCTTTCAAATCAAGTTTCAAAAATAGAAATTTGTCACAAAGACAGGAGAAAATGGTACAAAATTTCCTCTTTGATGTTAGTCCTACTCACCCACATATTGAAGTACATATTTCCTCTCTGGAAGCTATATTGTTAAAATTCTTGGTTTTTGTCCTTGTCTGTCAGCCTCATATTTTACATCAAGTTAATTGCCATGCATCTTGTGCTCTGTTTAATTAATAGAAGAGAATGTAGATGACTTAAATTAGACTATACTTAACATATTGCCAACATAAAGGCAGGTGAAGATGAAAAATCCTTTTTTTATTCAATTTTTTATTTATGGCACTTTTTGAGAAGCTGAAACATAACAGAAATTAGGCAAGAATATAGGTGATATAATGATCAATTTTTGTCATAGTGTATTAAGGAGGTTTTACTGTGCTCAGAAATACTCATATGTCCAAAGAATTACAGAAAGTTGGATTTGGTCTTCCAAAACCTTGATAGAAGTTAAGAGAAACCTAACAGTTATAATCATGTTCCTGTGCTGCCTTCCATTAAGGAAATGAAGGAAAGGTGCCTTTGGAGGTGGCTTCCACCAGTGTCAGGGGTCTGGCATGAGCAGCACACCACAGAAGTCTGGGGAAATGAATATGCAAAGAGAGAATGAACTTGGGGTGAATTGGTAATGTGCCTCAGAAACATGAAGTGGATTAAATTTCAGTCTGCAGGCCCCTGCTTTCTTTCAATGCAAGAATCTGGGGAAGTGAGGAATCACTAAGAAGCTCATGGATGCATGGATGATTCAGAAAGGAGGGAGACAGTGAGTGTCTGAGAATTTCAGCTTTGAGGAATTGTGAGAATGAGGAAGGCAGAATGTATAAAAAGGGAGACATGTGAACAAACAAATGAGTGCGTGTGAGTGTGTGTTTATAGCTCCTAAGTGAAATGAAAACTCACATTCATGAGCTGTTGGACAATAGTAATAAAGAAGAGAAAGAACTACAAGCAATGGAGTAGTAGAGTGGGCATAATACAGAGAAAATGGAGAGGGAAAGGATAACACAGGACATGGGAACTTCAGGAAGGGAAAATGTACAGCTGAGTAAAGATAGGCCCTTCCCAGATGTGCACCAAGCCAGCGTGAACTGAAGTGGGCACAAGCACAGTGAAAGCCCTGGAGAGAAGCCCTCACTTTCAAGATATCTTATCAATTGGGATTTTTTAAAAGAGAAATTCAACAATTCCCTTACTGTGGATGCTAAGGAAAAAGAGATAGAATGTCTTCAAAAGGTTGGCTCTGAGAGATTGAGAGATGTGACGGAGTAATTTAGAAGGAGATGGAAGGAAGGAAGCAGAAGCAAAGGGAAAAGTTCTCGTGGGTTCTAACGCTACAAAGATCATGTCCTGTTGCAAGATTTGTATCTGATCTGAGGGAAGAACAGAGTGATAATGGAGAATAATGAGAATCCCCATTTAAGAATACAGAGAGTAAGCCCATTCCATAAGATGCTTCAATCACCTTAGTGAAATAGAAGGCTCTTCTACAGTTTTGACATTTTATCACCCTTAAATTTTTTTGTTGAAACCAAATCCCTAATGTAATGTTATTTGACCCTAGGGGCTTCCAGATGTTATTAGAGACCTCATCAATATTAATGCCCTTATAAAAGAGGCTTCAGAGAGCTGCCTTACCCCTTCCAACTTGTAAAGACTTAGTAAGAAACCCTCTATGCATTTTTCTTTTTTACTGGTGATTAAACCCAGGGTAACTTTAGTACTGAGCTACATTCCCAGCCTTTTCATTTTAAATTTTGGGGCTAGGTCTCAATAAGTCGCTTAGAGTCTTCCTAAGTTGCCCAGACTTGCCTTAAACCTGGACTCCTCCTGCCTCAGCCTCCGGACTTGCTGGAATTGCAGGCATGCACCACCACATCTGGCTCTTAAGAATGTGCCCTTTCTGAGTTAGAAAATCTTTGTCAGAAATCAAATCAGGCAGTGCCTTGATTTTGGACTTTGCAGCCTCCCAAACTATGAGGAGTGCATTTCTATTGTCTGTTACCCTCCTAGTTTCTGGTGTTTTGTTACAGCAACCTAGAAAAATTAAACAATTTTCATACACCTTTGTTTTGGCTCTGGATGGGAGGATTTGAGTTGTAAGTCCGTAATGCAGGCCAGGGAGCCCCAACACCTTTCTACATTGTTTCTACTTATTTCTATCAGGCTAGGGACTGGCCTTGATTTCTGTTATTTAATAAAACATTTCCTCTTTGCCCTTAGCTGTCAGTCCTCAGCTTTTATCTCTAACACAGAAAATTGTGAATTTTCAAGTTAACAAAATGGTAATACTTATCTATCTAAAAATTTTAAAAGATATGGTTTATGGATATGAGTGATTCTCTAAAAACCAGAGCGATGCTTTATAAGGAGGACATTCATAATGGCATTATATCTTCTACTGCATTCCTGAAACAATTGTGTTTGATTAAAACTTCAGGACTTTTTAATTACCGTATAATAAGTGGCAAATGAGATATGAATATTTTTACTTGTTTCAAATAAAGCTATCTTTGGGTTCCACTTACTAAGTTATAATCTTATATAACTGTATACTATTGAAAAGCATTTGTGATAAGAATTCAAGTTTCAAAAGTCACATTTTCAGAAGTCTAGTCTCAAACTTTAAATTTCATGCATTACTTTACACAAAAAAGAAAAAATAAAACAAAATAAAAATAAAATCCTCTATTTTCTCATAAGGTGTTACATTAGGAAGAAAAAATTTTAAAGACCCTGAGGTAGAACCAATTCTCTTTATTCTATTATTAAGCTGTCCTGTTGACAGCAACAAGTTGACTTTCTGCCCGTTCTTTCAAATAATCAATCACTGTAATGTCTACAGTCTTTAAAATCTTAATCTGAACTTTACTTTCTTCCTCTGAAATCATGTCTATTTGTTATGATATTATTGAAGGTGGAAAACAGTAGATCAATACTGTTAATATATTTGGGGAATGGACATTTTCTCTCCTCTGTCTCCTTTTGTCCCTCACTATACTTCCTGTTTGTTCTGCAAATGTTGCATCAAACTTCTTGGTATTCCTGAGCATGCTATGCCCTTTCACTTTCTTTCTGCAGAGAGCTTTCTCTTTCTTCCCACAAGTACAAAGTTTGCTCAACATTAATGAACAACACTAAAGGTCATACCTGTGAAAACATTTCTGTCTTACCCTGAGAATCTTCCATTTATTTTTGCTCATTCAACAGAATAAACCATAGTATAGAAATTGTTTGTGGAGATGCCAATCTTTCAAACTAATTATGGGCCTAAATCAGGGTACAAAAGGGAAATTTTTGTGCTCAAAATGTAGCATGGATCCTTGCACATTTTTGAGTAATTAATAAGTGATAAGAGCACAAATCCATATCCCTAAACAAAAGTATTTCAGCTGCAGTTAACCGGTAACCTTTTTCCTACTCATCTGAGAACTGAAAGATATTTCATTTTTGATGAAAGAGTATTCTGAGCATTTAACCAAGGTTAGCAAGTGTAAAGAAGGTAGAAAACCCTGTGAATTTTTAAAATGTATGTCTTTCTTTGTCTAATTCATCATACAAGGGTCACATCACTTGCAACAAGTGCTTTTCTGGTTCTAGGTGGCCAAGAGTAACCAAAAAACCTCCCTGGCCTAAGAAGTCAACAATGAATTTGAGGATGCAGACCAGAGGGTCATGAACAATAATCATAAGATGAAGAGCACAATGAAGATAATAAATAAGTAAAATAATGGGTGAATTAAAATATTGAATTGGTGAATGGGTGAATGGGTGAATTAAAAAAAATGGGTGAATTAAAATATCTTTAGGCACGACCCTATTTAGAGTCATTATCTGAAGGTTATTTTTAGGCTGAATGCCTGATAATTATGCACCCATTTCTTATTTTACATTCTGAAATCATCCACACACAAACACAAACCCACCCACCCACACACACACATACACACAAATCATGTGTTTAAATGAATACACCTCCAGTAGCAATCTAAGAATTATTACATTATTACTTTCTGTCCTGCAGAAAGGGCTGATTTATGCCCTTTGGCAAAGGATCATTTCTTTTGTTTCTTTTATTCTTGTCCTGCCATCTGGAAAGTGTTGTAAACACTTAAAAATTATTTAAGTGGTTACTGAAAAAATGAATGGAAGTTCTATGAGAAGGAATCTGTTGCTGATAGTGTGACAAAGTTGGAATAATGCTGTCTCTTCCCAGCAGCCTGGAGAAACCTGTACACTCCCTGCTTGTGTCCCTTTTCTTCCACTCCTTGCTGATGCTCCTGAGAGCTGTAATTTTTCTCTTTGCAATACTGCACAGAATCTCAGAAATGGATGACTATTGTTCCTGAGGAAACAAGATTATAGAAATTGCAGGTATCTCCAAAATTTAGATTAAATAGAAATGAGGAAAAGGAGAAGGGAAGGAGAAAATTAACTGAAAAGGATAAAGAGGACGCACTAGAGTTTCCAAAGTGCAAGATAAGAGAGTCAAGAGAACCAGGAAACAGAAAAGAGATTTTTCAACGCTTTCATTTCTGTTTTCAGCTATAAGAAATCTACATTTGGACCCTAGACATAAGCCCTGTGTGTGTGTGTGTGTGTGTGTGCACTTTGGAAGATAAGGCACTATTCATCACCACACACAGGAAAAATTTAATTGGCGTCAACTGGCTACATAAAGTGGAGTTGAATGCAATCAGTTTGAAAATTATCCATGGGTCAGGCAAAGAACATACCCGACTGCTGCTCTATGATGCGCTTGAACCACACCCAGTGTTCTGGAGTGGGGAGTAACTACAATTATACTACTAAGTGTCACCATTCAGTTTGTTCAGTGTGTCTTATAGAGGTATTAAATCTTATTCTCCCTATTTAAAGAAGGAATCTTTTTTTAAAATTAAATTTCTTTTTTTTATTTATTCTAATTAGTTACACACACAGTAGAATGCATTTTGATAAATATTGAACTAAACATTCATTAAGCTGCTTTGGCCCTCTTGTCTTTTTTATAGCTTTTCTCTATTGAAAATACATGCTTCTCAAAAATTTCATTAAAAAAGAACTGTATGCATGCTACCAAATTCTCATATTTCTGTAACCTGGAAGCATGTTCACAGTAAAATGAATTAAAACCCAAATCAACAGTCTTTTTCTCATACACTGTTAGAGTATCTTAATATCACTGTATTTCTTGGTGACAAATGCATGGTTGTAAAGGCTAGGAGAATCTATTTTGTTATTCTATTTTTCATTCTTAAAATATTATTAATGTTCACTGCTTCTATATGATTGTAAATGAATAAAGAAATTATTTCAGAATCTATAAGTTTCACATGATGTCATTAATTATCCTGTCTAATCGGGTATATAAAGACTTTTCCATATACTTAGAAAGGGGTCCATTCAAGGAAATCAATAAGACAACTGTCACCCAGAAACTGGCATTTAGTTCAAAATGCAAGCCTGATAGGTCTGTCTTGGTTTATTCCTCTCAGAATATATCATCCTGCAATTATTTCACCATATGTGTAAGTCAAGCTTTGTGAACCTTTAATGGCAATGTCTCTCCCCTTTATAGGAAGTGTCAGTCTTTATGACTTTATTCTTACATATGGTACAGGAATAATATTAAATGATTTGTTGATAACTTCCCAACAAATCTTGTGTGAGATTTCAGAGATAACATCTATAGATTCCTTGGACAAGAACAAATCCATCAAATATTCCTAACGATGATGGAGTGAGAAGAGTAGAAGGAAATCAGATAGCATACTCATTCTTCTTGCCTTTTCTTTCTTACTTCTTTTACTTCCCATGGGAACTGACCCCACCTTGGCATTCATTTTGTAAAGCTATTGACATAAATATAAATGGATTATAGGTGAAACCATCTTAAGGCAATTTTTAACACAGAAGAAAGTGCACTTACTCAAAAAGGGCTTCTGACTGATTAAATACATACAGAGACATTTAAGGAGTGTCTATGCTCTTGTCTACTCCACAAATTGTGTTTTTTTCCTTATGTTTTTCTGTCCCTAACTAGTCAGGAGGATGCATATGAAAGGGGGGATTCCATCATAATAGAAGAAAGATTGGTGGACTAGATGAAGGGAATTGAGGGGCAGGAAGGAGGGATGGGGTAGAGGAAGAACAGTGGAATGAATCCGACCAAACTTTCCTATGTACAAATATGAATATGCCACAGTGAATTTCACTATCCTGTACATCCACCAGACACTAACAAAAGAAAAAAATATATAAGTAAATAAAAGATCAGTAGAGTAGAGGCCAAAAAACTTCTGACCTCCATAACTGTGAAAGAATAATTTTGAACGTATGAACCCGTGTGTTCAGGAAGACACACAGGCCTAACATTCATTGACTAGCTCTAAGCAGAACAGCTCCTGGAAACCATTCCTGTTCATGGCAACAAAGCAGGATCCGAAGAGCAAGGTATTAGGGAGCGATGAACAGGCAATGGTTGGTCTCCCTGTTGGAAATTCACTGGGCCTGCATCATGTGATACGGAGAGAGTAGTCAGCCCCAGGACCCTGCTTGCCAGAGTGCTCCTTAAGGAGTCTGACTCTGGAAAGACTATTACAGTCAAAATTTCCCTTAATGAAATGGAGAAGGAGAAAAATAGCAAGTCATAGAAAAAAAAGAAAGTTAGCTTCTAATTCAGAATCCAGAGATCAGAAAATAGCCATTTAATAAAGAGAGAGAAAGAGACAAAGAAACAGACAGAGTCACATGTAGCAGTTTATTTTGGCTGCAGTTGCCTAGATGGTTCAGGATTCATTTTGGTGCCTCAAGTTTTTAATGATAAAATGGACAGAGATGGAAGATTCCAACTTGTACTGTTCTTTCCACTTTTCATAATAACATCTTTTACTTTACAACTTTTTTTTTTTTTTGATACTGGGGATTGAACCTAGGGACACTTAGCCACTGAGTCACATCCCCAGCCATTTTTCAAAAATATGTTTTTAGTTGTAGATAGACACAATACCTTATTTCATTTATTTATTTTTATGTGGTGCTGATGATCTAACCCAGTACCTCGTGTACTAGGAGTAAGCTCCACCACTGAGCCACACCCCCAGCCTTCCACAGCCATTTTTAATTTTATTCCGTTTTATTTACATGCATGGTTTCACTAAGTTACTTAGGGCCTTGCTAAGTAGCTGTGCCTGGCTTTGAATTTCCAATCCTCCTGTCTCTACCTTCCCAGCCACTGGGCTTACAAGTATATGCCACCGCCACCTGGCACTTCATATTTTCTTGTGTAAAGTAAAGCACACATAATTAAAAGTAAATTAGGTACGTCATAGTTTTGACTAACTGCTTACCAACTTCAATCAACAAAAGAAAAGATGACAACACAGGTCTCACTAACTCTCCTCAACGTGAGAAGCCCTTTCATACTACAACTTAATAAACAATATCTCAGGATACTAACAGCATTGAGGTAGACATAGGGCCTTGTGAGGTTCCTGCAGTACAACTCTGGATGGAGAGACCCCAGAGTCAAGCAGAAGGCAAGTCCTATAGTAACCCAGTGTGCTCATAAAGCTCAGAGTAGATTGTCAGCCTCATCATTTCTAAGTATAGGACAATAAACTTTGTTCCCATGCCCTATTGTTTTTCGAAAACCCATAGTTTTTGATATACTGAGATTCCAATTTCTCTATGATTCAATGGACCAGTGTAACTCAATGTGTTATATATAGCGTTGTTTTGAACACACATGCAGAACATGGTCTGGAAAGAGCAACTTGAGGGAAACAAATACATGCAAAACCTATGTGAAATAAAACCAAACTTCACTAATCTTTCACTTTTGCTGCTGATGAAATAGGAGACTGTGATCATGTGAGTAGCCATGACTTGAACACAATGATCTGTCAAGTTCAGTGTTTGCTGCATCAGTGACAGTGGACCCACTCCCACCTTTATGAAGCACCCAAATTGCTATGGAGAATATAATTCCGTCTTCTACCAAGTGCCATATCACAAAGTCAGTGTTATGACCAGTTCTTAAAACATCATGGGAAACGCTTCAGAAATCGATACATTTGGAATCCAAAATTTAAGAAAGCAATCTCCCATAGTCTCAATTAATATACTTTAATTTATGCTTAAATGTAAATGCTATTTCCTACTATTATTTTTTCATATGTGACACACAAAATCCAAATGTGATCGATTTAGAATTTTTTGAATGTCCATATACCCTTTTTAATAGGAAAATTGATAGAATTATTTACAGAATTAAATATTGAAATCAAAGTTCAATTTTATTTAATTTTCAAAGCTCCTTAGGGCATATTTTCTGTTTTTGTATTGTTATCTGGGTACCATTTATCAACAGTATATGAAAACAACAATATTTGAATAGAATTAAAATAGTCAAAGCAGTATAAGCTTAGGAAAAATTTAAACACAATTTCATATTTATCTTATCTCAAAAACAGCAATCATGAAAATGCAAATTATCTCATGCTAAAATGAAAATAATATAAATGAGTAAAACTGTTACATTAACATGAATGATTTCTTTTAAAAATAATTCGTCAAAAAAGAAATACTGAACTCTCATAATTTTAATTTATGCTGCCATTTGTATTTAAAGCTCATACAATGATTTTTACATATGAATGGATTTTAAATGCTGAATACTCTTCTGCTATATTTGAAATAGTTTATTTGAAGCAATGGTGATACAGTTAGCTTGCAGACCAAAGTCAGAAAAAGTGAAAAATGATCATGACATGAAGAAAATACTATTCTTGTAGTCTGCTTATAACCCAGAAATAAATCCTAGTAAAATGGGCAAGAGAGAAAGGAAGAAAAAAGAGTCTCAATGGGAAAATAAAATGTATCTTTTCTGTTGAAAATAAATTAGCAAGACAAGAAATACACAAGTAAGGACTGCTAAATCATCAAAGAAAACCTGAGTTTTCCTTTATTTTTTCTCTATCCTCAATGTTCCAGGATAGCTTGGTCTCAGCAGTTTTTTTTTTTGTTGTTGTTTTCTTGTTTTTTTTCCATAAGGTGTTTGGCGTCATGTAAGTGATTTGCTGATTGACAGACCTATCCATGCTTTGGAGAACACCATACAGCATGGAGCACTAGGGAATTCAGCGAGCAGGTGTTAAACCTATCTCAGAGAATTTTTCTCCTTATCAGCCTCTACTCTTCTGACTTCACAATTTTTAAACAGATGTTTTAGACAGATTTTTTTTCTATTTTCTGTGTTTCCATAGGATTGTCTCTCATCTGCTTAATTTTCTCTTGGCTCAGTAAAAGAATCAAAAAGAACATGAAAACACATTTTAACTTCCCCTGTGAGAAGGAAGTTGTCTCTTTAAGTTTCTGCACCTACTCACTTTACTGTGAAGGCTGGAAGGTTAGTAATAAGACTGAAATGAACTTCCCAGTTGGGTTCTAACACTTGACTCGATGGCTGTCATTCCCCTCCTCAGGTCTGTCATTTACTCAGTGTTACAGTTTCCTGAGAGTCACAGTTCTTCAGTCAGTCTTTCCTACTTTCATGACCACAAGGTTTATTTTTTTTTAATTCACATCTAGCAAGAGACTGAAAATAAAAATAGTGAATATAAAATAATTCTGAAAACTGGACATAAAATTTGGTAGGGTTCACATGTAAGGAACAAAGAAAGGGAACACTATGGAATTATATGCAAATGTATTTGAGTTTTTAATATCACATAAAAACTATAGTTTTATAAATATCTGGCAAAGGTATGCTTATTTATATATATATATATATATACTTTTATCTACTGATGTAAATCATCTATATAAATTAATGTGTAGTATATAGTTTATACATGTAAACGTTATACATAATCTTTCCATATAAAATTTTATATATATATGTAAACATGTATATGCAAACATATACATGAATATATCTATAATACTATGATGTAAGTCCAGGGTTGATTGTTTTAAGGAAAGAAGTAACCTAGTACAATGATCTTCAAGTCAGTATGAACACTTCAGACAGAAATGGGATAATAATATTGATGGAGAATATACCATAATCCACTTATATCCAGGCCTAACCATAAGAATACAGGTTCTATTGTTTCCTGTTGACCCAAGGAGGAGATATCTATGAAAATTTTGTTTAATGTGTTAACAGAGCAATAGTGTTTCTTGATAAATCTTTTCTGTAATGCTTTGTTATCATCAGGGTATTTCTGCATGGGGACCAGCAATTTGGATAGAAGCAGCATGTGGAGAGAGGACTTGGACTACTTAGGTAAAAATAGAAGTACTGGTTGGAGCTTTCATAGAAATACTTATTGGAGATTTTGTAGAAAGTTAGGGAATCTAATCACTCTTACAATTTGAATATCAGATGTCCCCAAAGGCTCCTGTGTTAATAATGCAGGTTATGAAATGATCAGATTATGAGAGTTGTAAATTAAATTGGTGGATTAACTAGTCAGACGGGTTAATAATTTGAATTGATTACAGGGTGATAACTGTAGGTACATGGAGAATAATTGGAAGAACTAGGCCACAGGGTGTGTGTCCTAGAGAATTTTCTCTTGCACCTCTGCATTCTCCCTCTTTGTGCTTTCTGGCTGCCATGAGCTGTGCAGCTTTCTTCCAACACCCCATTCTGCCTTGATGTTCTGTCTCACCTCAGGTCCAGAGAAATGGAGTTGGCCAACCATGGACTGAAACCATCATGCAAAATAAACTTTTCCTCCTTTAAGTTTTTCTTGTCAGGTATTTCAGTTACAATAATGACAACTTAGCTAACATATGCACAAGTTAATGGTGAGAGTTATCAGAAATTTAAATTATATCATAGAGTTGCTTAATATCAGTCAGCCTTCTGTTAAAATCTTTTTCCCTCAGGATGGACTAGAATGCTAAATGCTACATTTCGTGCATTCCTGTGTTCCTGAACTTATAGATAAAATTGTAATTCTGAAATCAAATACAATGATATTAGAAGTGAAGAGTGAGACAGAATCCATCTTTCCCCAAATCTGCCTTCACCTTTCTCATAATTCTATAAGGACCCCAATAAACTTCTGCTTAATCTTTAGAAAAACTAATTCTTTAAAACTGAATTCTGACTAAGGTGTACGGCAAAAGTGACTCCATCACTGCATTCAACTGCCAAGGATGAAGATAATTACATGGCATTTGACACAAGGAAACTGAAGTGGAATGAGCTTTCACAGTGAGGCAAGAATACAAGCAGGAAAAAATCACATTGAGCATGGCCATATAGCACAAAGGAAATTTCCAGGCACCAAATATCTCCATTTTCTGAATGGAAGCTTGTGTGTGGATATCTGGATCCTACAGATGTTTCTTCCTGCCATTACTGTAGGCATCAATGTCCTCAGCATTCATCATTTGTAAGTCAAGAGGCACAGTATGGCCATGCTGATATGCACAGCTCCTGACTCAACTTATCTCCAAAGATCCCTCCCCACTCTGTGCCAGTCAACTAGAGATGTGCCACAAAAATTTCATTACCCATTAGAAAGAGTTTAATGTAAAGCTTAAAAATGTGTGGACAGATGTGATGAGAAAATGAAAGAATACCTCAGCATAGAGGCAACAGCACAGGAGAACTGGAGTGTACAGAGGAACTGAATTGATGACACAGGTTACAACATGTTGGTGAGAAAAAGAGTTATACAGGGGCTGGGGATATAGCTCAGTTGGTAGAGTGCTTGTCTCGTAAGCACAAGGCCTTGGGTTCAATCCCCAGCACTGCAATAAAAAAAAAAGAAACAGGTGAGAAATTTTGCTATTGTTTTTGTAAGATAATACCATATAACTGGATATTCACATGAAGGCATAGCAAACAACTACATATGATTTTTTTCTTATTGGATACGACATGTATTTTTAGACTGGGCATAATTTCTTTTAAATGTGGATTTCAAATGCATTCTGTTTTTTTTTGGGGGGGGAATACTTCAAAATTACTTTATTTTTATTTATTTATTTATTTTGCATTCCATTTAATATCAGTACAGGGTTCATATATAAAGATTCACTAAGAATAGGCTGACAATATCTTAGAAATTAATCTAACTCATAACTAAAATAAATTACTTTTGTTAAATAAAAGAAACAATTTTTAAGAATTAAATAAGACATGTAGAGAGCAAAAGTGCAATATTTAAGGTGAGAATAGGAATATGAATGGTGCCTCTTTTCTATACTACTTGGTTGTAGAAGAGTGTGCTCTTACATTATCATTGGATCATCTGGACAAAGCTGTTGCATCTCAATAACTGCTTTGCATCCCAATTCATCAGTTATGAGGTTTAGAATTAAATCCATGAATCTCTAGTAGTAGAAGCATGACTGATGCTTAATAAAGTTTAATGACAAAAAAGGTAGCATAATTTAGGTCATGAAATGGGCTGTATTAAGCAATGTTAATTGAAGGGATGATTTGCCTAGGCAAATAGTAATTATGCAAGTCAAAATTTTGTCAAGCCAATAAGGTCTGTTGAAAGTAGTGATCTTAATATATATATTTATGAACTAAAATGAGAGGTACCATTTTTTTTCCTGAATACCCAAACATCACCTATAAATTTGTGTTCTATATTAACATGGTGTAAAAGAATAAGAATCTATTTTTTGGGAAGTTTTCCATTTTAATATTATGCCACACTTTCTTAAGAGTAGCATTGTGAATAGAAAAAAGCATTTCTTGATAAAGGGGTTATTTTTAGGTCACATCAATGACATGAGTTTCTGTGAAAAGAGAAGACACTATTCTGAAGTAAAAGATACAAAATTTGCTCTTGTGTGAGTATTATCATACTTAGTGATAAGGATATTTTAACCAAGTAAGAAAGGAATAGAAATAACCTCTTAAACTTGTTGTGACTATGTAACATAGTAAAACCCTAAATTTGCTATATTTACATATTTTTATTCATATAGAATAGGTATCAATGAGACTAAAACTGAGTTAGCTTATAATGGGTTATGGAAATTAGAATGCAAAACTCCAATCCAACTTCATATACATAAATTAAGATTTCTTTATATGAAAACTTTTTACACTAGAATAATAAAGACGGGTTATAAGTGAAAATTTAATCAGCTGGCAGATGAGTTCAGGATATAATTATGTTACTTGTATAAATGTGTTAAGGTATTTGCAGGCAAACCAGGCTCTGACAAGATAGTTTATCGAAAAGTGATTTATCTAAAAAGAATTTAAATGTCACAATAACTACAAAAATAATTATAGGGGGACTGACACTTTTTTTGCAAAGAAAGTTTACACAGAAAAATTCTTCTAGGACATTATTTTAACTTATAGCTGATTTTGAATGCAAATCTTTGCTAAATTATTGATACTGAAGATGCATATGTAGACTAAATGACTGGCTGCACCGATATGAATGGTACAGTAGAATCACAGCAGTATTAATAAAATAGAAACTTGCAAATGAAAAATGTTGCCCTGAATTTATAATAATTGTAATGTTAATGTATCTATTTTCCAGTCTGATCCTTTATTTTGGTCACCTTCATGCTCAATTAACATTGACGCATATATGTAATAAAATTTTAAACTTGGACCTTTGATCCTCACATATAATTTTTATACACAATACTGTGTTTATTTCTTCACTGACTTCATTTGAGAAATTTGGATTCAGTAAATTGTGAATATTTTGTTTTAATATAATCTTGATTGCACAAGGATTTATTGCTTACAACATGTTTTTAAAATGTAACAGTTCACTAACATATCAGAACAATTTATGAAAGTATTATTTTAATTATTTAGACAAAGGAGTTAAATTTCTGGCAAAAAGCATTGTCCTTGAGCATAGGATTTCTCATTTTAAAACATCTTAAGGATGACCTTAGTATGTTCTTTTTTTTAAATTTCAGTTTTGTTTCTAGAATATTTTTTATTTGGAATAACATAAATCAAATCTTATTCCTTTTCTAATCTACTTTAAAAATAATTCGACTTAAAGCATAATGACTTCTGTGTTCAAGGTTAGGAGGCAGTTTTTGTTACTGACTAGCAAAACCGTGATTAGGGCTTACTAAGAGAACGCAGACCCAGGGCATGGCCTCTTTATTTCTTTCTGATGAGACACAGGCTAACTGAATCTGCCATATAATGAGAATATACTTGAGGGAATTTTTCTTTCTTATGATAGAAGAAGTATTGATCTCAGAAAATATCTTCACTTTTGGGTGGAGGGGTGACTGGAAACAAAGTTCCTAAAGTTCCATCTACAGTCAAAAGTAAAAGTCATTGTATATTTGTAATACTTTTCTCCAAATGCTGCTCTAGTGTGTAAGATTTAATAGCATGAATTTATAAAAATTCAATTCTCTGATTACAGGAATACTTTACTTCTTTCCTTTATAAAATCAACGCCTATTGGATTGTCTTTCATTTACTTTTCTAATGTAATCTAATGTACAAATGCTTATTGCTCAATTACAGGAAATAACCAAATCCAGGTTTTCATAAAACTGTACAGTTTTCTAGAGATAGTGAGAAAATAAAGGCTTCTACTAAGGGGTAATAATAATGTTTCAGCTCTATTTTTTACAATATTTCAAAGGACTTGTACATCGTTAATATGTAAGAACTCAACAGCAATGCATAGTCTTTGTATAGTATACAATTTCTAATACCAGTGCTTTCATTTGTGTAAAGCAGAAAGTGTCCAAATATGTCAGCAGATGAATAAAATCATTCATATTTTCAATCAAATTATGATGGGGTTAAGTAAAATTAAAATGCATATCCTTGGTAAACATATTAATTCAAATCTAGCCATGTAATTAGAATGCTGAATTATTAGATGGAGATTAGATGAGTTTTCTTGGATGAATGAATATTCACTATATATCCCAAGACACATTCCAATTTCATCAACATTCTAAATGTGCCCTTCTGTTATCACTGTACTCTTCTGATTTATTGTACTTCCATTATCCACTCTTACTGTATTCTAACAAATGCTGTGTCTATCATCTAGTTTACTGAAAATGTTGAATTAAGCTAAACATTTTTCCTAGTGAAGTTTGGTCTATATAGCACCCCTTGTTCCCCAACTGGGAAGAGAGTTGTTATCCAAATGTTTTAAAAGTAAGAACAATAGAGTAGAGGAAAGGAACTGGGGGAGAGGGAGGAGGGGAAATGGGAAGTACTGAAGAATAGCACATTATACTCCATGCACATACTATTACGTCAAAATGACATACAATATTACATATAACTATAATGCATTAATAAAAACATTAAAATATAGATATATTAGAATGCAACTGAAATCATTGTGCAGTCACTTCTTTTAAAAATGGTTCAGAAGGTTTCTATCAAATTGCTCAAAATATTTAAACAGAATAACAACCATTTAACTTAAAAATGTACTAAACAACGCTATTAAAAATGAAGAGAATCTTACGTACTTGTCTAATTTACAAACATTCAGACAAAATTAACAGTTTCTGAAATGAAATAGTATATACAATTCACTAATTTTATTCTGAGTGGTGACATTTATACATTTTATTTTAATGAATGCCAAATAACCTATGCAACTTAAACTCACATCTTTTAGGAGAAAGGTAGAATATCTTATATGATCAAGAAAAAGCAACATTTCAATCTTCCTCTCAGGAAGGTAACATCAATATTTAATAATTTCACTTTATTTTCTGAACATGGTAATTCAGACTAAATGTCCTCTTGGCTGTGTTTTTATTAGTGATTTTTAAAAACATGTTACAGACTTCATTTTGATTCATTGTACACAAATGGGATATAACTTTAATATCTATGGTCTTGGATGATATAGATTCATACCATTCATGTAATTGTACATGTACATAGGGTAATGATATCTGTCTCATTCCACCATTTTTCATACCCCTGCCCCTTCCCCCTCTCACTTGTGATTTTTGATAGACAAATTGCAAAATGAATAGACTTGGTAACAAGACTTCATATTTCAGACTCTGGGGTCAGGAAACCTAGAATCAAATTAACACTCTCACTAATAGTAGTGTGTACATTGTGGTCACATTACTTAATGACTCCATGTCGAGTTTTCTCACTTATAGAACTAGCTACTAGATGCTTCCACTTCAGCTTCCTGTTGCATCCTAACATATTTATGTTTTGGAATGTTGATAGTGCTGCCATTTGAGGACTCTAAAATTGGAGACAGAGAAACTTAATAAAAGTAAATTGTCATCATGGTTGAGAAAAGAGAGTGGGATGAAAAAGACAAAGATATCCCAGAAAAAAAAATTCACATTAAAGATCCTCATTGAGATCACACATTGCAACATGAAAGAAACCCAATGTTGGAAGCTGAATTCAACTTAGATGAATACGAAAACCAGGCAAGGCTTAGGAGAGATCCTCTTCATATTATGTGATGTAAAAGAAAAAGGTAAACACTTGCTCAAACTACTCTTTATAAGTTTCTTTTTTCTTTTTGGTACTGGGAATTGAACCCATGGGTGATTAACCACAGAGCCACATCCCCAACTCTTTTTATTTTTTCTTTTCAGATAAGATCTCCATAAATTGCTTAGGACCTAAGTTGTTGAGTCTGGCTTTGAACTCAAGATCCTTTTGCCTCAGCCCCTAATCAAACTATGCTTAATAAGGTCTTTGTAAAGGAATAAAACACTGTAGTTTTCAATGTTTACAATATTTTCAAAAACAACATATTAAATGAATATGTGATCATTCCTTTCTTCCTTTCTCTTTATTACTGACAATAAGAAGGTTTCAATATTTTGACTAAAGGTTTAAAGATCATGAAATAATCATAATATTTCTCTTGATTATTCTGATAAATCTATATCCATTTAGCCTGCTCAGTCCTGCAACACCATGCAAAATGAAGATTGCTTATACTTAATACTGGTTATTTAGGAAAGGATAATTGACATGTCATTTTAATTTCTCGCAATGAATATACACTACTTTTAGCAAATAAATGTTATTAACAAAATAATACAGATTACATATATTCCTCCATATATACAGATTTAATTCATTGTTTTAAAACTTATGAAAGTTATAGATTTCTCATAATATTGCTTATCTAAATATTAAACCAATCTGTATTATTTTTCTTATTAATAGAAAGCAGACAAGACAACCTGAGCAATAAAAACAAAGGTAGCATTTCTAAACTAAAGGAATATTCAGCTTCAGATATATCAGAGATTCTCAAGAAAGTCATATCCAAATATGTCATAATGATATGACATGTGATGTTCCAAATAAGAGGTAAAATATGCTTAAATTTATAATAATTTGTAAAAAATTATAGTGCATTATTTTGGTTATGACAAAATATAATCATTTTAAAAGCAAAATCTCCAAATGAAAAGTATAAAATCTACAAAATACAGGGCA
>JAJEJO010001609.1:172874-193767 GCA_020662805.1 Glaucomys volans | reverse complement strand
AAAGTCATATCCAAATATGTCATAATGATATGACATGTGATGTTCCAAATAAGAGGTAAAATATGCTTAAATTTATAATAATTTGTAAAAAATTATAGTGCATTATTTTGGTTATGACAAAATATAATCATTTTAAAAGCAAAATCTCCAAATGAAAAGTATAAAATCTACAAAATACAGGGCAGTAAGCATTAATACCACTAGTCTCTGGAAAACTGACAAACTGTTTAAAAAAAAAACCCTCCATATTAAGAGTATTTCTGAAATATTTATAAACTATGAAAAGTTAAAAAATAACACACACAAGAGCGGGTTGGGAGGCGGATGGCGCATACCTGTAATCCCAGTGGCTTGGGAGGCTGAGGCATGAGGATCATGAGTTCAAAAGCTAGCCTCAGCAAAGGAGAGGTGCTAAGTAACTCACTGAGTCTTACAAAATAGGACTGTGGATGTGCTCAGTGATCAAATGCCCCTGAGTTCAATCCCTTGAAACCCCCCCCCCAAAAAAAAACCAACAGAAAAGAACGTAATGTAAATGATCTTAAAATTTATTTTTTTTTTTTTTTTTTTTGCAAAAACTGTCCCTAGTCCCTATTCTGATTCAGGCATAAGACCATGAACATTTTAAACATCTCTAAATCTTAACTTTTCCAACTATACAATGAATGCAAATGTATATCAAACATATCTGTATATCAGATGTTTATAATGAGGTATAAATAAAATACAGAAATTCAGTCAATGAAATCACTTGCAAACCTCCATGTGGTATGCCAAAAAAAAGTTACTTAACTCATTCCCTCAGCCTAGTTAAGTGAGTCATTGCTTGCTGTCTTTGCTAAAATTAAACCTCAATATACAAAGAACTCAAAAATCTTAACCCCCAAAACAAATAATCCAATCAATAAATGGGCTAAGGAACTGAAAAGACTCTTCACAGAAGAGGATATGCAATTGATCAACAAATATATGAAAAAATATTCAACATGTCTAGCAACTAGAGAAATGTAAACTAAAACTACTCTAAGATTTCATCTCACTCCAGCAGAATGGCAGTTACCAAGAATACTAGCAGCAATAAGTATTGGCGAGGATATGGGGGAAAAGGAACACTCAGACATTGCTGGTGGGACTGCAAATTGGTGCATTCACTCTGGAAATCAGTATGGAGATTCCTCAGAAAACTTGGAATGGAACCATCATTTGACCCAGCTATCCCACTCCATGTGCCATACTCAAAAGACTTCAAATCAGTATATGACAGTGACACAGCTACATTAATGTTTATAGCATCTCCATTCACAATAACTAAACTCTGGAAACAACCTGGATGCCCTTTGATGGACAGGCAATGGATAAACTGTGGTATATATACACAAGAGAATACTACTCAGCCTTAAAGAATGAAATTATGGCATTTGCAGGTAAATGGGTGGAGTTAGAGAATACCATGCTTAAGTGAAATAAGCCAATCCCCCAAAAAGCCAAACGCCAAATGTTTTCTCTGATATGAGGGTGCTGATCCATAATGGGGTGTGGGCTGGGGGCAAAGGAAGAATGGAGAAACTTTAGATTGAGAGAGGGGAATGTGGGAAGGGAGGGACTATGGGGATGTGAAGGATGGTGGAATGATACAGACATTATTACCCTATGTACATGTATGATTGCACAAATGCTGTGCCTCTGCATCATGTATAATCAGAGAAATGAAAAGTTGTGCTCCATGTATGTACAATGAGTTGAAGTGCATTCTGCTGTCATGCATAACTACTTGGAACAAATTTTGAAAAATCAAGCCTTAAGTATACTTTTTAAATCCTTTTGCAGAGAACTGTTGAGGGAATAAAAGACATCAGCTTTTTTTTCTGTTTTGTTTTGCATTTTCAATAATAATTTAGGTTGTAAACAATGGATCATGGTATGTGTGTACTGAAAAATAGGCAATTCGAACATGAGTCAAAAATATTAACTCAGTTTTTAGTATTATTGAGATGTACTGGAATGAATACTGTCTAGTCAGAAGGAGGGCAGTAAAGAATTGCAACTGCAGCTTACCAGACACTAAACTGACTTAACTGACTGCAATCATTTTTCATTCCAAAGTGATGACAAAGGACTATTTCTGACTATATACATGTCACAAAGCATTTCAAAACTCATGTCATTCTGAAACCAGTGCTTGTTGTATAATTTGTGATATATTATGTTCATTACTTTCTGATAAGATATGTGAAGTAACCAAATCTCCTAAATCCATTCTGTTGATAGAATAAAATTTTATTGCCTGCAGATATGCTGACCTCCTAATTGCTTCAGTATCTGGATTCATATTTATTGCCATATTTCCTAAGATTATGCACATGCTAAAATCTTTGCTCTTTCTAGTGTCTTCCTTTATATGAAGTGATATATGAGGTTTTCCAAAGATAAAGTTTTGACAAGATATTATTCAATAGAACACTTCGGCATACATTATTCATTGTATTTTTGAGATGTTGGTAAAAGAATAAGAGGAAGGGAAGAAAGGGCATGTTAGCGTAATTCAAACATAAGGAGACATTAAATAGTAAGTTGACAACTTAGAGTCATATTTCTTGTATTAGAGATTAAACATTCCCAATATAATACAGTGATGAAGCACACTATACTCTACCTCACATAACCACATAACCTTGACCTTGAATTCTCCATCTTCTCTTTTCTGATCTTAAAAATCTTAGTGAAAATGGTACTTACCTCAAAAAGACAAAATCATCCTAGAAGACCACAGTGCCTAAAGTAAATGCAATTAGAATTTAAAATTTTTACTACAACACACATAATACTATGAAGAAAAGTGACACTGAATCATATAGGAAGTCCTCAAAAGAATAAAAATGGACTTACTTCTTGGGGTGGAAATGTGAACACATATTAGCATGAGAACCAGAAATATCCACATATCTTTGGGGTTCATTGTCAAGAAAATGAGTATGATATTTAAAATACAAAATTAAGTATACTAAGATTATTAATTCAAAATGATAAATAAGTTACCAGAAATTATCTTGAAAATAATTAACAAAATGTAGAATACCATAAATAATAAAAAAATAGAATGTCATTTTTATTGACTGCCTGAAGTTGCTATAAAAATTCCAATACATTAACTTCTGATTCTTTAGCAAGTCAAATGTTGCTTCTCTGCTACTTCTTATATACTTGTGATGTCAATTACCACTGAGTACTTGTTTGTGACTGATTTCCAACACTCATCCTTTTCTCCTAACCTGGGTTAAGTAAGCTTATAAGTAGGAAAGAAAACTTCTAATTGACAAACTCAATAGAATGATGATAAAACTCTAAGATATCAAAGAATAAATTTCAAGGTCCTAAACAAAATCATGCTTCATATTTGAATCATTTTAGCATATTAAAAATAAGGGCTAGTCACTCAAATACTACGTCCCTTGAGGTAAGTGTTTTCTCCTTAGGAAACATCATAAAAATAGATACAGAAGTCTTAATAAAGTGATACTAAAACCATACCTTTAAAATCTTGTCACAAACAGATCCATGGCTCATATTGCAAAAGCTGCTTCTCTTTGTAAGTGATCTCTTGATTTCTGACAATGATGCAAACTATGAAGACAGAAAACACAAAGACTAAAATATTTACCCCCTTGATTCTTGCAAAAGTCACAGTTTTACCAGATTTCAAAGTAATTCAAAGAACTAACATACAGTTTTGTGGAGTGAACACCCCAGGCAATATGTACAAAAATATTGAAAGGTGACATTCAGCCCCAGCACATATTCTAGAGCATGTGTCCAGAGTTTGAGAAGCAAAGGAAAATGTGATATTTGTGAAGAATAATAAACACACAAGAATTGGACAGTCCAGGGTGAAATTTGATTTTAGAATATAGAATGAAAGGACAGTTTGACTTTGATAATTTTAGAATCATCTAATAACCTCCTTATGAAATTTGTCCTGAACTGTACAAAGGACAACACAACCAAAGGGAGATGATCTTCTCAATCATGGAATGGTTTCATGTCTGTATGTAATTATCAAAACTAAAAATTGTACACTAAAATGATTCATTTGTTTGCATACAAATGATATCAGAGTACAATATTTTAAAAAAACCTTTGTCAATAATATTAACAAGCATCAAGTAAAACTGAAAAAAAAAACTGTTTACTATTTAAACAGTTAAATAACTGTAAAAATCAATAATCTAGAAAAAAGCCCTAAAATTCATTTGGAAGAATAAAAGACCCAGAATAGCCAAAGTAATTCTAACTTTAAAAAGCAATATTGGAGACATCACAGTGTGCGACTTCAAATTATACCACAGAGTTGCAGTAACAAAAACTGCATTGTAATGGAGTAAAAACCGACACATAGACTGATGGTACAGAATATAAAACACAGCAACAAACCCATACAGATAGACTCTTTTGATCCTTGACAAAGGTGCCAAGAACACACATAGGAGAAAAGACAAGTCTATTTAACAAATGGTCCTAGGAAAACTGGTATTCTATATGTAGAAAAACGAGATGAGATCACTATTTTTCACCCTAACAAAAGTCTACTCAAAATGGATCAAATATATAGGAATTAGACCTAAAAGTATGCAAATAATAGAAGAAAATACAGGATCAACACTTTAGCATATAGATGCAGGCAATGACTTTCCTAACAGAACATATAAAGCTTGGGATATAATGTTAAGAATTACTAAATGGAATGACATCAAATTACAAAGCTCTGCACGGAAAAGAAAACAATGTGAAGAAAGAACCTACAGGATGGGAGGAAACCCTTGCTAACTCATTTTCTGACAGAGGATTAATATCCAAAATATACAAAAAACTAAAAAAAATCCACTAATAAAAAGCCCCAATTAATAAAGGAGCAAATTAACTAAATATATATTTCTCAAAAGAAGAAATACAAATTGACCAATAAATATGTGAAAATGTGTTCAACATTATTAGTAATTAGAGAATTGCAAATCAAAATTACTCTGAGATTGTACCTCATTCCAGTTGGAATCACAGACATAAAGAATACCAATAATAATTAATGTTGGAGAGACTGGAGAAATCAGAACAGTTTCACACTGTTGGTGGGATTGTAAATTAGTATAACCACTAAGAAAATCGGTATGGGGGAGTTTTCTCAAAGACAAGGCTTAGAACTACCATATGACTCAGTTATACCACTTCTTGGTATTTATCCCAAAGAATTAAATTCAGCATCCTGTAGCAGTACATTCATATCCATGTTTATAGCAGCATAATTCACAATAGCAGAACTATGGAACCAGCCTAGGTGTCTGTTAGTGGGTGAATGGATAGTGAAAACGTGGTATGTATACACAATGAAGTTTCACTCATCCATAAAGCTGAATGAAATTATGTGATTTGCAGAAAAATGGAACTTGAGACCTGTTATGTTTTGGATGGGAGGTGTCCCCGTAAGCACATGTGAGAGACAATGCAAGAAGGTTTAGAGGAGAAATGATTGGGTTATGAGAGCCTTAATACAATCAGTGAATTAATCCTGTGATGGGATGAACTGAGTGGAAACTGAAGGTGGATAGGGTGTGGCTGGAGGAGGTGGGTCATTGGGGGTGAGTTTGGGGTTATATATTCTGTATCTCTTAGTGGAGTCTCTCTCTGCATCCTGATCATCATTTGAGCTTCTTCCCTCTGCCACCCTCTTCTGCAATGCTGTTCTGCCTCACCTTAAGGCCTAAGGAATGGAACCAGCCTCATATGGACTGAGAACTCTAAACTGAGCCCTCAAATAAACTTTTCCTCCTTCCTTACAATTGTTCTTGTCAGGTCTTCTAGTCATGGCAGCAAACATGGCAGTTCTAAAAAAAGAGCATTATATTAATCAAAGAAAGCCAAATTCAGAAAGTCAAGGGTTGTATGTGTTCTCTCATATGTGGAAAATAGAAAAAAGAAAAAAGAAAGGTGGGAGTGAGCTCATGAAAATTGAAGGGAAATCAGTAGAGTAGAGGGAAGGGACCAGGGGACAGAGGAAAGGAGGAAAAAGAGACATACAGGGGAATGATATGGCCAAATTTTATGTATGTAACAACAAAATCCCACCATTGCAACTATACTCCACTAATAAAAATATTGGAAAACATTGAAAAGAAAAAAACCTGGTGATAAATAAGCTATTAACAAATGTCATGAAAAATAGAAGTATAAAAGGCATCTCAATATAGAAAAGGATGTTTGACCTTACTCATAAAATAATACAACACAAAATTAAACTGATCATGTCCAATCAATTAGATTTTAAAATGCAAGGTGTGATAACACACTGTATTGTTAGCAAGACCCTGGGGAAATAAGCACTCTCATAAATGTACAATGTATATGCAAAATTGAAAAACAATTATGAAGTCACTATCACACAGGGCAGGAAATGTCAGTCCATAAGACATCAAGGGAGGCATATTCACCAGACAGTATTGACCATAAAAGCAACGTTCAAACACATGTATTGAAGATCTCAAAGATGAACACTTAAAAAATAAATGGTTAGGGTTTCCAGCTTTACTGATTTCTAAGCTTTGAGATAGCCACACTGTGCCAAATACATTTTGTTAGAAAAAGACAATCTGTGTAGAAATACAAGCATCTCCCTGCAAGTTTTAGTAAGTATACAGGAACACAATGTTTTGCTAAGAGATTGTTCCTAACAAAGTTAAGTGCAAAGATTAGTTCATAGATTGTAGACAAATGAAAAATAATGTGTGGCAACTTGTAAAAGTTATAACTAAAGAAAGAACTGGATTTTGAGGATACGATTCTCCTGAGATAACTGTTTCAGAGCCTACAAATTACTTTTTTCCTAAAAGTGGTAGTGTGGAAATAGGGGATTTACTAATGTTGTATGTATGATTAAATTATTAGAATACTTCATTTAAGTCTCACTAGAGATTTGATATTTGGATGATATGGTTGCTGGAATCCTGAAATAAAATTGTTCTTCTTCTAAGAAAGGTCTCTATCTATAACTCTGAAAAGACCCTGTGCTCCCCATGCACCACAAATTCCTCTAGCAGAAAAAATAAACTGGTAAGCGTGAATTTTAAATATTAATTTATGTAGAAGGTAATTGACAAGGACCATTTTTGGGGGAAATAAACATCATTGGAAGTTCTATTCCCTGGAAAATAACTAATAGGAATCTCTTGAACTGAAGGCACTACTTAATCACTTATTCATTCACATGAGTTAAAATATTGTTCAATTACCTAATATGTGCCCAAAATATTTTGGATTGTGAGGATATAATGGTGAACCAAATAAACAAATCTTCTGGTACTATGGACTTTATATTTATACTGAGGATATCCAATCAATTAAAAATGTACATAAATATATTTAAAATTATAATTTTCAAGTATTATTTGCTTCCATGAAGAACAACATAAATGCAATATCATAAGGGATATATAAGCTAAATGTGATTATGTATCAGGCCACCCAAAACCTGAGAAGTTTAAAATTACTCTTATGGACATGTTTATGGTTTAATAGATTAACACTATGGATTGCTTGCTCTACTTCTGGACTCATCTGTGGTCATTTATGCAGCTGTACTTATCTGGTGGCTGGTGCTTCTGATGGTGGGAAACTCAAGATGGTTTTATTCACAAGTCTAGAAGTTAGTGCAAACTTTTGGACAAGAGTTTACCGTAGGTTTGCTGTTACTTCTTTGCATGATGGTCACAGTATTAAAAAAAAAAAAAAAAAAAGACAAGTCCCAGAGTATAGCTGCTTGTATCAGGTTTGGTGATGTCCCACTTGCCTGTGCAAGTCATATGTCTGAGTTCAGGGTCAATATGGAAAGGGACTACACAATGCACAGCTATTCTGTATTATGTTCATTGGTGTCTATACTTATGGTAACAATACAGTACAGAGAATCACTGGCATGCCTGTGTGTGTCTGTGTGTGTAAATTTCAGAAATTATGGAACTCTTAAAAACAAACATAGCATTCTAAGCATATAATTATGTTTTCTGCAAATAGGGACTTTCAATTTTCCCTTCATAAGTATATTTTTGTTTTGTGCTTTAATTTTATTTTGTAATTCTATTTAGTTCATTTTAAGTAGTATATATTAACTATACATACTGATGGGGTTGAATGTGATATTGAAACTCATGCCTGCAACATTCACTTAACAAATCTAGTTTTCCTTTGTCCACTCCCTTCCATTTCCCAATCTCTCGTGATCCTGGCTCTATGTTTATGTTGACTTTTTTAGTTTCACATGTGAGAGAACATGCAATGCTTATCTTTCTGTGTCTGGCTTATTTTACTTTTGCTTATTTCAAAGATGACTTGAATGGGCTCACATCCTTGTTTTGTTTTAAATCTCAGTTTTCATAATTTCATTGGATTAATGAATGAGGCCCACAGTACCAAGGAGAGGTAGGCAAATATTCTTGATGTCTTTTCCCATGTTAATAGAATTATATCACATTCACCTTACTTTAAATGTGTATCATCAGGAATCTTAGTTTTATGCAGTCTTGTCCTATTAGTTTCCCTAGCAAGTGCATCTCTGGATTTTATCTCCTTTCCCAGTGTAGTCATCCAACAGAAGCCTAATACATGCATGCTTCAGTGCAAATCCTCAGGCTGAGACTCAGCTTTGGCATCTGTGCATTTTCTAGTATTGCAATTTTCATTTCCTTTGTGGGCATAGTATATCCTTTACTTTCATGTCAGCCCACCGATGTATTTAAGATGATGTTTGAAATTATTCCAGATGTTATTTTGTTCCATATATTTATTATGCTTAACCAGTGTATTAAAAAAAACCAAAGAAATAAAGAAACAAAAGCATAGACACAAGTATCAGGGTTCAGCAAATAGAAATTCAAATGTGCTTTATAAAAGAACTGCAATCACCTTACTGATATCACAGTATTTCAGGGGATAATTAAACAGGTCAATACTTGCAGAGTACATTTAAATGTGCATTGCACATAGAAAGTGCTATGTAGTTATTAGTTGTTTTGCCATTATAAAATTTAAACCTAACGTGATACTTAAGTCAATTTGCAATATTAAATAGCAGGCATCCCATATTCTAACGTGAAAGGTTAATACATTAAGAGGTTATTAAAGAAACCCATCTTATGTGAATAGATGTTTGTGGAACATTATTCTTTGTGGCCTAAATGAAATCATGGCATTTTGGATAATGTACATTTTGATGTTAGGTAGAAATGAGAGGGAAATTGGAAGAAATGAATTCCGCTTAAGAAGAAGAGGCCTGAGAAGGATAGAGAGGGAACCAGTATTCTCTGTGTGTCTAGAATGTGCTGAGCATGGCATTATGCACGTGTAGTAAAAATCTTCATGTAATCTGAAAGCAGTAACTCTGAAATATGACTATTGGCATAAATATTGTTGGATGAGGAAATTGAAGCAAGAGTGATTAAATGACTGACAAAACTGCTTGTAGGTGTTGAAGCCACAATTTGAAACAAGTTCATTCTTTTAAATTAATAAACACATGTTTAATACAAGTTGAGATTTATTAATGCATCTTGTGTATTATTATTTGCTCACTGTGTTTACAATAAAACCAGTGCATTTACTATCACAGCAAAGCAGTCATATGTACTAATGTACTCACCTGAAAACCATCACTAGATTAAAGTACAGGCACTTATCATGAATTGACAACTAGGTTTGATACTGAACATTCTTTGTTTCCTGTACTAATAATCTTCATTAAATCTCTACATCATTTTAACATTAATGAATTTGAGGTACAACGAAAATAAATTACAAAATTATGAAATGTACCTTAAATGACCAAGTGCCATTAAAGTTGAGAGATAAACCAATATATGATTTAAAAAGTTATTATGTAAGTGTATATTCACTGTGATGAAAATTTACTTAGAATAAAAGAAGTCTTTGGTTTATAAGCAAATAATGGTTATCCCCAAAATATGTAGGTAAATATATAAGTAAAGATTAAAGGACAAAATGATCCCTTTGTCCTATTTTTGCATGAGTTTATTTCAGCAATATTCACAAGTTCATATGGAGTGAATAATGTATATGTAACACACTAAAAATGGTGTTGGAAATTTTTTAAATTTAACACAAATGTTCTCTTTTTATAGGTTTTTTAGATGCTGATAGACCTTTATTTTATTAATTTATTTATATATGGTGCTGAGAATCCAACCCAGTGCCTCACACATGCCAGGCAAGCCCTCAACCCCAGCCCCTGGAAATTTTTATGGTTCAGGGAAACTAACTGGAGTAACCATAGTCTCACTCCTCTAACATAGTAAAGATGGGTGTATTTACACTTGGCTTATGATAGACAGTAGGGGGAATTCCTTTTATACAATCATCAAAAATATAATTCTTAGTCCACCCAGTGAAGCTGTCTCTGCATAGGACCTTAGAGTTCCCCCACTGACACTGCATCTAGGTAGAGAAGAGAGCATAGAGTATCTGATATGAAATTATGTTGGTTAGGCTGGGATTTATCCAAAGTTACTCCTGTCCTCATTGTCATGGCCAAAATCCAGTCACATGGCCATACCTAGCTATGAGAAATGTTCTCATAGGAGGAATAGAAAGACTTTGTTAAAAACCAGTCAGAATAGGATATAAATTTAAAGGGGATGAATATAATATTAGGGTAAATTATAGTGATGTGGGTAAGTCCACATCACTTTCCTCACATTGTTATGAACTCCCAAATAAGAGGATTCTCAGGCATAATATTACTGAATCCAGAATCAGAAACCCTGAACTTCAGAAACAGGGTAGAAAATGCAAAAACCATATGAGAGGTGTGTTAGTCAACTTTTCGTTCTGTGACCAAAATACCTGACTTCATCAACCTAAAGAAAGAAAGATTTATTTTGACTCATGGTTTCAGATGTTTCAGTCCATGGTTGTCTGGCTCTATTGCATTGGGTCTGGGGCAAGGCAGAAAATCATGTTAGAAAATCATGGTGGAGGAAAACATTTTATCTCATAGCAACTGGGAAAGAGTGAGAGAGGCAGAGAAAAAGGGGAAGGAATTAGGGACAAGATATAGAGTTCCCAAGATCAGGATCCAAGGACTCTCCCTTCTACTTGGTTCAATCTCCTACACTTTCCAACACCTCCCAAAAGTCCATTCAATTTTTAAATATCTCAATGATTTCCTCTACTGATGAGGCCAGAACCTTCACAATCCTTTCACTTTCCAAGGGCCCCATCTCTGAACACTACTGCTTTTGGGAATCAAGCCTTCAACACAGCCTTCTTTTTTTTTTTCCTACCAACAACTGTCAGTTTTATTTCTGGTGTCTTTGTGTGTTTTCCATTTGCAACTGTACTCCTTCTTAAAAAGAATCAAAAAGACTCCACAATATTAACAACAAAACATTGTAAAAAATGACATTATGTACATAAATACTGTGCTTAAACTTTAGAGAAATGATAAACCTTCCAGAAAAAGGGGGAGCCCACTTACTTCAAGTGATAGCAGTGATAATATAGAAAACTCTACATTTTGGGGGGTTATACATATGTAACAATTCAAATATAAACTATGAAATTAAAAAATAGGATTGGGGAAGACAGAATGTAGGAGGAAAAGAAATTAGAAAAAAAAATATGGCCATTAAATTCAGAAGGTCCACAGAATTATTCAAGTAATGGAAGGGTTAAAACCCTACATATTTACTTATTTTACAAGTCCACATGGACTTCTGATTGCTGTTTTCCAAACTTGTCTCTCTACTCTGTTTTTGTGAGAGGGTGCTGCAGAGCACACTTCCTGGCAGGTGGATCCAGAATGACAACCCATGTGGACTTCACCAAGCCGGAATCAACACAGTCTTTGGGAGATACTTCATTTCCAACCATAAAGGGAATAAAAATTATTGATTTGCAAAAGATACATATGACAAATGGTTAATATCCAAAATACATAAACAATTCAACACAATAAATAATCTAATTAAAAATGGACAAAGAAACTGAACAGACAATTCTCAAAAGAAGGCACACAAAAGGCTAACATATATGAAAAAATCCTCAATGTCACTAATCATTAGGGAAAAATACACTAAAACTAAAATCAAATATAATCTCACATCAGTTAAAAAACCTATTATCAATAAAAAGAAAGCAAAAAGTAGTCTAGGAGAAGAGATGAAGAAAAGAGAACCCTGGTAAACTGTTAGCAGAAGCATAAATTCAAATAACCATTATGAAAAGCAATATGGACTTACCTTATCAATTAAAATCAGAACTAATATGTGACCCAGAAGTCTTACTGGGTATATATCAAAAGAAATTCAGAAATTGCAATCAGTTTGTGTAAGAGATATCTGCAGTACCATATTCATTGTGGCATTATTCATAATAAATTGAATATGGAATAAACCTAAATATCCATTAATGGATGAATAATAAAATGTAATATGCATAAATATTTGGTTTTCCATAGTTGCGAGTTCTGTATTCACAATTAAAAAAAAAACTTGCATTCATGCTGAATATGCAGATATTTTTTCTTGTCATTAGTACTAAAATATTCAAGTATAATGGTTATAACTAGTTTTACACTGTATTGGCTATTGCAAATCCTCTAAAGAGGATTTAAAATGTACAAGTGGATACATGTGGGTTATATGCAATTACCACGCTATTTTACATAAGTATTTGAGCATCTGTGAATTTTGCTATTCATGGGTGTCCTGAACCAATCCATCAGAGATCAGAGGGACAACTGTGAATACACCTGGAAAAATGTTGGTTCCAAAATCAAATCATTGGTGACAAAATGGATGAAACTGTAGCAAATTATGCTAAGGTAAATAAATCAGGCACAGAAAAACAAACATTGTATGACCTCACTTATATGTGGAGTCTAAGTGGAACTCAAAGAAGCATAAAGCAAAATGGTTTCCAGGGGCTGGAATTATAGGTGGAAGTAAAGATGTTTCAGTCAAATGGAGTAAAATTTTTAAATTAAATAATATTAATAAATTTGGAAGATCTATTGTATGGTATGGTAACTATAAATAATAACCTCTGTATATTTGAAACTAAGAAAGTAGATCTCAAATGTTATCACTAAAAAACATGTTATTTGAACTGTTAGATATGTTATCTGATTTAGGCATCCTGAAACGTGTACATGTATGAAAAATTATGCATTATGCCATAAAACGTATATTTTAATCAGTTATATCCTAATAAAATTTAGGGGGCTATGACAAGAATGTATATTCACAATTAGGCATGGAGGATAATTTTCAAACATGGTTTAAATCTAAAGTCTGTACTTTTTCATGCACTGATCAATTGTTAATGAATGATTTTGACATGAGATAGTAAATGTTTTTACCTGTAAATGAAGGTAATTTTTATTTCGGTTAACAAATAGTGGAATAGTACATATTTTAAGGGATGGAAAGTCAATGAGAAATGTACCCCAGAAGTTTAACCCAGAGATCTCAGATTTGAAATTAGTGATAATGTGAAGATAGAGAAAGGTAAATAAACTGGAGATACTCAAGTGAAAGAGAAAATGCAACAATTTATGGAATGGAGCAAAGAAGAGTTCTAATCCAGAATGTATATTTTGGAAAAGAAGACATCTTCACCTGAAAGCAATCATCAAAAAAAAAATGTGTCTGGGGGTAACTGGAATTGTTTCCCAAGTGTCAGGAAAATTAGTCAAAATAATGATAAAAAGAACAAGTTACAAAACTATATGAATGCAAAGAGAACATAACATGATTGCTAATAGTTCCCTAATAGGTCTATTAGGTCTTTGCTGTTGATTTTGGTTGATAAACCTATAGAAAAAATACATTTATGCATGCATTTATTTCACAAAACCATATTAGTGCACAACCATGAAATTAATTCATGAGATGAAAGAGATTAAACATGGTTCTTAAAATCTATGTAAGATTAAAATCTTGGTGGTGGACTGACATGTAACTGGAATCATAAAGAATTAAACAGTTACTTAGAGAGTATTTTTGTGTTTGTGATAATAAAACCATTTATGTGGGAGAAAAATCATGGATGAAATTGTGCAATTGGTTTGGTCAGTCTGTTCAGCAATGGTTTGAAAACACAGATTTCATTGTATAGCTGTCATTGTTTATGTTATTTATGATTTGTAATATTGATTTAAGACCAAAAACTAAAAATATATTATATGTTAAAGATCACTGAATGAGCTGGGGATGTGGCTCAGTTGGTAGAATGCCTGCCTTGCAAGCACAAGGCCCTGGGTTCAATCCTCAGCACTGCAAAAAAAAAAAAAAAAAAAAAATCACCGAATCAATGTATACTAATCAATTTAGTGTATAATAATCAATTTAGGGCTTTAATGGGCAACTAAGGATCTAGAGCAGGAAATGAATTTATTTTATAAAATAGAATTTATGAAAATGAAAATATACTTTTCTTAAGATCATCATTTCAAAGTACAGCACTTTAAAATAAATTTCAAATATTTCTCTGTGTTTCCAATGCACACTTCTGCTCAAATAACAGACTACTCCCTAAGGGCTCCCAACAGTTTGTTGGCTTTGTTTATTTTTCGCTGGCAGTGTAACTGCACACTTTCAAAGATTTTATACCTTTTCAGTACAGACAAGGCTACTCATCTGTTCTCTGTCTGCAGGTCTCTCTCTATGTATGGAGATTTTTTCTGGAAATGTGCAACTCATTCTCATTTGCATTTTGTAACAAGATCACTTGATTTAGTCAACAACAAGCAAAGTCATCTTTTTAAAAATACATTTTATTTGTACTTCAAAATCACTAGAAAATCACTAAGCCATCATAAGGAACATTTTGGGGGGCTCCTTTTGAATTTTAATTTTAAAAAAATGTTTCTGTAAAGGAAGAAAAGATTTCAAATCTCTCTGAAGTTTTGATTAGTTTAATGAGTTTCTACCCAGGGAAGATTAAAATGACTTATATGCATCTCACTTATTGAATTGATAATTAAATAATAATAGTAATTATTAATTAGGTATATCAGCCATTGAAAACAAATTTAAATTGTAATGTTGATTTTCTAGCATATAGTGCTGTTAGTTTGGCTTTGCAATTTGTAATGACACTAACTGAATATCATATCTGAATTTTAATTTTTACAGTAATATTGCTAATGTTTCAGGAATCTTTTCTCTATGTACTATGCCTGGTGATTACAACTTTTATAATAATATTTAAAATACCAATATCTGATTATTAATTAGAAATGAATTAATAATTAATCATCCCAAATTCTATCATATTTATTTTCCTTCTTGTTGCATAATTAGGATGAGGTTTTCTGAAATAATCTTCTATGACTTGTTTAAGAAAGGACATTCAATGGTATAAATGCAGATAAATCTTGGGTGAGATATACAAGTTAATATTTTCTATATGATTTTTACAGTATTTATGACTTGAATTAAAAGTTAAATTTAATCTTTTTTCTATGTTAGTTATTTTTGAGTTAGTAAATATATTTTTTTCAAACATTCACAAAAGATGCATTCATATAAATTTAACATTAGTAGCAAGGATAATACAACTGTTGTTTTTTTTTTCATTACTCAATATGAACATATTTGCAGTTATCAGAGTCCTAGGAAATATCCAATGCAAAGATGACACACATTTATGCAGGAATAAAGCGAAACATTGGAAATCCATAGACACTGCTTTCCATGTGGAGTCTCTGAAACTCCACAACAAAGGATGAAGAAAATAAGAACTTATAGCACTAAATAACTTTCCTCCAACATAAAGTAAGCAATACAGTTTATAAAAATTCATTCCATGTTAGATTCAGAAGGAACTACAGAACGCTAAAGAAAGAAGTTAAAGAGCATCTGAGAAGATGGAAAGATCTCCCATGTTCTTGGATAGGCAGAATTAATATTGTCAAAATGGCCATACTTCCAAAATGCTATACAAATTCAATGCAATTCCAATTAAAATCCCAATGATGGATCTCATAAAAATAGAGCAAGCAATCATGAAATTCATTTGGAGGAATAAGATACCCAGAATTGCTAAAACAATCCTTAGCAAGAAGAGCGAAGCAGGGGGTTTCACAATACCAGACCTTCAACTATACTACAGAGCAATAGTAACAAAAACAGCATGGTATTGGTACCAAAATAGACAGGTAGATCAATGGTACAGAATAGAGGACACAGAGACAAACCCAAATAAGTACAGGTATCTCATACTTGACAAAGGAGGCAAAAACATACAATGGAGAAAAGATAGCCTCTTCAACAAATGGTGCTGGGAAAACTGGAAATCCATATGCAGCAAAATGAAACTAAACCCATATCTCTCACCCTGTACAAAACTCAACTCAAAATGGATCAAGGACCTATAAATCAGACCAGAGACTCTGCACCTAATAGAAGAGAAAATAGGTCCAAATCTTCATCATGTGGCCTAGGACCAGATTTCCTTAACATGACTCCCAAAGAGCAAGAAATAAAAGCACAAATCAATGATTGGGATAGAGTCAAACTAAAAAGCTTTTTCTCAGCAAAGGAAACAATCAGCAATGTGAAGAGAGAGCCTTCAGAGTGGGAGAAAATCTTTGCCACACACACTTCAGATAGAGCACTAATCTCCAGAATCTACCAAGTACTCAAAAATCTTTACACCAAGAACACTAATAACCCAATCAATAAATGGGCCAAGGAAATGAACAGACACTTTACAGAAGAAGATCTACAAGCAATCAACAGATTTATGAAAAAATGTTCAACATCACTCATTATAAGAGAAATGCAAATCAAAACCACCTTAAGATTTCATCTTACCCCAATTAGAATGTCTTTTATCAAGAACACAGGCAATAACAGGTGTTGGCGAGGATGTGGGGAAAATGGTACACTCATTCTTGCCTGGTGGGAGTGCAAGTTGGTGCAGCCACTCTGGAAAGCAGTGTGGAGATTCCTTAGAAAACTTGGAATGGATCCACCATTTGACCCAGCTATCCCACTCCTTGGCCTATACCCAAAGGACTTAAAATCAGATTGCTACAGTGATGCAGCCACATTAATGTTCATAGCTGCTCAATTAACAATAGCTAGATTATGGAATCAACCTAGATGCCCTTCAGTAGATGAATGGATAAAGAAACTGTGGTATATATACACAATGGAATATTACTCAGCCATGAAGAAGAATAAAATTATGGCATTTGTAGGTAAATGGATGATGTTGGAGACTGTTATGCTAAGTGAGATCAGCCAATCCCAAAAATCCAAAGGCTGAATATTCTCTCTGATAAATGAATGATGATGCATAATGCGGGGGTGAAGGGTGGCAAGAATGGAGGAAGGATAGATAGCATAGAGGGAAGGGAGGGGTGGAGGCAGGGTGGGGGTAAAAATAATAACAGAATGTGTGACAGATACCATTGCCCTGTGTACATGCATGAACGCACAGATGGTGTGACTCTACTTTGTGTACAACCAGTGAAACAATAGCTGTACTCCATTTGTGTTCAATGAATCAATAAGTAAATAAATAAATAAATAAATAAATAAATAAATAAATAAAAGGCTTTTTCCTCAGCTTGGTGAGTAGGGCCTACTGGATGGTCTTAGGTGACTCAGGGCATGCCCTGGAATTGAATGGAGGGACTTGGATTTTTCTGCTCCCTCCTTGCTTCCTGTGCAAGATGAGGTGAGGACCTTGCTCTGCCACATACTCCCTCCCTACTGTACCACAGGCCTAACAGCAATGGGGCCAACTATGGACCGAAACCTCCCAAACTGTGAGCCGTAAAAAGCCTTTTCTCTTTCTTTATGAACTGATCATTTCTCTCGTCTCCATTTTATTACAGTATTAGAGAGGTGACTAAAATTCTTTTTTCTTCTTCTTCTTTTTTTGATTTGTTTTGAATTTAGTTATTCTGATAGTACTGTTTTCCCTATAAAAGGAAGTTAGGTCAACTGCATGACTAGGGTTGATATTATTCTTTTGTACATGAAATTGTGTTGGAAAAAGTATTTTTATAGAACTATATCAGCATTGCCCAGAAACACAGAATTAGAATTCTGGAAATTCAGATAAGATTTCTGTTTTAGTCTTGAAGCAAATTTTCTTTATTCCTGATAAACCTTTATTTTTGTTTATCTTAAGGCCTTAAACTGATTAGAGGAGGTTCACCCTCATTATGGAAGGTTATCTACTTTAAGTAAAATGATTGTATTTATTACACAATACCTTCAAAACAACACCTAGACTGGTGTTTTTGTGTAAAAAAATTGATATTGTCTAGTCAAATTAACATTAAAATTTAACAACAGTTTTCAAAACTGCACAATATTTATGATATCAACCAAAATTGGATGCTTGGAGAAGTTAAATTTAGGAAAAAAGAAAAAAACATTATGAGTAATTTCCAATTCTTATAACAATTTTACTGTATAGTATGAGTTATTTTCCATCACTGCAGGGAGCAGAATTTCAGTAAGCATCTATTATTTTCTAGGTAACAATATTTTTAGCATTATTACTTATCAAATCCACATCTATATATATTTATATTTATTCAACTACATTTTCATATATATATAAAGATCTAAGCCAGTAAATTTAAGAAGCATTAAAAAATGTCTACCAGGCAGAATAGGTATTATACATGGATAACAAAATCTTTATTGGGGCTATATAGTAAGAGATTAATTTCAGGGAAACTCAAATTAGATTATGTAAAGTGAATCCTAGTTTTATCTTTTATTGACCATGACTTTGAGAAAATAGAAAAGTGTTTGAAAATAGTAGTATTTAAACATATAACATGTTTGCTAGCTAAAACAGTTGTAAAATGATCTTCATAAAGCATTTAGACTCATTCTAGAACATTAATAAGTACTCAATAAATGCTTGTTATAACTAAAACTAGGGCGATTTTAGAGTTCATTGTTTTAATAATGTTAGTATTTGTCTCATCTAAGTTTCAAGAAATCAAAAATATGCAGGTATTCTGGTATTCCAATCAAAATACAGTAGAAATACTTTAATCAAACTATTGAATGTATAATAATATCTATGACCTGTATAGTTACATTCTGATAAACAGTACTAACAAGCTGGTATGTCTTTTTTTGGTGTCCTCCACATACATGTAGTGCTGCATATTCCTATTTTTCTGAGCAAAAATACATAGTCACACAAATGTGTGATGCCACAAATGTGAGGGACATCACATTGAATATATTAAAGTAAATTTTCAGATTTTGATCTGTAATTTAGGACAGCATATGTTATTTTAAAATTTGGCAAAAATGACAGAAGTATGAATGAATGACAAGAAGTCTGAAGCATGAATGAAAAGCTAAAATATTAAGTATGCTTGTCAAATGGAGATTGCTGATATTAATATGTTCTTATATATACACACATTTGTTTCCTGTTACTACTAAGCAATGAACATTTTTATAAAAGGATTTTATTATGTTTCTAACAAATTTATAACAAGAATGATAAATATAAATATTTTTAAAATCATAGTACAGTTATCACAAAATAAAGGGAATGCATTTATTTTATGCTGAATAATTTGTTAGGTTAAAATGGTAGCTTGCAAATATTTAATTTTATGTTCTTTTGTCTATTAGGGAGAATGAACATTTTTCTTATTGATTGGCCATTTGTACCCCTTATCTTTTGGATAGCCTTCCAGATGTTTTAGTCCCAGTCAAACTCAAATAATTACCAGTCACACTTTCAATTTATAAGGAAATAAATATAAATACAACTATGTAGTTGAGTTATTTTAATTTAAAGTGGCCTGCATTTTCCTCTTATAAAAGTTACTGATTTTCACTATAGAAAATTAAAATAACATAAAGTAAGGTACAAAGGGAAAAACACAGTTAGCATCTATCATAACATTCCGATAAATAGTGCTAACATGCTGGTATGTCTTTTTTGGTGTCTTCCACATACATGTGTTGCTTCATGTTCCTATTTTTCTGAGCAAAAGAACTTAGATAGGTTATATATAAATAGATAATCCTTGGCACATGTACCACACATCAGTCCTTCAAAGTAAACCCAAATTACCTTCAAATCATTTGTCATTTTACTTATCTCCTTAAACTCTTCCCAACTTTATGCCAAATATTCTTGGATGGACATAATACATGTTGATTATCACTTCATCTGTTAGTAGAGAATTGTTGGTTATGCCTTTTCCATGTTTTTATTCGTCATGTATAGTTATACGTAGTAATGAGGTTTGTTTTGGCATAACCATGTATGCATGATAATGTCCCTGAGTTCAATCTCTTGTGCCCCCCCAAAATAAAATAATAATAATATTTGCTATTATTATTCTTACTGTATTTCTTTTGTAATAATCAATGCAGGCTAAGCATTTCCTATAGTAATACCATACATGTATCCCCAGACCAAATTATTTTTATAGGTCTGGTTTTACAAATGATGGTGATATATCAGATCTGATTATTTATATGAACTATTTGTTTGATTATATAATGTCTATGATTCTAGATTACCTTTGATCAACCTTAAGAAAAATGATAGTACAGGTAGGGTCATAACTGTTAAATAATCAGTGCTAATTTGAAGACATATATAAATCATGTATAATCAAAATAGGAAAATTTAGTGACTACCAATTGCCATTAAATGTATTGTAAACTTACTACTTTATTTTCTAGATGATACTAATATCATTAGAAACACCAGAAAAGACAGGTGAAAAGTAAACTATGCAAAAAATTTCTTTAATAAAACTTGCCACAGCTTGATAAAAATTTATATGTAGATATGAAATTTCATAAGTAAATGCATTGATGAT